>JANFOE010001495.1:0-436581 GCA_025667525.1 Glebionis coronaria | reverse complement strand
TTTTTTCTTTTGCCCACCTTTAACACATGGTTGAAAGTCACTTAATAGTTTTGTCTATTTTAGCTTTTGGTGAAATTTTTCCACCTCTCTGTATGGTTGAAAGTCTCTTACTAGTTTTGTTTATTTCAGCTTTTGGTGAAATTTGCAGGTTGTTGCCATGCTTTACAAGTTATAGTAAGGTGGGGGTGAGCATAAAACTAAAAAAAAAAAATCTAACAAACAAACCGCCTCAATTGGAAAATCGAAGGGGATGGTTTTCACAATTTTGAAAACGGCATGTTTGAGCGATTTTTAGTTACATGCATAAAACCGAACCAAAAAAACCACTTCGCCTCATTTACCTCTACAAAATTAATATATTTTTATATCTTTAAATGGTTATATATATTATGTTTCTAATATATTTAATTGTTTTCATTTTGTTTAAATGTACACATTTATAAAAGACTAGGCGATAACCCGCGCAAAGCGACGGAATTGCTTGACGGCAGATAATTAATGAAACGTTATATTACAGCAGCCTAGAATGTACTATGGAGGCAATGATGCACAATAGCTACAAAGAAATTGGATTATCACCACTATCCCAATCGGGATCATGTAACGTCTCTGTCGAGCAACAAAAGTTAGTTTTGTAAGTAATGAATGCATGGTATAGGAATTGGAGTAGTCGTCCTGACGGATGCATCCAGAGACTTATTATGGTTTTTGGACTTGTACTTTCATAATTGTGCTGTTATGAAACCTGGATAGTTGTGTAATTATCTTCTTCAACTATCTTAGCTGCAATTTTGCGTATCTACTGATCAGGAGTGAAAGGAAACAAAGCTTTACGCTCCTCTAATGCCTTCTTAGTTGATTAGCCCCACTTTTGACCTCATTGAGCTTCTTAGATGAAAGCATTGTTTGCTTGGTAGTTCAAGTCACTTTGCGTAGGGAACCTTTGTTTTATGCATGATACGCTGGTGGGATTTCCCCAAGGCTTACATTAAAACGTTTATTGTATTTGTGTAAGTTTGAGTTGCTAAAAAGCTTGCAAACAAAGAGATTGCCTTCTTGTCCGAGCCGGCTTCCACTAATTCCAAGCTCGCTGAAGTATCTGTCACCAATAATGCAGAGCCGCTTGACCAGACCAAGTTCTTCAAGCTGATTCAAAAGAAGGTCACTCAAGCCAATATTTTGGTTCAATAATTATTGACAATACTATGCAAGACCTTTTCTCGTGGAGAAGTTTGTGATGAAACACTTCTCTTTGTTTGCTCCTTGTTTTCTACTTCATATATTATATTTTATATATTATGTAGAGATATGACATGCCACTATAGTAAAGTAAAGCAAGCTGAAACAACCTCAACTTTAAACATAATGTATCCCTTCAAAGAGCCACCTAGTAAAGATATACAACCAAGAAACAACTTAAAAGTAAACTTCCAACCATATCTTATTTACTATTTATCTGGTTAAGATATGATATACTGCCACCATCGTGTTTGATTATATGCATCAAGAAAAACAAATTAATAGAAACAGATGTCCAACTCGGAATTTTCCTGCACATACAAGGTGTAAAAGATGGTCGTATAATCCTTTAAAACAACTTGTTCTAATTTCTCATACCCAATCCATGGCATCCGATATAATATCTTTTTGGTATAACCCATGGTTAAGATGATTGAGGGTTTAAGAAAGACGATACATGGTCATAATTCATTTTAAACATCACTAACATATTGAAATCCGTTTTTAAACTCGTCACATTGTCAACCAATTTGGGTTAGCCATCTTTTTGTGGCTAGCTGGCTTCCGCTCTTGAACCGGTGGAGGTGCACTAGAAGCAGGTGTAGGTTCGGCAGGACCTTGGTTAACTACAAGTCTCTCCTGTTCGGCTATGAGTTCCAAACCTTTTTTAACACATGACTTCCTCTTTGAGAAACGGACTGGATACAACAACCCGACTATCACCTGGACCCCAATACACACCACTAAAACTTTAATTATGGGAGCTTCTCAATATATGGTCATTAGTAAAACACAAGAATTAACAATTGCAATTTATAATTAGAGTAAATCAAGAACTCATTAAACAAATAAAAACTAAGATAAATGTTCTAAAAAGCGTAATGGTGATACATACAAATTCCAAGTTCAGCACTTGTTAGCTAGATAACGAGCCATTCGACCTTTGTTGCACACCTAATCAAAGACGAATGAAAGATATGAACATAATTTGGTGTGTTCCCTTTTGTCTTCAAAGTATTGAAACCAAACCGGCACTATTACTATTAACATGAATACAAAAGCAACCTTTAATTCACATGTTCAAATAGTAACATTAAATAGATAAGACCTAAAGAAGGCCTTCTTAGCACCAGAATTTGAAGGGTAGAAAACTTGCACTTAGCCAAGTCCGTGAGACTACTACTTGCTTGAGATATCAAACACACTCCAATGCCTTTGGTACTATATTTTACAAGTTTACTCTTACAGTAAATATTGGGTTTATGAGGAAATCTTTTACCAAAATACATAAACAACAAGTTTGATAATTTGAACTTGATTGCAAGAAGCAAGTGTATATGTATCATTATTATATGTTTATATATACAAACATACGAATAAAAACCATAATCGCTTTAAAAGTTATAACTTATAATGTCAAGTATAATCATAGCATGGAGAAAAGGTGGCAAAACCAAACACTCCCAATACAGTATGACTAAGTTCTATTTTTACATACAGGCTGCTGGAAGTAGGCTCATGTCTTACCGCCTTGCCCTAAGGCAAAATCAACTATCATTTCCCAGGACTCCAAGAAGTTATGGAGTGCATCCGAACGATTATTAGGGCTCTCCTTATCCAACTGTTCCTGGAGCTCAGTATCATGTGGCATTCCCGGGGGATGATTAATAACAGGCCTTTAAGTGGCTCTCGTAGTCCTGTACCACCAGCAGTGGAAAATAATCTCGCTGCTATATCTTCAAATATCAGCTCAAGTTCTGGCGACCAGATTAAAGGTTTAAGTTCTTTTATGCGCAAAACCTAGCTAAAAATTTGTTTCCCATTATTTAGTATTTATATACACTTTGTTTCTCTTACAGATCCACCTAGTGCCAATCTAATGATTTACCATATTCCTCAAGAACTTTTGGCGACGAAGAGCTTGCAAACGCCATTCAGCGATTTAGAAGGGTCTTGAGTAGGTTTTTGTTGACAAAGCTACTGGTGTTAGCAAATGCTTTGGTATGTTTCTACTTCCGTACAAAACCTACAGTTCTAGATTTTGGATAAAATCATCAATTACCAATCGCCCTCTCCCAATAGTGCAATAAGAAAAAAAAAAGTCATGATTTGAAAGTCAAATATTAGAGAGATAGCGACTCAGTGTAACGAAAATTACATATAACGGGGCTAAAAGGACCACCAAACGGCCCCAAAAATGCTACCTTAGTACGCTGGCCAGAAATCCCGTTATATTCTGATTAAATCCGCAATTCGCCTAAAGTTTAAGGACCTGTATCTCCGTCTAACATAAAAACACACACACAGTGCTAAAGAACACAGTGGCCTTAGAACTTATAATTGAATTGTTACAGGTTAGGGGAAAGTCATGATGCATCATCCGACAAAATCACTTCCCGTCACTAAATCACCAAGAGATCATCTAGAATCATGGAATATCAATATAAATACTTTTGTAACTAATTTTTGAATATGTGAAACGAGACTTAATAGTTTGATGCTCTATATTTTAATGCAAGTACTAATCTGAATTGAAATGCAATTACTGACCTTTTGATTGATCATTTGAAAAATACATGAATGCGCCAGGAGCAAAGCCTGTAGAATAGAAAACAAGCACACTTGAGTTTTAGATAGAGTAAAAAGGTTATACTATTTGTTTGCTATTTTGCATATTTGGGTTAAAATACGCTCTTGAATGTTGTTATATATCAAGACATTCCATTCAGTTGCATGTGATGGGTATATCAAGACATCTACTTTATGTAAATATGCTTTTAAAAGTGATCAAATAAACGAAGTTACTTATACTACGTATTTGACAACATTTAGTACCTTAAGAGTTAAGACAGTCTTTGCAAGATCACCGTGTATTTGAGAAGCATCAAAACAGTCTTCCTCTTGACAAATAAGAAACTATATCAGTGATAATACATGTGTTTCCTCGTCATCATACGAAGCCCGAGTTTATCATCCAATTTGCATTGCATTAAGAAAGTTGTTAGTTTCCCTGTAAAAATAGCCCAAAAGTTAAATACATGATTACATGCGTATACAATATTTCGAGTATGCAGGAAGACGACGGCTATGTGTGCAACAATGCTATCTTATTCATGTGACGAAAAGATAAGATAACCTATTAAGTTGCTAAAATAAACTTACCCAAAAACCCCTTTTGTATTTCTTTATTCGAACAATTTTTTTTGCACGAAGCAAGCTGCAAGTAAAAAGCAATCAAATTTTGTATCCGACTTTACTAATTCATTTAACCACTAGTTTTAGCATCTTCGTAGAAAAAAATACACACACCATATAAAGAATGTTACATGCATTGAGCCATCACATACTCATTCTGAGACTTATCTTCCATGGATCGCTTGTCATGCCTAATAGTGTTTCTGATAATTCTTAGTTTAAAATGAGTTGATACACACCAAACCTGTTCAACAGACTTTTACAAACCATCTCTGGCATTTCCGATCCACTTGTGTAACCTGTTTTATTGCACTATCAAAATGAATGAAATGATTTTCATACACAAACATAAATAAACTCAGTAACATAAAAACATATACCGCTCTTTTATGCTTAGATGGGAAGAAGATAATGGGATGTGTAATGTTGGTTTACCTATAAACTATATTTATAAGGTAAAGATAGTTTTAAAACTCATTAACCACTAGTTCCTAACAAAGGTAATGATTCAATGGAGTTAAAATTATGCCTTGTTACATTTTTTGAATTAGGCGTTTTTTTTAACCAACGCTACTTATAATCCTGTATCCAATTTCATTGTTGAAGCTTATTTTTATATATGACTTGGATCGCTTATTCAACTTGCTTATGGGCTTATTTTAGCTTAGCAAAGCCAAAAAAATTTTTCGTAAATGATTTACCCGTTTCATATAAACATTCTGTGTGAACACTAAATCAACCTCAAGATTTCCATCAAGCTTTGTAAATTCTTTTAAAAACAATCTCAGATACCTTGTGCCTAGTTGAGACCTGAACCCAAACACACTATAATGAACTTATATAAACCTAAAAGTTCTGAAATAATCTATAAAAAGTTGAACTTATGAAACATAACCCGAAAACCAAATAAGAGATAATCCGGTTGTATAAACAGAGACAAACACCCCGTAAATATAGATGGTACACCTAAACTAAACACATAAAATATGAAGTGGCTGGTACTTTCGTCGATTGTAGGGTAATGTTTCGTACCTTTTTAAGTACCTAGATCAACTAAACATACAATGAACGTACGATATACCGCCTGTAAATTCACCCGTAGTTTCTGATAGAACCACCAGTGACAAATGTCGACAATTGGGTCATTTCCTTTAACAAAGCTTTAGGCTACCTCCTGAAAAGGGAGGGCTTTACCTGCTTTGAGTCTGTGTGGCGGTGGGCTCAAACCCCGTGGATTAGTCGGCCAATGAGTCAAAAATCACGGTTACTAAAAAAAATAAGAACCAAGCTAATTAAAAAAAACTAAACACAATAAAAACAGTAAATACACAACAATCAACAATGCCCAAAACAAAATAACGTCAAACATAAAATCTATTTTCTCTTTAATAAAAACCACAAACAATAAATTAAATTAAAAGGGAAACAAACCGATTGATTCAATCAAATGTTAACAGCAACATGAAGAGTATCAAATCCATTGCTAGCTTTGAGCAGCTAGCCTCATCATCGTATCTTTTGGGACCTCAAATGCTAAAAATGCGAAAACCCATATGACGATAAACCATAAAGAATGGCAAACATATTTTAGATCTAACTAAAAAAACTTGGGTCAATGAGCTTGATAAAGATCAAAGAATGAGAAATATCACTTGTTACACACCACCGACAACACTGATTTTGCTCACCATCCCCACGCGCCCATCACCGTCGTCACACACCTTGAACGGTGCCATCGGGCAACAAGTGGCAGCGAAGTATGAGAAAATAATAGAGCCAAGAGTGTGTGAGATGAGATATGAGAGACAAAATGGTTTGCTATATAAACTTTCAGGGCACTTAATTGATTGTTACTGAGGACAGTTTTGATAATAAAAGAAGAGTGTTGAGAAGAATACAGTAATGAAGCTTACATGAGAAGCTATAAAAGAAAATTTTCAATTTTTTAACAATTGAGATCACTTATTTATAATTAGTATACATATTAGAATAATTGATTATATTCTTTTTTCACCTTAACTTAATTAGCAAAAAACCGCCTCATGGTCACCCTCACTGACGGAGCTTCACAAGGGCAGGGTCTCGCCGCCCCCTTCGACACACACACCAAAGGTTGTGACAAGCATAGTTTTCAAGTTATTGTTCACTCTTCTATTTTAGTAATGCTTAAAATAATTTGGTCTCTCCAAAATAAATGTTCACGCACCACCATTGCTCACCCTCATCACTAAGAGGGCAAGGAATCATCACACCATCCACCCCAAAAAAAACATACCCATGAAGTGATTGATTCAAAAAAATCAAATGTTAACAGCAACATGAAGTGAAAAATCATTGCTCACCCTCATCACTAGTATTGCAGATACATTTGAAAACAAAAACAAACAAAATAATGAATCACTTTTTATAGACACAAGCCAAAAGCTAATAGATATATTACCAGTCTAATGCATCATGCATATAGTAAACTGACAATGCATGCCACAAGCCCACAACACATGTATCTTTAAGTTATACATCAAAAAGAAAAGCAGATCACGTTTCCACTCTGGTCTGAAAGTCAAACGGTTGACAGGGCTAGTTTTGTGACATCATTTGGCTAAATCAACTGTCAGACCTAACTAGTTTTTGTTGCTGCCAGAAATTCTGACAGCCCGCTTACATTAGGCAAAAATGACCCAACTTTTTCATCATACTGACAGCGAAGAATGAGGTGAGCAGAATACTTTGGGTTATGATAGTTGAAACCACCACTCCTGGTCGCCCTATTCCTATGCACCATTCCAGTAAGCTTGTAAAAGTCTTGAGGATCAGAAGAACCATCTACAGAATTATTTAAAATCAATTAATCAAAATTGAAACCTCGATGTATTTATCAACTACTATGTACTATACAAATAATGAACACCTAGTTGAGGACAAAATGTGAGACATATAACATCCTAATGTTCAATCAGCAATAAATGAAGGGAGAGACTAACCTTGCACATACTCGCCTTCGGATGCCAGTTGGGGTTTCACCATGTTCCCTGCATGAATGATAAGGCATCAAGAAACAGAACGCCATAATAAAGTTTGTATTTATGCAGCATACATAATCTAATAAAGTGCTATGTGATTTTTATTGGGATTGTTAGAGGTGACAAGCACTCTATATTAAAAAACAAAATATGACTAATTTTATTGATTAGTATAATTAAAATGGCCTTAAGCCTTGGCCGACTTTCAATCCCTTCGACCTGTTTCAACTTTGGCTATGTTTATATGTATCCCGAATCAACCCGTTTTCACACAAATGAGTCAAAATCTATCGGCTTGAACTGTTTCAACATTATAAGAGAAAAAACTAGAGCTGATACGCCAGTTTTATTAATTATAAAGTGTTAAGCTGCAAGTTTGTAACAAGCATAACTGATAATATGTCAATGGGTTCTAATAAGAAGTGATAACCAAATCAGGAATATATTCACATACCCTTTGGTTTAAGATTAATAAGTCTAAAGTTCAGCAGTGTCCTTGCACCGTTTTCAGATTCACATGCGACTTTGGTCGTATACACGCCACGTATCCCTCGTTCAATGGCCTCTATGGTCAAGAAGAAGATATACTCCTTGGTCAATTTATAGAATTTGCACTCAATGAATTCAGCCCCGCTAACCATGTTGTCCTCGTCTCTGTTAAGATACTAACAACATAGAATTTATTTGTGTAAGCAAGACAGTTAGAAACGGAGACAGTCTCAAAACTTGAAAGCAGGTAGAAGGAATGTAACCATACCAAGTGACAAGATTTGTTAAAGGTGTTAACTGCAAATTTTCCAAGTAAATCAACAACCATAGCATCCTCAACCGTAACTAAATATTTATCCATTGGATGATGCTCCAATTCATTTGCCTCCTGCCACACGTATGAAATATGCGAGGAAACGTGAGAAACATGTATACGTACATGTATACGTTAGTGCAGAATAACAGATACATACAGTTCTATCATTGATTGTAAACTTATTCCAGACGTTCTGCTCATCATTGTTCAACGGATATCTGCCGTGGTAATTAAGGGAGCTCCCTGAATAAGAAACACGCACACATATCCATGTAATTAGCTTATCAACCACCACCAAATGGCATAGTGGTAAGGTCCTTGACTCCCCCAACAAGAGGTCAGGGGTTCTAACCTCACTAGGTGTGTACATTTGGGGTGGCCAGAAGTTCACATGTGGCGACTCCGGGCTATCCAAAAGGGTAGTGGCCCTGGGAGTCAGCTCGCATGTCAAGTCGGAAACCAGGTAACCCAGAAAAAGAAAAAACTTATGTGGCGTTGTAATAATTTTTTCTAAAACCTTAATAAGAAATGGGCATACGTACAGGTTATCTCGATCTTCTTCTTCTTCTTCGTTTTGGGTTTGAGTGGTGAAGGAGGAGGCTTGGAAACATAAGAGGTTTCGGGGTCACTGCAAGTTAAGGGGTATGAGTACGAGAACGAAAGGAGATAAGAAACTCATGAGAGTATATAATTAATCATCTTCAACTGCAGTTAAGATAAACAAAAATATAAAGGTGGTAGCTACAGAACATACTAGTTCCAGCCAGATGGCAACTCTCCCTCGGCTATGAAGCACATAGCAAGATAGGGAATCCTGGGCTCATAATGTTCCAACTTGAGTTTTGCAAACCTGTTGTTGCTGTTCAGCTTTAGAGACTTCCTAGCTCTAGCTGCTTTCTGAATCACATCATACAGGGGCTTTGGAACTTCAGATGGCGCTGTCATGCACAAGAAGAATAACAATAATTAAGAAAGACAGGCAGTAGTTAATGAAGTTGTTGTTAGCATCAATGTCGGCTAAGAGAAAAGGAATTCATGCATACCAGTGCTTAAAGTTGATACTTGAGTTTTTTCAGGAGGTGCAACCTTGTTGACCTGGAAATAAATAAAAAATAACAATAACGATCAACAACAACGCTCCCCTCCTCAAAATCAGAAATTTCATATTTACCGAAAACATGCTTTATAATCGTTGCGCATTATGCATTTCATGTTGTAATTTGGGTAGATACATGAAACTAATCATGAAAAGAGAGGGTAGGTATGAAATTGATCCTTTCCTTTTATATTGGTTGAAATTGCAACCACTAGAAAAATGATAAAAAAAAAAGGTAGAAAGAATTACTGGTCCCTCCGATGTGGATGATGATGATGATGATGATGATGATGATGATGATGATGATGATGATGTTTCCTCCGATGATGATGATGATGATGATGATGTTTCCTCAAGAAAATCGGGTAATCGGGCAAATTTTCCCCATTTGATTGTTTTTTTTGGTTTTCCTGGAGGTGCATCCTGGAAGCAATGAGTAGAGTTAGAACCATATACTGAAACAATAATTCTCAAGATAATAATACGATAGAATTGGTGAAACACAAAATAACAATAATGATCAAATTACTAAAACATTAAATAGAGAAATAAGCAGATAATCCAAACAAAAGAAAAACTAGAAAGAATTACTGATGGTCGGAGGTAATGTGATGGTAATGTGTTGACTAGCATCCTTTTTATCTCTTCAAGCGACTCACCTGTCATGCACAAGAAGAATAACAAAAATTGATTGAGAAAGACTGGGAATAGTGAGTGAAGTTGCTATTAGCGTCAATGGCGGGTAAGAGAAAAGAAAATCATGAATACCAGTGGTTAGAGTTGATACAGGAGGTGCAACCTGGACCTGGAAGTAAAAAAATAAAATGATGGTATCTTTTGTAGTATTTGGTTGGAAATTGGCAGGGTTAAAGAAAAAAGGGGAGGGGAAACTAGTAAGTAAATGTTTCATACTTTAGTGTTGTTGGAAATGGAATTGGTGGCATCGGCATTGATGGCAGTTAGATAGTTGAGGACCTGTGGCTTTGAATAAAAATTATTCCCAGTTGCAGTTTGCTTATATACCTTGTACTTGTGTCCGGTTGGCTTGGACAACACTACGACAGTCCATCCATCAGGTAGCCAATCAGGGGGCGGAGTGGGACTTGGATTTGATAATTTAGGTTTTTTTGGAGACGCCTGAAGCAATGAGCACAGGTATATCTTAAATAGGATAAAAAAATATTGGAATCAATATCATCAATTGTTTGAATGAATGAAGGAATGGTATTAAGCCAAAGCATAAAAAAATAATCCAGAACAAGTAGAGAAAAAAGGGTTAATATACAAAGAAGTTACTAAACTTTTTAAAAAAATTGTCCTAAAGTAACGAACGTTCATTTTGTGTTTCTAAGTTACTAATGTTCATATGACCGGTTGATTAAGTTACCCATTTATCAAAAACGTGATATTTATGTTACTTAACATGAAAAAACAAGACATTTATGTTACTTAACTTATCATAAAAACATGCATTCATGTTACTCAAATTAACACATACTGATGTATAATTTAGTAAAGTTTAGTAACTTAGAAACACAAAGACAAATTTCTTGAAAAGTTTAGTAACTTCTTTGTATACCCGAGAAAAAACAAAACAAAGAAACTCGAAAGGCTTATATTTCAACCAAAATAAGCAAATCCAAGACAATGATGATGATGTAACACTTTTAGTTTATAATTAAAGTTTTTTTTACCTGAAGAAAATGAGCTATTGACTAAAAACAAATAAACTCCAAATCGATTGTGTTTGCATTTTGACCAATCAATCGGCTTATTTATTGGCTCCAGCTTATTGGAATTATACTAACTTTTTCAACAATCAAAACAAATACCCGCTAATAATCAATCAAGCGAGTTAATCCAAAACAACTAATAACACTTACAGAAGAAGCTGATGAGGCCGACGATCTCCTCCTCTTTGTCGGAACCATCTCCCAAACCGAGTTCGGTGATATGAAGTTGCGCGTTTATATTTAGGAAGCGTTTGGTATGATGCTTAATAAGTACTGCTTTTTTTCTTTTAATATACTATTTTTTATTAACTTTAGTTTAAAAATTATTATTCCTTTTTTTTTAATTTCCCAATTTAATTATCCATTACTAATAATAAAAAAAATGTTTGATTAAGTTTATTAGAGTTAACTAGTTTGTTAGAAACTAGCATGTTACCCGCGCGTTGCAGCTGCGGGTACTCAGTAACCAAAGTTCGGACGTAAAAAGAAATAAGAATAACAATATCATTAGCTGGAAAAAAAAATACTAGAATCCGGTATGATGCACTTGTTCTCCCCGATCTTATGGGCCCAAAATCATTTGAACCATTAATGTGACATATTAAATCGCATGAAAATTTATGTGTTTACTAGTTTGTACAATATGTATAAAAACACAATATATTTTAATTAGTGTATTTATATGTTATTATTATACCTTATGCTTTAATGTGTATTGATTAAATTTTAAAAATTTAAAACACATTTAATGGATGAAATGTTTGTGAGTATTATTTAAGATAAAGTTTTATGTATTTAAAGATTGTACCATGTGTTTTAAGAGTTGTACGACTTAAAATCTAATGAGGAGAAAAATACTAAAATGTTTTATATGTAATATAGATTATGTCCATTTTTCAATTTTGCAAGAGATCTGGTCCTGTGGTTTTAACATGTATCACATTCAGTCCATTTTGCCTTAAAAGGCATGTGAAATGACCAAAATATCCTACCTTTAAACTTATATTTACTTTTTTGGTATAGTTATTTTGGTTATTTCATCTCAAAATCGATTGAATCTGATACATATTAAAACCATAAGGACTGAACCTTTTACAAAACTAAAAATGGACTGAATCCGTAATTTCTAACAAACCATAACTCAGTTTATTATGTTAATCTTATTTGCAAATATAATTATAAAATTTAAATAAGTCTTAAATTAATTAGCTAAATTAAAACTGTTATTCTCTCAATTACCTTGTCTTTTTCCCATACATTTATACATATACTACCTTTATACTACACCCGTCTCAAAATAAATGTCTATTTTTAGCTTTAAAAAAAATCGTAACTTCAACTATAATTACTTTTATGTGTGTTATACAATACTTGATGCAAAATATACGAATTCATAGTGTTTTTAAATATATTTTCATTTATATAATTTTTGTCAAGTATTATATAACACAAACAAACATAATTATGGTCAAATATTCGGAAAAAAGACTTAAAAAGTCAAAAGTTTACACTTATTTTAAGACGTATGGAGTATCAGTTTATGCTAAAAGTATTATCACACACATGCTACAGTAAAGATTATTTAAATCAAATAATTATTGTTATATTCAATGTTCATGGTTAGTGGCGGGAAACAATTTACTTTAATTGCATCCCACTATCCTGTGTGATATGTGTACTTGATAAATTATAGCAACGAAGAATTTTGCCTACGTTTCGCAACGGCGTTGGGTGTTTGTTTTTGGCAGCGTTACCAGGGAACGATGCTGAACATACACATTAGATAGGGTAGGTAGGAGTCTGTTACAAAAGTTTGGTTAAGATGTGTTCTAATAACATTCTAATATAACATAACTGGTGGAGTTAACATACAAAAGTAACGGCATAGTGTTGTTCATTTTGTACTACTCGTACCAGTGAAATTAGTGCTTATAGCATATTTTTAGTTTTGGTTGCGTATAGACAAACTTGGACAAAGTGGTCATTGTCAACATTAATGTTGTTTGTGTTCTTAAGGCCGTTGAAGAGATAAAGACTGAAAGCGTGTATGTTATCAACAAAAGATATTATGTGTATATCTTCTTAAGTTTTAAGATATTGTTTATGTTCTTATCTTGTAAAGGACCCCTTGTACTATAAAAAGAGGACATGGGTTTAGGTTTTCATATCGCATTCCTACGGTTTAAGGTTTCTGTAACCCTTATACTTTCATAGAGTACTTGTATTACTATCAGTAATATTAAAGCTTTTGGTCAATTTATTTTGTTTACTCATACACAACTTATTACTTACGATCTTCATAATATCAAAGAATATAGTCCGCATATTCTTTTATATTTGATGACGTATAGTCCCTAGTCGGGTTGTATAACCCGACCCATGGGTACTACCAGTATCCATCAAGTATGGATTATATACAGACAACGCCTAAAGCCCACGAGGCTCACTAAGCCGCTGTCGCACGCGGTTATACCTTAACCGTGTCCTGGTCGCACGTGGACATGATCAAATAGAATATAATCTAAATAAGATGAGATATACACCGTCCTTGTTTACACGATAAGGATCTACATATATTCGGTAATTATCTCTTGCTTAGGCCGCAAGAATAGGACAACCCAACTAGGGTTCCATCGGGTATAAAAGGAACCCCAAAGGTTCCACAAAGGAACGATATTCATAATACTCTAACCCTCACCTATACTCAAACTGATTACTTACTCTCACTCTGGAGTCTAATCATGGTACACGCGCCCACGGTAAGCCTAACAGTGTTTGTTATTAGTGTGCAGGGTCTCCAAACAAGTTCACTTAGTGCAAGAGATGGCGTCCACAAGACCCCGAATTAAGCCTAATTCAGGTCAAGCGTGATCCTTCCAACTTTTGTATCAACAAGTTGGTGCCATCCGTGGGACCCTACACTAAGCTCTAAGTATGACTAAAGGTGGCACAAACCTTTTTAACCAAAAAGGGGGCACAAAGAAAACACATGCCCCTGAACCACCAAACAACTCAAGCGAAGGAATAAGAGGAAAGGCACCACAAGCGTTGATTCCCTTATTCGTACCTCCCCTGCCTCTCGCAGGAGAAACATCCTCCTCGAAGGAAACTCCTAACGCAATCCAGAAAGAGGCACCACAAAACTCGAACACCAAGTTAGCTCTACAAACCAGGGCGGAAACTTCTCCTGTCCCAGATCTGAACATGAGTGACTATGTCACAAAGAACTATGAGGATTTAATCCCCCTCATGGCCGCAAAGATGAAGACCAACCCAGTGAATGACCTCAGGTTCAACCTGGACTTTGAAAGGGAGTTGCGGACTTTAAGAGGGTCAACATCCAACAAGGAACACCGTCTAGAGAAGTGAAGGAAAAGGAGAGACGAGAGATTAAAGGGCCAGGACATAAAAACTACCCCAAACGGGTCACCTACCTTTCATCGATCATTGAGTATGCTTCGTCCTTGGATGATTAGTATGACTCAAGGGAAAAAGAGAACTCCCATCACACCTACCAACAACACACAGTGCTTCAGCATTTAAGACCGATTAGGACCTACCCCAAGGGGTCAAGGATCCTCACCACAACAATCTGAACAACGTTTGAGCGCTCTCAAGCGATTGGGACCAAGGGAAGAGGATCTTTCCACAGGCACGGAAGAACAAAAAGGAAGGAAGGGTAAAACTAGACGAAGAGGTTCCCCGAGCGATAGCTCATCAAACTCTGACTTCAGCGATCGCCATCCTAGGCGTCGCAGGACAACCTCCTCATCCTCAGATTCTTTCGATTATGATAAGAAGCGTCGTAGAACATCGTGACAAGCAAGTAGACGCAGCGATGAAGAATGGTCCCTCCTGTGGCGTCGCGAAATAAGAAACGCGTTTTCAAAAAAAATTACGACCTATAGGGATGAAAAGAGAATGCGCATGTCATCTAACGTCAAGAATTACGATGGCACGACTGAACCAGATGATCACCTAAAGGTATTGAATCCCAAGCAGGAATTGAACAATGGCCAGAAGCCGTATGGTGCCACATGTTTAATTCCACGCTGATTGGGAGTGCACGAAACTGGTTCGACAGGCTACCGCGACGGAGCATCAATGGGTTTGAAGAACTGCGGAAAGCTTTTAGGATAAATTACATCCAGCCAATGAAGTACGACAAAAACCCTGTTTCTCTCGCAAGAGTTAAACAAAAGCATAATTGTTGGTCCCTAATAATTCGATATTACTTATTGTCTTAAGCAATAACTATTACTTTGACTCAAGTGTGTTGTTTTAACATAAGATAAGAACTATGAAAGATTAAAACAACAATACCGATATACTTTTCAACGTATAGATTTTTATTAGAATCAAATAAAGAATCTATAACCCACTTTGTTTGCGTAATAACAAAGTGGTTGAATGACAATGGGGTTTGATCTCCTATACTTAAACGTTTAACCAAAGTTGAACTCTAAGCTCCAATCTAAAGGTTCATATGCATCTTTGGCTATATGGTTTAGTTGGTATCGAGAGAGAAAAGTTTTCTAGAGTTTAAGCTCTTGTATATGGTTACCTTTCTCTCCCAATGTACACTGCTTTATATAGGCAGTATAAATTAGGTTTGCATTTTGCATGTACCAATGCATCAGTTTATCCAGTGGGTGGTTGATGCCCATGCTGGATAAACAGTACAAAGTACTTAATAAACTATTCTAGAAAAGATAAAGGTTGTACTTATATCTAAGTATACAAGCAACCTACTTTGACTTAAAGTTATCTTTTCCCGCCTAATGCAAACCATCAGAATACTGAAGAGTCTTCAGTATCCTAGAGGAGATCGACATCATTCAGTTTGGTATTATCAAGCCAAACTGAACTGAAAGCCCTTCTTCAGTTCTTCTTCTTCAGCAACTAGACCGCCTAGTATTTGAAGCGAAGACTCCTTCGTCTTCTAAGTTCACTGGAAGGGAAGTGCTGAACTTTCTTCAACTTTAAAGTCTTCAGTAGGAACTTTGTTCCTCTGGTCATCCATCAGCAGACTGGCCTTACTGCTGAACATGAAACACTTAGGGGGATTTTATATTCAAATCCTAGAGTTGCTTCAGGGTCAGTAAATACTGACCCAACAATCTCCCCCTATTTGGATATACAAATTGCCTAAGTCTAATGTCATTAGTAAGTGAGCATAACAACTTCTTCTTACTTGCACTGAACAATTAATAACTTATAAACATCAGATAACCACTTATTTAATAACATTACAAATTACAACAAAATATTACAAATGATTATTCAGTTTTCCTTTGGTCTAAGTTTTTCAATGACAGGGTCTGTATTGATGGATCAGAGTTTCTGACGTCCAGTATCGATAGTAAGCACATGCTGAAGGTTTTTGCAGCTTCAGTGAGTCCTGAACCACCATGGTGAGCAAAGAAGATTTTCTGAATGTTTTCAAGAGATTCATTATTTAGATCATTCAGATCACTAATGCCCACAAAATCCTGTCGTTCACGATGGTTGAACATTATCATTCCCAATTCTGGTTCTTCTAACACATGTCCAGGGAGATGATTTCCAAACTGAACAAGATCTTTGTATTTCTTGGTGGTGACAAAGATGTCACCCACACCGGGTTGAACCAGATTGGCTATCTTGGTTAGTTCCATAATTGGATCTTGATCCTCCAGTGAGATTTGGTTGCTGATGTTCAGATGCTGACCAAGCCTTTCATGATTTCTCACAAAGTGTTCAATTCATGTGTGAACTTCTACCCATCTCCTGGATGTTTTCTTTTCAATGATTCTGCTCATCTCTAGCCATTCAGTGTAGGAGAGCTCCTTCCCTTGGAAGTCATCTATGATCTCATCAGACCCATCAGCCCTATAGAACTTCAGATTTATATCTCCCTTGTAAGTCAACATGTCAACGTTTGTAATTGCTGAGAGACATCTTCTGTTCAACCTTGTTCTACAAAATTTTTTGTATAACATCTTTTTCTTGAAAAAGCCTTCAACCTCAGATTTTCCAATTCTTTCATATAAACTTATCTTCAGATCTCTGAGCTTTTCTTCATTTTGAAGTTTGTGGATTTTATCAAGTTCTTCTTGAGTGACCAACCCTGACTTGATAATTCTTTCATCTACTGTGGTTTCACCTTTGCTTTTGGGTTTGATGGGAGGTGAGACATCTTTAGATGATTCAGTGCTGGTGGTAAGGCCATCAATATGGCCATCAATATGAGTGCCCTTTGCTGAAGACTCCCCCTTAGTCTTATCTGGACTGCCTTCACTGAACGGAGATACATGAACAAAAGGTTGTTTTTGGGCCTTCTTCTGTGCATGTTTCTTGAAGAGCTGCTGAATAGTTACTTTCTCCCCCTTAGTAGAAGATTGCCCTGCAACTTCTGATGAACCCCCAACAGGCAACCATGCACATATAGAGTCTAAGGTGGATGATACCTTGGTCAATATTGTCGTAACATTAGCAAGAGCATTTAGTTCTTGCTGAACTTCATCAGATAAGGTCAGCTTTTGTTGTTCCAGCAGACCCACCCTATCCTTGATATTTGAAACTAAATCACATAACTCATTAAGCTGATTAGGAATCGGCTTGTATTCAGTAGGGAGCTCAAACGATGTAACATTAATGGATTCCATGAGGGAGGTGATTTCTTTCTTGATAGAAGTGGTAGTGGCCACATCTTTCACCAATGGCTTCAGTGCAGTGAGAATTGCATCTCTGAGCTATTCAACAGTGGGAGGAACTGGCTTTGCTTTAAGAGTAACGAGTTCAGCATTAGCAAGAGCCTTTTCCTCCTTGAGCTTAGTCATCTGTGATTGTAGAACCAACACCTGATTTGTTAGTTCATTTACCTTGACGGTTCTAGGGGAAGAAGGCTTGGGAGTTTGATCAGCAATGGCATCTTCAGATTAACTATCATCCAAGTTTACTGGAGCTCTTTCACTTAGTCCCAACTCCTTCTCCAAGTCATCAGTAGACATGTTGAATATAAATGTAGGCAAGTGTCCCCCCTTGGCGCCAGTGGAGAGAGGCACTTCCTTCATTGTCTGCTGATCGCCACCTTCAGCGTGCTGGTCAGTTTCAAGTTCTTCACCACCAGGGTTGGTTTTACCTGATGGATCCTGATAAAGAGTCGCTGATGAGTTAAGAACAATGATAATGTTTGTGTTTCCTTCAGTAGAACCCTGTTGTGTGGGAACTACATCATTAGAAACAGATAGGCCAGGGTCAGCATCAGCTGTTGGATTTGCGGACACATCATTCCCTGATGCAAACTCAGAGTGACAAATGATAGAGATTGTTAATGAAATTTGAGATGCATTCAGATTTAAATTGCTTACCGATGCTGACTCCACTCTATCAAGCTGAGGGTGCGCTCTATCTTCACCCTTCTCTCCTAAAGAAGTTAAGAGATGGGTTGCCTTCAGGGCCTCTTGATGCATACCACCTTTAGCAGAGACTGATGGTGGTGGCTGGCTTGGGTTCTGGTCCTTGGCCGAGGACTTTTGTTTCTTCAAAGCTTGGCCTTTGGGATCATCAGAATGCTTCTTTGATGAAGATTCTGTGGGGTGACTCCTTTTTTTTAGACCCACGTCTATACTTAAGAGTATTCACTGATGTGCTCTTTTGACGTGGTCTAGAAAAAGCTCTAGACTGTTTGCCTGTTAGATCCCCTTCTCCAGTTGGAGAAGTGTCTTTTAGAGCTTTGAACACTACTGGAGAATTTGCTGAGCAAATGTCCAGCATGGGCTGTGTGAAAGGAGGTTCAGTTGTGCTGACTGGAGTGTTCCAGCGGTTGGTATCAAAGATTGAGAAAACAAGTTTAACTCCTTCATTTTTAGGGTATTCTTCACCAAATTGGTCAACAAAAATGAGGGATAAAAATCTGGTGTAAACCACATTCTTCTCCCTAGTTTTCTTCTCCATTTTCCCATGGAGATCTTCAAAGATTAGTTTTCCAAAATCAGCTTTTATGCCCTTTGCCAGACAATACAAAATAAGGGCATCCTTTTGGTTGATTTGATCCAGCCCACCAGTTTTCCCACCCAGACACTCAATTAAGATGGAAATCAAAATTTTCCACTTAGGTGGTAAACAGCTTCTCTTCAACCCCTATTTATCACCAATCTCTTTAGTGTATCCAATTTCTCTAAAAAATGTTTTGACAACAGAGAGATCATTAGGAACAACCTCATATTTACTAGAATCCTCCAAATAGTTTAACCCTAAGACCCTTCTAAACATCTTTAAATTTATTTTCCCATGAATACCCAAGGTAGTAGACACAAACTCAATAAATTTCTTGTTTGTCGACCCTTGTGCTGTGAACCAATACTCTTTTAACACATTTTTAAACATAACCCCTGGATCCTTGAACAAGGCATCACGAATCACACATTTGGATAAAAAGTTTAGTACTTGTTTTCCTGGTTCAGATGTTAGGGTTTCTGGTTTGATCAAGGCGATGTTTTTAGTTTTAAAGAATATGTCCTCGATGGGATAGTTTACATGGATGGAAGGATTGAGGGTGATATTAGTCTCTTGTGGTTGTGAAGAAGATTCAGCAGCCATTGATGTTTGTTGTGTGTGTTTTTTTTTTGAAAAAAAAAGAGAGAGAGTTGTGTGTGTGACAAGAGAATGAAACTTTTAGGGTTCCTTTTGAACAAATGGCACAAACTCTCTCATTAATGTTCTTAAAAAGGTGATGATTTTCTGTTGCTTTGAACAGTGAAACGCCTCATTGTGTCAGAAAGTTGTTGACTGTGATATGGACACTTGATATTACTTAAATAAACAATTGACACCTTTTGAAAGAATTTTTTGTATTTATTCTCAAGAAATTTAATGCCATTTACTCCATTGAGTCACATGATTTATTTGTTTTAAAAGTTGTTGCTCAGATATGCTGAAGCTGATGGCTATACTTGTGAGCTTCAGTGCGTCAGATGAGGCGACAAAACCCCATATACATGTTCACATAAGTGAACAAGACATATGACATTGCACGCTCCTCTACTCAGGCCTAGCTACTCATTTGTATTAAAATTTTGTTCAGCATTGCTAAAGAAATATTTTGATGACTGGTGATTTATTTGTTCAGCTTCAGTGAATCAGATAAGACGACAAAACATCATATACACAATCACATAAAGTGAAATAGACCATGACATTGTACACTCCTTTACTAAGACAATGCTACTTAACATTAATCAAAATCTTTTAAGAAATGTTGAACCTTCAAGATTCTTCAGTGAATGCTGAAGGTTCAGGTTTTGTATCATCAATGTTCAGCATACCAAGCTCCATTATCAATCTTTTGAAAGTTGGTTCATCCAATGGTTTGGTGAAGATATCAGCCAATTGGTATTGAGTGGGGATGAAATGTAATTCAATGTCCCCTTTCACAATGTGATCTCTGATAAAGTGATATCTGATATCAATGTGTTTTGTTCTTGAGTGAAGGACTAGATTATTGGATATTGCAATAGCACTAGTGTTATTACAAAAGATTGGTACCTTTTCATATTCTATATCATAATCAGCCAGTTGGCTTTTCATCCAAAGAAAATTGGCACAACATCCAGCAACTGCTACATATTCAGCTTCTGCTGAAGACATGGCAACTGTTTGTTGTTTTTTAGCACTCCAACACACAAGTTTGCCACCTAGCAATTGGCAGGCACCAGAAGTGCTTTTTTTGTCCAAATTGCAACCAGCATAGTCAAAATCTGCGTACCCCATCAAAACCTGAGGATTTAGGGTACCAAAGACCTAGACTTGGTGTACCTTTTAGGTATCTGAAGATTCTCTTAACAGCAGTAAGGTGTGATTCCTTTGGATCTGCTTGGTATCTTGCACAAAGGCATGTAGAGAATTGAATGTCAGGTCTGCTTGCAGTTAAGTACATGAGTGACCCAATCATACCTCTATACTGAGTCTCATTGACTGATTGTCCAGTGAGATCAGGTCCTAAGTTGTTAGAGGGTACCATTGGATTCTTCACTGAAGCACAATTGATATCATACTTCTTCAGCAGATCCTTGACATATTTTTCTTGATTGATGGAGATGCCTTGGTCAGATTGTTTAATCTGAAGACCAAGGAAGTATGTGAGTTCTCCCATCATACTCATCTCAAACTTTCTGGTCATAAGCTTGGCAAATTGTTTGCAAAGTTTCAAGCTTGTAGAACCAAAGATTATGTCATCCACATAAATTTGTACCAGAATGGTGTCAGTTTTAGATTTATAGATGAACAAGGTGCTATCTATTTTTCCTCTGACAAATTTATGTTCAATGAGAAAAGTTGAGAGAGTTTCATACAATGCTCTTGGAGCTTGCTTCAATCCATACAAAGCTTTGTAAAGCTTGTAGACATGATTTGGGTATTTACTACTCTCAAAGCCAGGATGTTGGGTAACATAAACTTCTTCTTTTAGGTCACCATTTAGGAATGCATTTTTGACATCCATTTGGTAGATTATGAAGTTCATGTAAGTGGCATATGCAAGGAAGATTCGTATGGCTTCCATACGTGCAACTGGAGCAAAGGTTTGATCAAAATCAACGCCAGGCTCTTGATTGAATCCTTAGGCCACCAGCCTAGCTTTATTTTTGGTCACTGATTGGTTTCATCTCTTTTGAGCTTGTAAACCCATTTAGTGCCAGTGGTTGATTTACCATATGGAAGAGGAACCAATTTCTAGACTTTGTTTCTTTCAAATTGATTGAGTTCCTCTTGCATGGCATCCACCCATCCAGGGTGTGTGAGTGCTTTAGAAACCTTTGTAGGTTCAATTTCTGAGAAAAATTTTGCATAAAGACATTCTCTAGATGAAGCAGGACTTAGTTTCTTTGCCATAGATCTAGTGACTCTACCTTCACCAAGATTACCTATTATGTTCACCAGCTGTATGTGACTATTTTGAGTCCAAGATTTTTGTGGAGTTGGAGAATAGGTACTGGTATCATGATTAGAGCTAGAACTTGGAAGTCCATGACATGGACTTGGACTTGGAATGTCTCTAGTGTCTACTGAAGGATATTCAGTAGACAAGGGTTCAATCATTGGAGGACGTCCTTCTTGGTCAGAAGAAACATATCCAAGACCTAATTCCCTAAAGATGATAGGAGAGCTTGGAGCAAGGGGCTCAGACTGTTCTTCAGCAGCTGCATATGATTGATCATTTTGATCATGTGTGTCAGCATGCTGATTGTTTTGAGACTGACCATTTTGGTCATTTGTGTTTCCTTGCTGATCATTTTGATCATTTTGAGATTGATCATTATTTGATTGACAACCATCAGTATGTGATACTAAAGTATATCCTTTTGTAGGACTTGTCATATCTTCAAATGGATCAATATGAGGGACTTAATTGCTTGTTTAATATTTTTAGAAGGCTCATAATGATTAAATTCATCAGATGGATAATTTTGAGATTCATGTATATGAAGTTCATCATCTGATGGATTTGTAAAAGTGAGAGCTTCAGAACTTTCATTGAATGTGATGTGATAGGTTTCTTCGATACATTGTCTTCTTGTGTTGAAGACTTTATATGCTTTAGATACTAGGGAGTATCCAAGAAAATAACCATCATCAGATTTTTCATCAAACTTTCCAAGGTGATCCTTGTGATTGTGAATGAATACTGGACACCCAAACATATGTAAGAATGAAATGTTTGGAATTCTCCCCCTGAAGACTTCATAGGGAGTCTTCATGTGTCTCTTCACAATAATGGATCTATTTTGAGTGTAGCAAGCAGTAGCTACAACATCAGTCCAAAAGTGCGTAGAGAGAGAGCAGATCCAGCAAGCATTGTTCTTTCTGCTTCAATCAAAGTTTTGTTCCTTCTTTCAGCCACACCATTTTGTTCAGGTGTGTAAGGAGATGAGAAATTTTGGGAAATTCCTTTGTCATCACAGAATTTGATCAGTGAGTGATTTCTGAATTCAGTGCCATTGTCAGTTCTGAGTTGTTTGACATGAGTGTCATTTTGATTTTCAACTCTTTTGATGAATGACATAATGGCATCTGGTGCATGGCTTTTCTTTGTCAGAAAATATACCCAGGTGTACCTTGAGTACTCATCAACAATGACAAGTGTATATTTTTCATGACAAATGGCCCTAGGTGATACTAGGCCAAATAAGTCCATGTGGAGCAAATGAAGACTTTCTTTGATTGAGAAAGTTTGCTTTGTTTTGAAACTGTCCCTATGGTGCTTCCCTTTTTCACATGCTGATCATGGTTTGTCCTTGGAGTAGACAAGTGAGGGAAGACGAATAACAAGATTTTGTTTTGCTAGTAGAGTTATTGTTTTGAAATTGAGATGTGAGAGCCTATTATGCCAAATCCAATTGGTAATATTGGAAGCTTTAGCAAAGAAGCATGTCTCCTGAGTAGAGTTCATGTTCATGACATAAACATCTTTGACTCTTGGAGCAATCATCAAAAGACGAGTTCAATACGTGAGGCAACCAAACAATGACAAGAAACCCTTCTCCAAAAACCGATTTGCCAAAGACGATAAAGGTGATAGGAAATGCTTTAGATGTGGTGATCCAAATCATTTCATTGGTGACTGTCCTAAGCCTTCACGCGACAAGAACCACACGGCGTTCGTTGGAGGTTCATCGAGTGATAGTGGTGAAGATGTTGATGACAACCCCAAAGATGAAAAGTGTCTCATGGCTCATACTTCTAAAGAGGTACTTTCCGAAACCGAGTATTATAGCAATAATAGCTCTTCTCAAGATTATAGTGAATTAGAAGGCCAATACAATAACTTGCATATACTTAGTCTAAAATTTATTGAAAAGAACAAAGTGCTAAAATCTACTAGAACTAGGCTTGAAAGCGAGATTAATGAGCTAAAAGAAAAATTAGCTAAGCTTGAGAAAAATAAAGAAATAAACATAGGATGCTTAACATGTGAAAATCTTAGGCAAGAAAATGAAAACCTTAAGAGCACCTCCATTAGACTTGAAAAGTTCATGAGAGGTACTAATGCTCTTGATGATATGTTAAACAAACAAATTCATTCTAAAACTTGGGTTAGGATATAAAACTAATGAAGCATCAACTAGTGAACCAAAACAAGTTAGGTTTTTAGAAAAACAGTCCCCTACACGCGGTGCTCCAATATATGGGGTGGTTCCTTATCGCTATGGAACCACCGATGGAGATATGGAACCGTGGCTAAAAGATAATTTTTGTGAAAATCCTGAACTTTCTGAAAAGTCAATTTTAGGTGAAGGACCAAAACATATTCTTATTAACAAGGTCAAAGTACCTATAATGCAAAAGACTACTCTAGATAAATTCTACAAGCCCTTGAGTAAACCTCTAATGGGAACTAGAAACTTATCTAGACAAACATCTACTCCTCCAAGAGTACGAAATGAATCTAAACCTAGAAGAAGAACACCTACGCCAAAAAGAGATGATCATGCTAAACCATGACCTAGGAGTAAAACCCCAACACCTAGGAAGAATAATAATAATACTAGATCAAGATCAAAGACATCGAGGAAAAACTATGGACAACAAAATGGCCAAATGAATTGGAATAATTTTCAACAACAATACTTTTCCCCATGGGAAATGTGTCCTTCATTCATGCATCCCAACCAAATGCAAGGGATGTTTGAAACTAACAATTTTGGACCCATGAGATATTAGGGACCAAATGTTTGATCTTGTGTGTTGTTACCTAGATATGCTTGGGAATCGATCTAGAGCCCGGCGAGTGGATTAAGGATAGTGGTTGTTCTAAACACATGACGGGTAATCGAAGTTTGTTCTTACACTACAAAGCATATGATGGAGGTAATGTTACATTCGCTAGTAATAGACGTGGTAATATCATTGGCAAAGGTACGGTCTCTCTTGACTCTATGACTACAGAAAACGTAGAGCATGTAGATAACTTGGGTTTTAACCTTCTAAGTATAGGTCAAATTTGTGACAATAAGTGTAAGGTCATCTTTTCGGAATATGACAGTGAAATCGTAAAATATGGAAAAGTCATTGGAAAAGGTGTTAGAAAGCATGGGCTTTATGTCATGAAGGTTAATAGGAAATCAAAAGACAACTTATGTCTAGCGAATTTAGATGATAGTTCTACTCTTTTGCATAGGAGATTAGGTCACGCTAATATGCGTTTAATTCAATCTTTAGTCTCTAAGGAGTTGGTAAGACACCTCCCCAAGATGAAGTTTGATAATCACTTTTGTGATGCTTGCAAAATTGGGAAGCAAGTTTACTCAAGTCACAAAGCCAAGAATTTGGTTTCGACCTCTCGGTGTTTAGAGCTCCTAAATTGGGAAGCAAGTTTACCCTAGTTATAGTTGACGACTATTCTATATTCACTTGGACTAGATTTTTGGCATCTAAGAATGAAGTTTTCGATCAATTTGAAACCTTTAGTCGAATAATTCAAAATCAACTAGGATGTTCAATTTTCTCTATTAGGACGCATCATGGTAGGGAATTTGATAATGAAGTGCAATTTGGTGCCTTTTGTGAAGCTCATGGTATTACCCATAACTTCTCGGCTCCTCACACTCCACAATCAAATGGGGTAGTTGAAAGGAAGAATAGGACCATCCAAGAGATGAGTAGGACGATGTTAAATAAGCAATCCTTGCCTCAAAAATTTTGGTGCAATGCCGTGGACACATCGACTTACATTCTCAACCGAATTCTTATTCGACCTTTTCTAGGAATGACCCCCTATGAGATTCTTAAAGGTAAGAAGCCCTCAATGGAATACTTTAGGGTGTTTGGAAGCAAGTGCTTCATTCTCAACACCAAAGACTACCTTACAAAGTTTGACCGAAAGTCTTACGAAGGTATCTTTTTAGGTTATTCTCAAACTAGCAAAGCCTACATAGTCCTCAATAGAACCTCGGGTGTAATTGAAGAATCACTTAACGTGACATTTGATGAAACCCCACCATCATCTAAGACACCACCTTTGGTAGATGATGACTTAGATGAAATAGACATAGTTAATGCCAAAGAGGTTAGAAACATAGGAGTTGAAGACCTTAGTGTTGAAAAAGGAGTAAGCATTAAGGAATCTAAGGATCATGCTCTTGATAACGTCATAGGCAAATTAAATCAAAGGACCCTAAGATCTCAAGTCCAAAATCAAAGTAACTTCTTTTGTTTCGTCTCCTTGATTGAACAAAAGAATGTTAAAGAAGCTTTGATGGATGAGAGTTGGGTCATCGCTATGCAAGAGGAATTGAATCAATTCATTGCTAATGACGTTTGGGAACTTGTTCCTCCACCTAGAAGTTCGACCATCATAGGAAGCAAATGGGTATATAGGAATAAGTTAGATGAGAATGGTGTTGTGTCTCGTAACAAGGCCAGACTTGTAGCTCAAGGCTATAATCAACAGGAAGGTATTGATTATGACGAGACATACGCACCCGTAGCAAGATTAGAATCCATTATAATCCTCTTAGCTTATGCTTGTGCCTTAGACTTTAAGCTTCAACAAATGGATGTAAAGAGTGCATTTCTTAACGGTTTGATCAATGAGGAGGTATATGTGGCTCAACCTCCCGGCTTCATTGATTTTGAGAAACTGGATCATGTCTACAAGCTTAAGAAAGCTCTTTATGGTCGTAAACAAGCACCCAAAGCTTGGTATGATAGACTTAAAGCGTTTCTTGTAAAACATGAGTATACCATGGGGATGGTAGACAATACACTCTTTACAAAGAAGAAAGGTTCTCACCTCATTATCGTATAAATATATGTTGATGACATTATATTTGGTTCAACTTGTCAATCATTGTGTGATGACTTTGCCAAAATCATGCATGACGAGTTTGAAATGAGTATGATGGGAGAACTTAACTTCTTTTTAGGACTCCAAATTAAACAAATGGACGATGGTATTTTCTTTAATCAATCCAAGTATGTTAAAGAAATGCTAAAGAAATTTGGATTAGAAGACTCTAGACCTATGAAGACCCCTATGGCCTCGGATACTAAACTCACCGTAGATGATGATTGTGAGTCGGTAGACAACACCAAATATAGAGGTATGATTGGTAGTTTATTGTACCTAACGGCAAGTCGACCAGATATCATGTTTAGTGTTTGTCTTTGTGCTCGCTTCCAAGAGGCTCCCAAAACCTCTCACCTTGAAGCGGTTAAGCGTATCTTCCGATACATTAAGGGCACTATACATTTAGGATTATGGTATCCTAAAGGGACCGGCGTAGAAACCATTGTCTACGCGGACTCGGATCATGCGAGAGACTATGTGGACCGGAAAAGCACTAGTGGAGTTTGTAACTTCATGGGTTGTTTTTTAACTTCTTGGTTCTCCAAGAAACAAACCGCTCTTGCTATATCCACCACGGAAGCCGAGTATGTGAGTGCCGGTAAAGCTTGTCAACAAGCTCTATGGATGAAGCAAGCGCTTGTTGATTATGGGATTTCTCTTGATGATGTTCCCATCATGTGCGATAAAAAGGGTGCAATAGACCTTAGCAAGAATCCCGTGCAACATTCGCGAACTAAGCACATAGAGATTCGCCACCATTTTCTTAGGGATAATGTTCAAAAGGGGAACATTTCAATAGAGAAGGTACCCTCGATAGAAAAATTAGCCGATATCTTCACTAAGCCACTTAAGAGGGAACCTTTTAATTACTTGCGTCTAGGTCTAGGCTTAATGGAACAAATTCCTTAATGGTGCATTCTTATTATCTTTTATCTTTTGAGTCTTTTCTTTCTTTGAGTTTTTAAGTTTAATAAACTCTTTTTGGAAAATTTCTCTTCTTTTTCAAACTTCTCAAAGCTTTTGTGAAAATGGTCGAGAAATGTTTTTGCATTGTTAAAATCTAAAAACATTTTTCAAAGCTTCTTGCTATTCATAATGAGCTTACACAATTCATATGTATGGGTCTCTCAAATATAGCAAGAACAAAAGAGAACTATGGAGGATCATTGTGCCATGACCTTGTGTCTAGTTCTACACACCTCTTACATTAATTTTATTAAAAAATCTATGTATTTTGGTCAAAACCTTGTTTGGTGAGCTCTTGTGTTTTCTTTGTCTATCTTTGCTTCTTAGCATATTCCCATGATTAGTTAGACTAGAAAAATAGGATTTGCTAAATTGGAAAATCCTCCCTCATCACCAAAATCAACCCACTGTGGGCGGTTCTTTATTGAAACCACGGTTCCCCAGTGATAAGGAACTGCCGGGTAAGCTAAAGAACCGCGCCCAGTACCTCAATTTTCGAGTATTCCTAAAACTTCAAATTTGTTCCAACACTTTTTGGAATCTTTGCTTCAACCCTTTGACCATCCCCAAATTATCTTGGACTTTCTCTGAATAACCCTAAGCATTTTGCATTCTTTCTCAAATCAAAATGTCTTATTCCCCAAATGAAAGCTTTGATTCTCTTCCATTCTCTCCAATTGCTTTCAACCCTAATTCACCCAAGAACACTCAAAATCCCATCTCTTTTCCTTCTAAGAATGGTGATTGTGGAACTTCTTATCTTCCACCTCTAGCCTTTAGTGTTCTACCTCCTTCACATGATAATGTCATGCATCATGGAACATATTGTCAATGTTGTCAATATCAACATATTGTTATGGCTCACATCTATGAATATTTGAATTACATCAAGAATCTCTTAGTTAAACCTCCTCTTTACTATAACTATGAGATCTCTACCAAGCCACCACCACCTCCTTCCGCCACTACCTTGTCTTTTATCTAAGCATTGGTTGCTTATCTTCAAGACATCTAGTTCAAGCAAATCTTAGAGTTCTAGCTTAACTATGATTAGATTTATGCTTTTTTATTTTGGCTTGTGGTTGTGTTTCATACATATTTGTATGATTTATTTCCTTGTATCTTTTATCATGTTGTCTTTTAACATGACTTATCTTGGATCTTTTTTTTCTTACTTTTTTGTGTGATCTTTGCTATATATTGTTAGGTATCTCTTCTCTTCTACTAACCCTTCTATGTAGCTTGTCACCATATTTCGATTCTTTGGTGCCCCAAGCAAGGGGGAGTAAGCACCAAGGGGGAGCATTTGCAAAGTCCGGTTCTTTTATTCTTCAAAGACTTTTGCAACCTTTTTACTTCGACAAAGGGGAGAAATGATAAACTCGTCTTCGAAAATATTGTTTTATTAGATGATTGAGTTTATGGATTGTCGGAATCAAAAAGGGGGAGATTGTTAATGCAATGATGCCTAAAAACGTTACTTGCATTTTTCGGTCTCGCTTTGTTTTGATTACGACAATATGTAAAAACAAGCATTTACGAAAACAATGAAAAACGAATTCTTGAGTTCAAGTATTTTTCATTTCAACCATTATCACTTAAGGTATGAACAAACAAGTAATTATACTAATTAAGTGATAAAGGATTTAATCTTTTCTTAAAACTCACTTTTTATTAAGTGTGACAGAGTTTTATTATTAAAATTTCTTTTTAAGAAAATGTTTTATTAAATTAATTATTTGAAAATTTGAAATTTGAAAATGACATATTGTATCTTGGTTTGGAATATCCTTTCAGGATATTTTAAACCCCAGATTCGATCTAACCCACTAAAAGACAAAAGAGAGCGGACTCTACGCCGGCGGTTCCTTAGCGCCTATGGCGGTTCCTTATCGATAAGGAACCGCGGGATGCAATAAAGAACCGCGGGTAGATATAGCCGTTGGACATTTGTCTTATAAATAGTGGACCATTCTCAGACTTTCAATCCATCTCTTTTGCACATAAACTTTTAGATTCTTTCATACTTCTTAAATCACTCAAATCCTTGATCATTTGTTTGATTACTACTTGTTTAGAAATGAATCTTTCTCCTCTCATCTTTTCCTCTCAAAGTGCAAAGAGAAGAACACTATCGTTGTTGAAGTGTTGTGTCTACCTCAAAGATCCATTTCAGATCAAAACTTATTTATTCATTGTTGTGTCATTGCTGTGAAGATCCAAGTAGTTGTGTCTATTTGAAAGTTGTGTGTGTATTAGGGTTAATACTTAGTCCTCAAAGTATATTTGTGTAGATTGGTCCTAGCTAAGATTAGGGCTCGACTTTTAGCTTAGAGTCAGAAATTGGTTAAGGTACACTGTGTAAGGTTTCTCCACCTTAAGGAGCTTGTTGATTAGTGAACTCTCGAGTAAGGAGTACTCGAGGAGTGGAGTAGGAACGAGGAGTGAGCTTCGTTGTGGAACCACTATAAATCATTGGTGTTTGGTTTGATCTTTCTTTCTCTTATCTCTTTACATTCTTTATCCTTTATACTTGTAATTATTAGTTTAGTTACATTCATTATTCTTTATACTTGTGATTATTAGTTAGTAGCACTATACCTTGTTCATATTGTGTATATGAAGGTTTCACATAAATACTCAAGCTTAAGTTTTTGAAAAAGGATGTTTTAAAACCGAACTTTAACAAGCAAATTTAAGAAACTATTCAACCCCCTCTAGTTTCTACAATGTCATTCATAACATGTGCGTCGATGGTCATATTGAATGAAAACTGCTTCGCACAATTACCCCCGGAGGAAAGAAAATTTTTAAGGTATATTGCACCCATGCTCATAGGGTTTAACGGGGAAAGAACCCGTCCACTGGGACAAATCCGCACGCTGGTAACAATAGGAAAAAAGGACCATTCAACTACCGTATGGATGGATTTTATGGTGGTACGCTCTCGATCAGCGCACAGTGGCATTATTGGTCAACCAGGTATCCTAGCGGTGCTGGTCGTACCATTCACAATACATGGCATGTTTAAATTCCTGACGCAAAACTGAATGGTCACCATCCACAATGTGGATGGAAGTGAAGGAACCACCATTACCTCCATCCAAGGTAAAAAGAGGAAGAATGCTGCAAAACTACAAAACGAACACGACACAACAACTAACACACATGCATCAAGGAAAAATCGTAGTCCGATAAGCTATCAAAACAGACAGGAAAAGAGCGGCATATTCACGTTAAAGGGATCATCAACCCAACTCCCATGGATCCTACTCTCGATAGGACTCCTACGAAAGGGGGAACCGGGTGCAAGTTTCATCCTCCTGGATTAGAAGGATGCCCAAATAACCCACGCTCTACGCTTTAGATTCACTACCACAAGCAGCGAAGTTGATTACGAAGCACTGATAGCAGGACTATAGTTAGCATCAACAATGGACATTCAGAACTTAGTGGTGAACGTATACTCCCCATTGATAGAAAACCGCGTGGTATGGAGGTATGAACCTAGGGGAGATAACCTGATCCACTATACGCAAAAAATAAGATCTATGGTCGGGCGATTCAGAGAATTTGCGATACAAGAGATTTCTGGTGAACACAGTGAGATTGTATCGGCCATGACTCGCCTCGCCTCCATTTGCTGGGAAAATCCGCCTAGTCAAGTACTAGTTGACTTCATCGCACACAAATCAATATCAGAAGAAGTGTTACCCTCAGCCGTGGTAATGGAAGCACCTACATATGTGACTCCGATTGTTAATTACTTGACAAGCTAGATACTTCCACACGATGATAAGAATGCCAGTTGGGTCCGGAGAAACGCAAAACAGTTCAGAATTAGGAATGGAATCTTATACAAGCAGTCATCACGAGGACGACTGCTGCAATGCTTGGAACCGCTACTAGCGTGCAATATCATAGAAGTCATGCATAAAAGGCTATGTCAAATGGGACCCAAACCTATGGTCGATGAAACTCTACGGTCAAGGTATTATTGGCCTACTATGTACAAGGACGCATGTGACGCGTTACTAAAATGCCAACGGTGCCCATAACCGCATATGACCGAAACGTCAACCCCAAAGGTTGTCGCGCGCCACGCCGCAAAGGGGGTCAGGTGGACAGGGATTTCTCTCCCATTTAACCCAAAGAGTGTGATTCCTCGCAACAACAACGGGCTACTTCGCCAAACGGATTAAAATCGTGTTACTACCAGCAACCACGAGTCAGCCAGGGAACAAGTTCGGAAGGCATACAGCGGTAAAACAACACACAGAAACAGGAGGGGCAAGACCAACAAAACGGGTCGGGGAAGGATCGAACGTGATGCCCCAGCATGCCACATTCGAAAATGGAGAACTGGTATACCGCGCTAGTAAGTTAAGGTACCCAACCGGCGCACGACAAAACAACCAATATTGGAAGGACCGTACCAGATCACGGAAGTTACAGGGGACGATGCCTACAAGTTATCCAATAAAGGGGAACAGAGCTCGGAACGACTCTGGAACGGTAAAGAGCTTTGAAAGTACCACCTATAGAGCGCCACAACCTACGCATGGATTACTCCTTAGCTGTAGTCAGCTCCTAATAAAAATCCATGTATTTTTTTCTCTTTCAGTATTTCATTAGGTTATACTCCATTATGCTTCAAAAAACTGGCAAGTATTAATAAAACGCCGCGGTCCCTAGCTAGTTCCGCGGCCTCATAATTTTCTTTATCACGTGATCTATACATAAATATTGCCTATTTCATATTCATATTTTGCCCTCCGGCGTACATTTACTTTTCGTTTCCATGAGAAATAAGAGGAAGGAGTTAAACCTACTAATTAAACTTGTCACGTAACGGGGATGCAACCCTAGTAGCCATGGATCAGGTATCCTTATTAGACACCTTACTAATCAAGACGTTGTAGTAAGTATCGCATTCCACACATTCCATGATGGACATGCAAACGACACATTGTGCACGTATAACAACATGTAAAATTCAATGACATTTGCTTATAGTAGTAGTGACACACCACACGTAATGAAAATCTCACTCACCCATAAGTTCATAGATACACTTCACTTAATGTACTCATACTAGGTGCTTGTATCCACAAAACTCAAACGTGGATATAAAAACCTGGAAGAATATACATCATCAGGATGAATAAACGTATGGTTCACAATGCGACATGTTCAATTATGAATAAACGCGTAGTTCACGAGATAATAGATAGTATGCATAAATTATATATTTACATTATTTGCAAGCGCACATCGAGTGCGACGCGCACTTACAATCAAAGGCCAGACAGAGACATCTACAACAAGTCTCCAGCCGAACTAGATCTTTTAAACCTATGGTCAAGAGGATTTGAAGAGGAAGTAGTGTGCTCCTTCCATGCTTTCTTAATATCCTGAAGGACATGCACATCGCGAGCATCTAGGGCAGGGACACTAACAACTACACCATTAGACCGATAGGGGTGCGCAAACCCAACACCAATAATAGCGCCCTTTGACACGGTCCCTCTTTTCTTCGCAACACGCTTCACATGACGCTTCAGCACTTTGTTTAAAGGAACCTCTCTAACACGACAGTAGAGTCAGAATAATGATTTGACACCGTAAGCTATGAAACATCCGGTTTAAGAAGGAAATCATACTCTTCTTCAGCACTTTCTTGTGATGCCTTTCAAGATTAAAGCCCGCCATCACTACGCTGAGGGAGTCATCTTGATATTTTACGAGTGTATCTATCATGGGAAATCTACATTCCTTTAAAACTGTAAGGGCAAAAGTTAGCTTATCCTGCGCCTGAGGATCGTATAAAGGCACCTCTTCTAAAGACTTAGCCATTAGACCTTCCTCGGACGCACGTTTCATAGCAAGGCGAGCCGAGCCAAGCCCAAGCTCAACAAGGCTCGAGCTCAACTTGAAACATACATGGTGGGCTCAAGCTCGGCTCAATAGCTCGCCGAGCTTAACCGTTAAGGCTTGAGCTCGGCTCGATTAGAATTCAAGCAAAGCTCGAGCTTAGCTTGAAAAACTCGAAATTGTATATATGAAACAATACATCACTAAGGCTTACACACCATCACAAATTTTATATTTGTAGTAAACTATGATAACGATTATCAATAAATTATTTACTTTTTTATAGAGTTACTCTTTATAATAATTCTAATTCTGAAATCAACGTTTGATTACTTATATAAAAATATATTTATATAAGGCTCGAAAATCTCGATAAGTGCTCGAGCCAAGCAAGCAAAAGCTCGAGCTTGACTCATTATATGTTTCAAGCGATGTTATTGGGCTTGAGATCGAGATTGAGCTTGATAAAATCCCAGCTTGATCGAGTCGAGCTTGAACTCGAGCTCGAGTTGTTTGATAAAATATCGGCTTGTTTGCACTACTAGTTATAAGGAACAAGAAATATCTTTTAAAGATTCTATTATTATTCTTAAAAGAAATATCAGCACAAGCTTTCGAGATCACAAAACTTATGTTTAAACTAGAAACTAGTGACATTATTAAAAATGAAAATCAAGTCAAGTTTAAAAGTTTTGACAATGTAATATGACAAGATTTTATGTGTTGTTCTTGTTCGTGTTGTTCGTACTCGATTCAATTCGAATTGATCACGGTTTAGGATGGACTTATTGTTTTTGGTCACTAAAAGGGGGAGCTTTTGATTATCTATTGCTATTTGTAAAGTAAACGCTAAAATTACTAAACATAAATCTAAAAATAAAAGAGATAAAAATAAAAGAGAGAAATATAACCTTGATTTGCGGGAAAATAAAGTGTAATCCGGAATGATGCTTAACTCTTGCTTATCTGGAATCATGCAAAATGGCCTTATTCGGAATATGATAAGTGCTAATCCGGAATGTTACCAACTCGACCCTATTCGGAATACTAATGAACGCTATCCAGAATCCATACATAGCTTATCCGGAATGTTAAGATGGTCTTATCCAGAATATCTTCCAATACTAATTCGGAATATCCAAAAAATGAACGTTATCCGGAATAAGTTGCTTCAAACGTAATCCGGAATGTTTAGAAAATCCTTATCCGGAATCTATGAGTTTACAATAATCGAGAATGCTAGTAAATGACACCATCCAGAATCTAAGAGTGTTAAATAATCCGGAATCAAGAATTTGCTTACTATCCGGAATGTTTAAAAATTAAGTAATCCGGAATCCTAAATTTTGTCATAATCCGGAATTAAAAAAAAAACGAGCATATCCGGATTGTGTGTGATGACACTAATCCGGAATACACGAAATATTTGCACACTATCCGAAATAAGGTACGATGAACCTTATCCGGAATTTTGTGCGATGATGTTAATTCGGAATCAAACTTTGGACGTAATCCGGAATCTGTGTACTAAACACAATCCGGAATAACTATCTTAGATCTAATCCGGAATGTGGAAATAGAGCTATTCGGAATAAGAGGGTTTTGAAAACCCGGATAAGAACAAATTTAAGCAAAAACAAAAAATAAGCTAAAATCTAATAAGCACTTGACCAAAACTTAACCAAAATGATTTTTAGAAAAAGCTAATAAACCACAATTTAAAAATAAAACACCAAATAAGCTAAATATTAAAAAGCAACTTTTAAAAGATTTAAACTAATAAAACCACTTGATTAAAAATAAGCTAAATACTAATAAGCAATAAGAACAATAAACTAAAATATCAAACACACCAAATCAATAAGCTCAATCTAACAAGCAAATCAATAAGACAATCAACAAGATTAAGCAAACTGATTAATGAAACAAAACAATAGATTATGATTAAGAAAGAAATAATGAGAATTAACTAAAAAGTTTTGAATTAATTAAGATGATTAAGATTCAATTACAAGATTAAAAGATGAAAGATTAAGCAAACATGAAAGAAAATTCTAGAGAGAGAAAATAACACCTACTCCTAATTACCTATTAAAAACTAAAAATAAACTAACTCCTCCTAATGAACTATTAGGAGACTATATATAGGAGAAGGGGAGTTGGTGTTGATGCTTCCTTCTTTCTCTTGTCTTCTCGTCTTTTTAAATAACTCAACTTTCTCGACTTTGTCTCAGGATTTGTCGAATAATAAAATGAACTCGTCTTCTAATTTTCTTCTTTTAGTAGACTTGGTTCTTCGACTTCGTTAAACTTCCGCCTTTAGACTTTTTCTTCGATAAATCTTCAGAATAGGCCTTTGACTTCCGTTCTTCTTGCACTTTTGATCTATTGACTTCGCCTTTTGTCTTTTTCTTCGATAAAAGCCCGTGAAAGCCCGTGTTTTCTTACTTTTTCATATTTTTGTCCTAAAACACAATAAAAACACAAACCACGCATAATTCCGCCTTTTACGACTTTAAATACACGTTTTGGTCTTGTTATTATTATAAATAAGTGGTAAAAGGATAAGTGTTTTCACACTTATTACAATGCCACAAAATGTTTAGAAAAGATGATTGACAGTCAGGTTCTTGAAAAATGCAAGTGGCGTCTAGGATATAATGGTGAAGCGCGGGTATCTAAACCTTGTTAGCTTTACATAGCATACATAACTGGTTTATATTTTATTATTGATGGGCTATCATGAATGAATTTGAAACAATCTTTGTACTCTTTAATGGGTTCTGGCTATCAATTGACACTATTAGGCTATAAGGAGTAGTAACCAACTTACTCACTTCCACGTCTTTTTTTTGGCAATAGGTTTCCCCGGTAAATAGATTATCCAAAAAAACAGTGAAGTACAAATGGAATGTGGCTAAAGTACCACATTAACCTCAAGCTAACCAGCTTGATAAACACCTAAAACTAGTGCTTATGACAAGCCATAAACACTTACAAAACACCTAGCACACAAAGATATGAACCAATCTAACTAACAGTTGCCGTGAAGGATCCACCTGCATTTGTGTTAGAGAATAAATTGGCTGTTTCATCATAAACAATTTCAATCTCTTCATCTTCATCATCATGATCCAAAACAGAATAAGGATTTGATGTAGATAGCCCAACACCTGATAATGACGTATCAATAGACTTCAGCTTGGGCAAAGAAACAGTCTTCGCACTAGTCATTCCCTTCTTCGGTTCACTAATTGTAGCTTTAGGAACCAATTTGACATTCGGCTGAACCGATGTACCAGTAAACTTACCACCCTTAATAGATTTCATCATATTCTTCTTTCTCTTTCTTTTGGTCACCGTTTGGAAACCATCATTATTCTCAACAACAGGAATAGCAACAGAAGTAGATGGACAGGTACTAGCAGTAGGAACTATTAGAGAAACAACCACCTTATTAGAGCATTGATCAAGAGAGTGACCAAAAATCTTACAATCAGCACATCTAGGAGGTCTCCATTCATATTCAATACGGATAGTTTCCTTTGTAAAACCCTCCCCCGAAAGAGAAGGGACGCCAATGGTAACCACATCCACAAAATCAGCCTCAGCATTAACCTCAATTAAGCATCTGGAAAAACTACTCCGACCCCATGACTCCTTACACATAGAACTAGTGTATGAATCTAGCATCACAGGTTTTCCAATGAAAGAAGCAATCAAACTAGATCCATCTTCTTCAAAGACTTGAATAGGCACATCATGTAGTTTTACCCAAACAAGAATACGAGTCAGCTCTTCTTTAATCAACCTAGTATCCATCGACCATTTTTTGAGAATGATCGGAGATTTACGAATCAACCACGTGCCCTCTTCTAAGACAGCTTCCAAAACAGCAAGTGACTTAAATTTGAAAAAGATAAAACCCTTAGAATTTATCATGATCCGTGTCAACCCATGTTTCACCTAGTTGTTTCTAACATAATAATCCACAACTGAGAAAGCCATTCTCTTTCCAATAAAGTAAACATAAAGAGTATGTTCAAGACGATGATTGACCTTATGAACCACTTTACGAGGGATAGAGACGTTTACTCCTTCAAAAACATCTTCTGACAACAAGTGACAGAAAGTAACATTATCAGCGGGTTGCTCCTTTCCATTTGCACTAGTATTTCCTACAAAAGAATTATGAACAATCGGATCATCTTGACTTCAAATAGAAGCAAGCGTATACATTTTATTAGAAAACTCAGCGGTAATATCCACAATCGACTGTACGGAACCATCCAGTGGAGGACCAGTAGGCACATCATCGACCTTCGATGGGGCATTCTTACTCGCACTTGCACCTCCATCACTAGATGTAAACATAGGGTTGATCTCGAAATGTTGAGCATTTAAAAGGGAATGCATCCTTTTACGAACAATCTTAACAACCCCAACACGTTGTTCACGATTCAACATCGACCATACTTTATATTTCCCACTTTCAATATCCTTAACAAAATTGTCCATATCTATAGGCATACCAAGTTTAACTATAAAGAATTCACTCACCGCTTGAATAGAGTCCGGATTAAATCCCATAATCTTATCAACCGAGTAGTCCATCGCATCGAACACATTAGCGCCATTTGCAGTTTGAATGCCCATACCACCATTGTCACGCATTCTGGATCTTAGCAAATCAAAACTGCCATCACTATCATTCTTATTCCCCTCACCAATCATCCCATCACTAATAGGAGGCGACATAGCAGCAGAATCAAGCGTATTTGCATCTACATCCAGCACAACGTAATCATTAGATTCCATTACTTCCACAAGAAACCCTAATAAGCAATAATAAATAAACCCTAAAACCAAGGAACAAACCCTAATTGCGATTACACAGGACAACGAGAAAAAAACAAATCATGCAAGTAAACAAGTGACACACACCGAATGTATATGATAACGAACAAAGACACACGAACCAACCTAAGGAAACCTAGACACCGCCTACACACAATCGCACAGAGAAAAAAAATGAAAACAACCGATTAACTAACCCTAGAAAACTTGCAACCAAATAAGGACTTTGTTAACTCAAGATTAATTAAAGATTAATCGAGAAACCAACATCATTATAAGGTAACCCACTTCCATGTCTACGTCACTTTAGTTTTCTTTTTTTCACTCACTCAACTCATTGTTCAACCTTACTGGTGGTGAGAAACTCACCGCTACGTTATATCCTATTAAATACCTGACACACTTACAAACTAAAATTAACTTATTTTTCATTCTCTTATTACTCAGACCCAAGCCTATCTAGACCCATCTTCATATAAGACCCATTTAGACTCAAATCCATCTAGACTCATATCCAGCCCGACCCATGACCCAATCCGTATCGACCCAACCATTTTGTCACGTCTACGGTATTTATATACGTCTTATATGGTGCTAGGTAAGGGCCAAATTATATGGCGGTAAAGCACAATTTATTTGGCGGTAGAGGCCAACTAACTTTTTAAGTCAAAATGAATTGGATCACCACGAAACAATTCTGACAAAAGACAAGACATCTAAAACTAGACCGAGTAAAACAATATAGGTTGTTGATTTTATAAAATATTATATATAGAGTAAGTTTATTAAGTTGTTAGATTCACAATTGTTTTAAGACCAAGTTCATTTTGGAAAAATCGAGACTATTAGCAAATATATACATTAGGCGACAAAATTTCATAAGGGTTCCTATGCATCTTAGGAAAACCCTCTAGCTCCACCCATGCTTATACTTAGGTCCCGTTTGGTTTATGGTTTTAACCGGTTTACTATGATGGACATGTTAAATTAATTGTTTGGTCTCTATCCCAAATTTCATATCGTACCCCTCCCCCGGTTTAATGAAATCTGGTCAAAAAAAGAAGTTTTTTATTTATTCAACTTTTTTCAACCACAAGTTTATCTAACCGTTCATTCATTTATATTATTTTAATTCTAAACAATATATTTTATATATTTAATATATTATAAAATTTTATTATTCTTTCTCTCACATCATTTAATAAATTTTATATTAAACTCAAATCTTACCCAATTCTAAAACGCTTACTGTACTTTATAAACTCACATCTAAAGTAAAATCCGATTTTGAACCAAACGGACTGTTAATGCAATAATGCCTAAAAACGTTACTTGCATTTTTTGATCTCGCTTAGTTTTGATTACGACAATATGTAAAAACAAGCATTTACGAAAACAACGAAGAACGAATTCTTGAATTCAAGTATTTTTCATTTTACCCATTTTCACTTAAGGTGTGAATAAACAAGTACTAACCTTAATCAAGTGATGAAGTGATTTAATCTTTTCTTAAAACTCACTTTTTATTAAGCGTGACAAGTATTTTACACTTTCTTTTTAAGAAAATGTTTATTAAATTAAATATTTGAAAATTAGAAAATGGCATATTCTTTTTTGATTTGGAATATTCTTTCAGGATTTTTTTAATCAGATAAGACCTCTACCACTAAAGGACAAAAAGGGAGCGGAGTCTACTTCGGCGTTTCCCTAGTGCCTATGTGGTTCCTTATCGATAAGGTACCGCCGGCTGAGATAAGGAACCACGAGCAGATATAGCCGTTGGCACTTTATCCTATAAATAGTGGACCATTCTCAGATTTTCTCCTCACCTCTTTTGCACATAAATTTCCAGATTCAAACATACTTCTTAAATCACTCAAATCCTTGATCATTTGATTGATTACTACTTGTTTAGAAGTGAATCTATCCCATCCATCCTTTCTTCTCCAAGTGCAAAGAGAAGAACACTATCCTTGTGAAGTGTTGAGTCCACCACCAAAAATCCTTTGAAGATCAAATCTTATACATTTGTTGTTGTGTCATAGTTGTGAAGATCCAAGTAGTTGTGTCTATTTGGAAGTTGTGTATGTACTAAATATAGTTGTGTAGATTGGTCCTAGCTACGATTAGGGCTCGACTTTTAGCTTAGAGTCGGAAATTGGTTAAGCAACGTGTACGGTTTTCTCCACCATAAGGAGCTTGTTGTGTAGTGAACTCTCGAGTAAGGAGTACTCGAGGAGTGGAGTAGGAACGAGGAATGAGCTTCGTTGCCGAACCACTATAAATCCTTGGTGTTTGGTTTGATGTTTCTTTACCCTTAACTCTTTACATTCTTTATTCTTTGTGCATATACATTAGTTAGTATTAGTTTAGTTACACTATCATTGTTCATATTGTGCATAAGAAGATTTCACATATTTCCTCAAGCCTAAGTTTTTGAAAAAGGATTTTTTGAAAACCATCTTTTAACAAGTAAATATAAGAAACTATTCAACCCCCCTTCTAGTTTCTACAATTGGTATCAGAGCGAGGTTGCTCAAGAATTTTTAAAATATATTGTATTTTAAAACTTGAATCGATCTATGGATTCCAACAAGTACCTAGAAGGGCAATCTATGCAAAGACCACCACTTTTTGAAACCGATAGTTTTATTTATTGGAAAAATAGATGTGAGACTTATGTGAAATCAAAAGATTTAGATCTTTGGCATGTTATTACCAATGGTGATTTTTCACCTTATAAAATTAATGAAATTTCTAAAACAAAATAATTGGTCACTTTTGAAAAAGCTAATGACGATACTAAAAAGAAACTTTCAAAGAATAATGAGGCTAAAATGGTGATTTATAATGCTTTACCTAAGAAAGAGTAGGAAAGGATTTTTTCGTGTGAAACTGCTAAAGATATTTGGAACACTCTTTTAGTAACCCACCACGGTAATAGCCAAGTCAAAGAAAGAAAAATCGATCTTCTTGTCCAACAATATGAACAATTTGTCATCTTAGAAGATGAAACTATTGATGGTGCTTTTGCTAGATTTAACACTATTATTACTAGTCTAAAAGCACTTGATGAAGGTTTTTCTAGCAAGAAAAATGTTAGGAAGTTTCAAAGGGCCTTACATCCGAAGTGGAGAGCAAAAGTCACGGCGACTGAAGAATCGAAAAATCTCTAAACTTTATCACTCGATGAACTCATAGGCAACTTGAAGGTTCATGAGATGATAATTTTGAAGGACTCGGAATTGGTAAAACCAAGAGTGAAAGGAAGTCTCTTGCACTCAAAGCCAAGAAGGCACAAAGCGATCATGATAGTTCCTCAGATAGCGATGACGAGGAGTATGCACTGGCGGAGAGAGATTTCAAGAAGTTCTTCAAAAGACGAGGTCAACACGTGAGGCAACCCAACAATGACAAGAAACCATTCTCAAAGAATCGGTTTGTCAAGAACGAAAAAGGTGATAGGAATTGCTTTAGATGTGGTGATCCAAATCATTTCATTAGTGATTGTCCAAAGCCTTCACGCGATAAGAATCACACGGTGTTCGTTAGTGGTTCTTGGAGCGATAGCGGTGAAGATGTTGATGACAACCCCAAAGAGGAGAAATGTCTTATGGCTCATACTTCTAAAGAGGTACATTCTGAAACCGAATATTATAGCAATGATAGCTCCACCTTAGATGATATTGAATTAGAAGGCCAATATGATAATTTACACAAACTTAGCCTTAAATTCATAGAAAAGAACAAAACCTTAAAATCAACCAAAACTAAGCTTGAAAATGAGATCAATGAACTTAGGGAGAAATTAGCCAAGCTTGAGAAAAATAAAGAAGTTGATTTAGGTTGCTTAAGTTGTGAGAAACTTAGATTAGAGAATGAAGATCTCAAAAGCACCTCCATTAAATTGGAAAAGTTCATGAATGGTACTAGTGCTCTTGATGATATGTTAAACAAACAAATTCATTCTAAGGAAAGACTTGATGTAGGTTTTAACTCAAATGAAGCATCAACTAGTGAACCTAAACAAGTCAGATTTTCAGAAAAATCGTCTGCTGTACGCGGTCCCAGACTGTATGGGGCGGTTCCTTATCACTATGAAACCGCGGCCCTAGATAAGGAACCACGGCCAGAAAGTGTTTTTGCTGAAAATCCTGAACTTTCTGAAAAGTCAAATTTAGATGAAAAACCAAAGCATCTTATGGTTAACAAGGTTAAATTACCCATACTTGACGATAATGTCGTTGATAAGTTCTATAAGCCCTTAAGTAAACCTCTAATGGGAAATAGAAGTTTATCAAGACCATCCACTACTCCACCAAGAGTACGGAATGAGTCTAGGCCTAGAAGTAGAACGACAACACCTAGAAGAGATAGTCAAAACAATTCACGACCTAGAAGTAAAACTCCAACACCTAGAAGGAATGACCACAACTCTAAACCAAGATCAAATACACCTAGGAGAAATAATGAACAACAAAATGGTTATATGAATTATTATCCTCCTCCATTTTATTCCCCATGGGGAACCCCTCCTCCATTCATGCATCCCAACCAAATGCAAGGGATGTTTGGAACTAACAATTTTGGACCCATGAGATATTGGGGACCAAATGTTTGATCGTGTGTGTTGTTACCTAGATATGCTTGGGAATTGATTTGGAACCCGATGAGTGGTATATGGATAGTAGTTGTTCTAAACACATGACGGGTAATCGAAGTTTGTTCTCGCGCTACAAAGCATATGATGGAGGTAACGTCACATTCGCTAGTAGTCTACATGGTAATATCATTGGCAAAGGTACGGTTTCTCTTGACTCCATGACCATTGAAAATGTTGAGCACGTAGATAATTTAGGGTTTAACCTTTTAAGTATAGGTCAAATTTGTGACAATAAGTGTAAGGTCATCTTTTCGGAACATGACAGTGAAATCGTAAAAGATGGAAAGGTCATTGGAAAATGTGTTAGAAAGCATGGGTTTTATGTCATGAAGGTCAATAAGAAGTCAAAAGACAACATATGTCTTGCGACTATAGATGATAGTTCTACTCTTTGGCATAGGAGATTAGGTCACGCTAATATGCGTTTAATTCAATCTTTAGTCTCTAAGGAGTTGGTAAGACACCTCCCCAAGATGAAGTTTGACAGTCACTTTTGTGATGCTTGCAAAGTTGGAAAGCAAGTTCACTCAAGTCACAAAGCCAAGAATTTGGTTTCAACCTCTCGGTGCTTAGAGCTCCTAAATATGGATCTCTTTGGACCTTCCGCCATACGGAGTTATGGAGGTAACCTTTATACCCTAGTTATAGTTGACGACTATTCTAGATTCACTTGGACTAGATTTTTAGCATCTAAGAATGAAGCTTTCGATCATTTCGAAATCTTTAGTCGAAGAATTCAAAATCAACTAGGATGTCAAATTGTCTCTATTAGGACGGATCATGGTAGGGAATTTGATAATGAAGTGCAATTTGGTGCCTTTTGTGAAGCTCATGGTATTACCCATAACTTCTCAGCTCCTCGCACTCCACAATCAAATGGGGTAGTTGAAAGGAAGAATAGGACCATCCAAGAGATGAGTAGGACGATGTTAAACGAGCAATCTTTTCCTCAAAAGTTTTGGTGCAATGCCGTGGACACATCGAATTATATTCTCAACCGAATTCTTATTCGACCTTTCCTAGGAAAGACCCCTATGAGATTCTTAAAGGTAAGAAACCCTCATTGGAATACTTTAGGGTGTTTGGAAGCAAGTGCTTTATCCTCAACACCAAAGACTACCTTACCAAGTTCGACCCAAAGTCTTACGAAGGTATCTTTTTAGGTTATTCCAAAACTAGCAAAGCCTACATAGTCCTCAATAGAACCTCAAGCGTAATTGAAGAATCACTTAACGTGACTTTTGATGAAACCCCTCCTTTACCCAAGGCACCACCATTGGTTGATGATGACTTGGATGAAATAGAAGTAGTTAAAGCCAAAGAGGTTTGAAAAATAGGAGTTGAATACCTTAGTGTTGAAAAGGAAGTAAACATTAAGGAGTCTAAGGATCATACTTTCAATAATATCATTGGTAACTTAAATCAAAGGACCTTAAGATCTCAAGTCCAAAACCAAAGCAACTTCTTTTGTTTCATCTCCTTGATTGAACCAAAGAATGTTAAAGAAGCTTTGACGGATGAGAGTTGGGTCATTGCGATGCAAGAAGAATTGAATCAATTCGTTGCTAATGATGTTTGGGAACTTGTTCCTCCACCTGGAAGTTCTACCATTATAGGAACCAAATGGGTCTATAGGAATAAGTTAGACGAGAATGGTGTTGTGTCTCGTAACAAGGCTAGACTTGTAGCTCAAGGCTATAATCAACAAGAAGGGATTGATTATGACGAGACATATGCACCGGTAGCAATATTAGAATCCATTTGAATCCTTTTAGCCTACGCTTGTGCCTTAGACTTTAAGCTTCAACAAATGGATGTAAAGAGTGCGTTTCTTAACGGTTTGATCAATGAGGAGGTATATGTGGCTCAACCTCCCGACTTCATTGATTTTGAGAAACCGGATCATGTTTACAAGCTTAAGAAGGCACTTTATGATCTTAAACAGCACCCAAAGCTTGGTATGTTTGACTTAAAGCGTTTCTTGTTAAACATGAGTATACCATGGGGATGGTAGACAACACGCTCTTTACAAAGAAGAAAGGTTCTCACCTCATAATCGGACAAATATATGTTGATGACATTATATTTGGCTCAACTTGTCAAGAATTGTGTGATGACTTTGCCAAAATCATGCATGATGAGTTTGAAATGAGTATGATGGGAGAACTTAACTTCTTTTTAGGACTCCAAGTTAAACAAATGGATGATGGTATTTTCTTTAGTCAATCTAAGTATGCTAAAGAAATGCTAAATAAATTTGGATTAGAAGAATCTAGACCAATGAAGACCCCAATGGCCTCGGATACTAAACTCACCGTAGATGATGATTGTGAGTCGGTAGACAACACCAAATATAGAGGTATGATTGGTAGTTTGTTGTACCTAACAGCAAGTCGACCGGATATCATGTTTAGTGTTTGCCTTTGTGCTCGCTTCCAAGAGGCTCCCAAAACCTCTCACCTTGAAGCGGTTTAGCGTATCTTCTGATACATTAAGGGCACTATACATTTAGGATTATGGTATCCTAAAGGGACCGGCGTAGAAACCATTATCTACGCGGACTCGGATCATGCGGGAGACTATGTGGACCGGAAAAGCACTAGTGGAGTTTGTACCTTCATGGGTTGTTGTTTAACTTCTTGGTTCTCCAAGAAACAAACCGCTCTTGCGATATCCACCACGGAAGCCGAGTATGTGAGTGCCAGAAAAGCATGCCAACAAGCTCTATGGATGAAGCAAGCGCTTGTTTATTACGGGATTTCTCTTGATGATGTTCCCATCATGTGCGACAATAAAGGTGCTATAGACCTTAGCAAGAATCCCGTGCAACATTCGCGAACCAAGCACATAGAAATTCGCCACCATTTCCTTAGGGATAACGTTTAAAAGGGGAACATTTCGATTGAGAAGGTACCCTCCGAGGATAACTTAGCCGACATCTTCACTAAGCCACTTAAGAGGGAACCTTTTAATTACTTGCGTCCAGGTCTAGGATTAATGGAACATATTCCTTAATCTCTTTCCTTTTATTGAGTCTCTTATTTTATTCTGAGTCTTTTATCACTTTGAGTCATTGAGTCTCCTAAACTCTTCTTGAAAATCTTCTCTTCTCCATTTCAAAATTCTCAAAGTCTCTTTCGAAAATGTCGAGAAATGATTTGACATTGTTAATTCAATCTAAAAACGTTTTTTCATAGATTCTTGCTATTAATCTCGATCTTACATAATTCATATGTATGATTCTCTCAAACATAGAAAGAACAAGATAGAATCATGGAGGATCATTGTGTCGTGACTTAAGGTCTTGTCTTACACACCTCCTACATCGATTTTTATTTTAAAATCCATGTATTTTGGTCAAATCTCTATTTGGTGAGTTAGACTAGAAAAATAAGATTTACTGAATTGAAAAATCTTCCTTCACCACCAAAACACAACCTCTGTAGGCGGTTCCATATATGAACCGCGGTCCCTTAGTGATAAGGAACCGCCAGAAGTGATAAGGAACCGCGTACAGTGCTTCCTTTTTCGGGTATTTCTGAAACTCCAAATTTGTTCCAACACTTTTGGGAATCTTTGTTTCAACCCTTTGACCACCCTAAAAATACCTTGAGCCTTCCCTATTTAACCATAAGCATTTTACCATACTTTACATCCCAAAATGTCTTATTCTCCTAATGAAAGCCTTGATTCTCCTCCATTTTCCCCAATTGCTTTCAATCCTAACTCACCCAAGAACACTGTAAAACCCGCTTTAAAAATCCATGAAAAAAAAACATGTATTACACGAAACCACGAACTTAAATTAAACGTTCTTTAATTAAATACACGACAAGAATAATTAACGTCTATATCCAAGTATTACATATAATATTATTTATTCACGTTAAATTAAATAATACTTGATCACGAAGCACGACCTCACAACACGAATATTAATACACAATATTTTAAATAAAGTCGAAAATGAAATAAACATGTGTGTGTGTTTGGGCTGCGGCAACAAAAAGAAAAGAAAACAAGAATGGGCCTTGAGACCAGCCCGTCTAAAAAAAAAATTAATATCCAAAGAGTATAGTTTACTTTCATTTATACAAGAAAAAAAGAGAAAACCCTAGCTACCATTTCTTTTCCGGCGCCTCCCTTTTTCCGGTCAGTTATTCCGGCCGCCAGAAAACTCCAGCCGCCACTTTAGACAGCCGCCGCTGTTGGTTTCCTTCAGCCACCACGACCATTAGTCACAACAGCGCGTCGCTGTCGCGGTACTTAACCACATGGCCACCATCAATTATACCTCTACAGCCCCATCACCTCGATCCACCCTATCACCACCACTCGTCACCAGCAGCCGCTGTCTCCTTTCAACATCATCACCACGCCCAACCGTCACATTCATCACCACAGCCATGGTGATTTATCTCGAAACACCATCAGATCCATCTGTTTGTCAATATCCATGGAGGGTGTTTTGAGTTTCATGTCGACCAGTGAAGGATACGTTATTCTACTAATTATAGCAGCCTACATGGGTGTTTGGATCTGCTGTTAGCAGCCGCAGTAGGAGCGTTTGGATCTGCTGTTAGCAGCAGCAGCATGGACGTTTGGATCTGCTGTTTAGGCCGCAACAGGAGTGTTTGGGACTGCAGAACAAGAGCATTTGGCTAGCTGAAAACGCAGTAGGAGGCTGTTTGGTTCAGGCAGAAATGCAGCAGGTTCGTTTGGGGCTGCTGGCAGGGGTATAAAGGACGTTTAGGAATGCTGTTAACGATGAGGGTGTTTGGTATTAATCTAAAAGGGGATGTTTGGGGTTATACAACACAGGCAGTGGGAACTGTAGCTAATGGTGCGAGAAACCAGACCAACCAGTGGGAACCGTAGACAAACAGTGGGAATATAACTCAAACAGTGGGACTATAATACAAACAGTGGGAATATTACACAAGCAGTGGGAACCACGAATTATGTGAATTGGTATTTTTTTTAAATGAGTTTTATAAATAAATAAATTATGTTGTCCAATTTTATTAATCTAATTAATAAAATTAAATTAATTCTAGCTTTATCATTTTTTATCCTATTAAAAAAAACTTATGATTTATAAATAATTTTATTTAAAGATATTAAATTGGAAATATTTTAAGATAGGAAACTTTTAATAATAACGAGTTACTATGTATAGTAATACCGGGGTATACATTTTACGATAATCAGAAATACCGAATACATTAAATCAGTAATATTTACGAACAGTCAGAACTTACCAGATTATATACGATCAGTATTTCAAGAATAATTTTAATCCAACGAAAACAGTAAGAGCAGTAAAATAAATAAACATCAGTCAACTTATTTTCGCGTACATTATTTATGTAGTATCCGTGAAGTCGGAGTCGATCCCGCAGCTTCATTATTGGACATGAGGTACGGATTTTCCGTCCTTTCAGTAAGGACTTCCTTTCCTATGCATGTTTAGGATTCCCCGTCTGCAGCCAAATGTTTTCCCCAGTATATGTTTAAGTTTATCAGTAATCATGTTAATAACTAAATAAATTGCCTGAGCATTATATACAAGCACGACCAGTTTATGTACTAGTTACGGAGGTACCGTAACCACGGCACTAGAGGCACCGGTGTCGTGACTCACATGCAGGAGAGTGATATCCTGCATCGTCCCACTCAGCTCAGCTTGGCCATTTTATCAGTATTTTTAGTGGGGCGTATGGATGCATCCTAGGCTTATATGTGTTACAAGTTATCAGGGTGAATGTGGTGTGTGCTCTACATCCTTCACATTGGAGCTGATCCCTCCACCCAGCACAGTTATTTAGAGGTCACCCCTCTACAGCATGACGAGGTCACCCCTCCAGTTATTCATGCACGGTTGTTACAGCTCGTGACCTATATAAGCTCTGGCAAATAAAATACAGTGAATGCATGTTTTCAGAATTAATAGTTATATTTCAGTATCAGTATATATGAACCAGGTTTCTCAGATTTTATGCAGAGTTCTACCACATGTTACATATCAGTCTTACAGCTTCAGTATTCTATCGCATGTTTCATTCAGTATATTCTTATCATGCTTTATATCCGTTTCACTGAGCGTTATGCTCAGCCGTAGTTCCTTTCATGTTCTAACGGCAGGTACACCAGGACGCTCTTAAGATTCTGAGAGCATGTGCATTTGGATGGAAGCAATCCAGACTTCTTACTTTATGCATTTCTTACCTTATTCTGCTTTTTGGACATTGTTTAGTCCTTTCCTCCAGTATTTTACTTTTCATGTTTTGGGCTTATATTTAGATTACCGATGTTTGATTCCGGTATTCCTTTATGATCAGTTAATGTTTTAGGACATTTACCTTATGCTTTGATGACACGCCATAAATACACGTAACGGTCCACTTATCCAAGTGGGGTGTTACAATTATGGTATCAGAGCTATAGGTTCGACCTGTAGGCTCTAAAACTTGACCTGTGACTAGTGGGTAGTCGCCAAGAACTTCCCAGATTTTGGCGTTGTTATCTTTCATGTTTCTCATGCATTTATGAGTCAGTTTTATTCAGTTATCAATCGGTTTTTCTTAAAGTTTTTGACTAGGTAAAAGGTTGGTACAGGACTGGCCATATTTAGTCGCATGTGCTTTTCTGCGAATTTTGTTTTGGTGAACTGACCCATAGGCGTTCACCCTTGCCCGTTCAGATTTTGTATTGATGAACTGAACCTAGGCATTCATCCTTATTCATGTCAGATTCATGTTGTCAGTCAAGTAATTCTTGGTGAACCAGCCATAAACGTTCACCATTGTTCAGGTCAAATTTCATGCTATTCAGTCGAAGGTTGTTTTCGTGAACCGACTCATAGTTGTTCACCTTTGTCATCAGGACATTTCATAAATTTAGACAAGTATGGGCTGGACTATAGCCAACCATATTTAGTCCCAGATTATGAATTTCTATACATGACAGTTCTCGGAAATTTTTGACAAGCATGGATCGAACCAAAATCGCCCATACTTAGTCGTATGTTTTGTTCCTTGAATTCTGTGGATTGAACCATAGCCATCCACACGAGTTGATGTTAAACCTCAGTTGATTTTCTTTTATGTTCTAGTAACAGTCAAATTTTCATATCCTCACGTTGATGTCGTCTTCAGGTTTGATTCAGTTCATGTCTCCTTACGAGGATTATGTTTTCAGCCAAGTAATGATGTTCTCATGTTAAGATACACAAGAATTTCAGTAAAACCCATTTTCATGATAAATCATGATTGGCCTTCATTAATCATACTTCATCCTGACCACTGTTGGGACTTCGATTATATCATACTTTCAGTCTTGATATAACTAGCAGTAAGTCGACGCAGGAATTATCAGCCTATCATGTTACCCATTTCAGTTCAGTTTACTACAATTTAAATCAATTTAATCCTTGATCATGTCAGACAAGTGGCACCAGTATTGATCATTCCATAAAGTTTCCACCAGTGCCATGAACAGTATTCCATATGTACCCTTTGTACAGTGTCTCAGTTATACTCCTTGTACAGTGATACATGTGTACTCCACGTACAATGTCTCGATATGCTTCATGTGCAATATTCATTTTGTACTTCATGTACAGTAGTCCAGGTATACACCAGGTACCCTACTCTATGGATATTGCTAATCGATCCTCAATCATCTCAGATGTTTCCACTTGTCGATATTCTACCAGGTGCTGATGCTGCTCGTGAGTTGAAGATTTTGCTAGATGCTGATGCCGCTAACACTTTGAAGACCTCACAATTGCTGATGCTGCTGATACTTTGGAGATTTCTCAAGATGCTGATGGTGATGCTGTTATACTATAAAGACACTGCAGAGCAAGGACGAAAACTATAAATTTGAAATTTCTGACAAGAGTAAATTTCAACCATCGGACACTACCATTCTAGTTCATGCCTTACTTCCTCAGTTAGCTGTCACACGTTACTCAGCTAACCGTTCATTCAGAAGAGTGGGAGCCGTAAACCAGCCGACTACTCAGCAAAATAGTTACAAGAATCACGGTCATGAAAATGACCGTCATAAATTGACAGAAAAAGCAGTAGTGACAACCACCGTGCTTATAATTTATCAGTCAGTAACCATCGGAACCCCGGAACAGACGTGACCAGAAATACAGAGGTCAGTAGTCTAACCGGTTCCCCAATCCTAGTAGTTACCAAAACTTTTAACCTTGTTTAGATTCATCTACTAAAACACGTGTCAAGACATCAGTCAAGGCATAGGCCTCAGGTATCTTTTCGGAAGACACATATTAGGACACCAGTCATGGTACACGTCATACGAATCTTTCTTCAAAATACGAGTCAGAACTCATAACTCCAGTATGTTTCTAAACCAGGCCCTCAAAAATTCAGGGTACCCTTCAGAAAGGGGTATACCCGTTCTATTATGCCACGCATGAATCAGATCATTAAAATTCAGTCACCACCACTAGAGTATTATTTAGGTTAAACACACAATATTCATTCTGTGAGGTTACAGACGAACACATTCAGTGAAAAGTCTCCATGTTTACTTCACGTATTCATATGTCAGCTTTATCTTAAACCAGGTATTACCTACTTCCCAGCCAGGAAAGACTCCACAGTATCACCGTTAATTATAAAGATGTTCCTTCTAGTTTAAGAAAAGATCCGTCTTATCAACTCCTGAACATATTCATTTTATTATTGCCAGAAAAATCAGTACCAATTGTTTCAGCTTTACAAGCATGTGAATTATTATCTTATAATTGCGAAGACTTCTAGTCACATTTATGATGCGACTTCTGAAATTCCTTAAACTCATGATCATCAGATTATCCCAAGCTCCCAAATGTCATTCCAGAAGGTTTTCCAGAAGTTCCTTCCTAACCACGAAGCAGAGAGTAACATCGAACATGTCTTAAGGACATAAACTATTTTTAGAACTCTTTATCGCAGGACTTCAGCTGAGTTAAAAGAGTTGCAGCATTAGCTGCAAGAGTTACCAGAACGAGGCCTTATTCGCCTAACGCACCACCAGGAAGTGTATCGTTTCTGTCTATGAAAAAGTAGGCCAGTAACATGAGATCATGTATCAACCATTGGAAAACTTATTAAGATCGCCATTCATAAAACGAAACTCATTCCACGAACAAGAGGTTACCTGACCTGCTACGATATCTTAAACATTTTCTAGAACAAATTTCCGATCATGCTACCATCAGTGGTGAGAGAAAGAACATGACGTTTCCAGACTGATGTTGCACATATTACAGTTTCTCTAAAAAATTTTATTTTTATACTTCTGAGCTCCCTAACGCTCCAGTTAGATTATGAAATTATGAATATTTTTTTTTTTCATGACTCTCATGCAATATCATCAGTATATTCATTGATCACATTCTGATATGCCTAATACTAGGGGAAAACACGAGACTCATCTTCTCACAATTGTACCGAATCTTCAATAGGAGTTATTTTTGAACACAACCCTCCAGATTTAAATCTCATTTGAACAAAGTGGCATTCCGAGCCACCCTATTTCAGTAGAAGGAAATTTCAGACAATCCTGCGAAGGAGAAGGCCATCACCTGATGGTCCCGACTGACGCCTGTGAACGTAGTATAAAATTTCTAGAACTCAATTGACTGCTACCGCAGAAATTGCTGACAGTTCTCACTAAATTTTTTTTCCATGGCTGTCTAACCAGATTTCTACCAGAAGGTCCCATAATCCCATCGCACATTGATGCAGCTATGTTCATATCTAATGCCTGACATACCTCAGGTTCAAGATAGAACACCGACATGTTCTTACTACCAGTAGAAATTCTAGACCGAAAGGAGACAAGACTCCATGGATATTGCTATCAGTTTACCACAGACTCAGAAAAAGTATAATACTATCCGAGTCATTGTCGACCATGTAACCAACCTACGTGTTTACTTTCATCCGGAAGGATTACGCGGTCGCGGACTGCGGAAAATTCAGCTGTAAATCGTACAATTTCAAGGCATTCCATCGACCATCATATTAGACAGAATTCACGTTCACAATCACGTGTATGTTTACGTTCACTTTACATTCATGACTATCTTCACTTCCACGTTTTCGTCTCATTCACAGTATGATGCTGTTTCAGTTCATGTTTTATGTTATATCATGATGTAAGCTCACATTTGCGTTCATAATATTGTTCACGGACAACCTCGTGTTCCATTCCGCAATGCATGTTTCACAGATTACCGAATACGGTTATAGAAATCTTAAGAAATCAGACTCAAGTTTAGCACCGTTTTCCATACTCAGGCAGATGTTTCAGTCTCAGGCCGTATTGGTTGGCATTCCTTCCTCAGTCAGCATACGTTCCTGATATGTCTAGTATCACGTTCACGACATATTCCATGCCAGCGTTCATCAGATGATCACGAACTACGTTCACAATTGCTCACGTAGCACGTTCACAATTGTTCACGTAGTTCGTCCCTATACGTTTTCAACATCTTGCTCAGAGATATAAATGTTGTATTTTCAGGATAATTTTATGTACCGTTTCATATACCTTACATGCTATAACTTATTCATTCTATTAGATTCAGAAAATCCATCTTAAGTTTAGATCCATAAACTATTCAGTATCATCAGAACAGGGTCAGTTAGACCAAGATTGCTCTCTATACCAAGATCGTTGAAGGAACCGTTCTGAGCGGGAAGCCACTTGGAACGGAGGAGTCCATCCGGACCTCTCATCCTTTTTCTTAAATAGATTCAGTTAAGTCCTTTCAGTCCTGTTATGTTCCACAGTTAGGTCATGCTATACTTTGTCAACAACATTGTATCTTACATCGAGGACGAATTTTCTTTCAGCTTATATGTCCTTTCCAGCTTTCATGTTCTTTCAACCTATGCGTTCTTTCAGCTTAAACGTCTTTCAACCTACGTATACTTTCAGCTTTTACTTCGATCAACTTAAATTACCTATAATTCGAGGACGAATTTTCCTTTTAGAGGGGAAGAGTTGTAAAACCCGCTTTAAAAATCCATGAAAAAAAAACATGTATTACACGAAACCACGAACTTAAATTAAACGTTCTTTAATTAAATACACGACAAGAATAATTAACGTCTATATCCAAGTATTACATATAATATTATTTATTCACGTTAAATTAAATAATACTTGATCACGAAGCACGACCTCACAACACGAATATTAATACACAATATTTTAAATAAAGTCGAAAATGAAATAAACATGTGTGTGTGTTTGGGCTGCGGCAACAAAAAGAAAAGAAAACAAGAATGGGCCTTGAGACCAGCCCGTCTAAAAAAAATTAATATCCAAAGAGTATAGTTTACTTTCATTTATACAAGAAAAAAAGAGAAAACCCTAGCTACCATTTCTTTTCCGGCGCCTCCCTTTTTCCGGTCAGTTATTCCGGCCGCCAGAAAACTCCAGCCGCCACTTTAGACAGCCGCCACTGTTGGTTTCCTTCAGCCACCATGACCATTAGTCACAACAGCGCGTCGCTGTCGCGGTACTTAACCACATGGCCACCATCAATTATACCTCTACAGCCCCATCACCTCGATCCACCCTATCACCACCACTCGTCACCAGCAGCCGCTGTCTCCTTTCAACATCATCACCACGCCCAACCGTCACATTCATCACCACAGCCATGGTGATTTATCTCGAAACACCATCAGATCCATCTGTTTGTCAATATCCATGGAGGGTGTTTTGAGTTCATGTCGACCAGTGAAGGATACGTTATTCTACTAATTATAGCAGCCTACATGGGTGTTTGGATCTGCTGTTAGCAGCCGCAGTAGGAGCGTTTGGATCTGCTGTTAGCAGCAGCAGCATGGACGTTTGGATCTGCTGTTTAGGCCGCAACAGGAGTGTTTGGGACTGCAGAACAAGAGCATTTGGCTAGCTGAAAACGCAGCAGGAGGCTGTTTGGTTCAGGCAGAAATGCAGCGGGTTCGTTTGGGGCTGCTGGCAGGGGTATAAAGGACGTTTAGGAATGCTGTTAACGATGAGGGTGTTTGGTATTAATCTAAAAGGGGATGTTTGGGGTTATACAACAGAGGCAGTGGGAACTGTAGCTAATGGTGCGAGAAACCAGACCAACCAGTGGGAACCGTAGACAAACAGTGGGAATATAACTCAAACAGTGGGACTATAATACAAACAGTGGGAATATTACACAAGCAGTGGGAACCACGAATTATGTGAATTGGTATTTTTTTTAAATGAGTTTTATAAATAAATAAATTATGTTGTCCAATTTTATTAATCTAATTAATAAAATTAAATTAATTCTAGCTTTATCATTTTTTATCCTATTAAAAAAAACTTATGATTTATAAATAATTTTATTTAAAGATATTAAATTGGAAATATTTTAAGATAGGAAACTTTTAATAATAACGAGTTACTATGTATAGTAATACCGGGGTATACATTTTACGATAATCAGAAATACCGAATACATTAAATCAGTAATATTTACGAACAGTCAGAACTTACCAGATTATATACGATCAGTATTTCAAGAATAATTTTAATCCAACGAAAACAGTAAGAGCAGTAAAATAAATAAACATCAGTCAACTTATTTTCGCGTACATTATTTATGTAGTATCCGTGAAGTCGGAGTCGATCCTGCAGCTTCATTATTGGACATGAGGTACGGATTTTCCGTCCTTTCAGTAAGGACTTCCTTTCCTATGCATGTTTAGGATTCCCCGTCTGCAGCCAAATGTTTTCCCCAGTATATGTTTAAGTTTATCAGTAATCATGTTAATAACTAAATAAATTGCCTGAGCATTATATACAAGCACGACCAGTTTATGTACTAGTTACGGAGGTACCGTAACCACGACACTAGAGGCACCGGTGTCGTGACTCACATGCAGGAGAGTGGTATCCTGCATCGTCCCACTCAGCTCAGCTTGGCCATTTTATCAGTATTTTTAGTGGGGCATATGGATGCATCCTAGGCTTATATGTGTTACAAGTTATCAGGGTGAATGTGGTGTGTGCTCTACATCCTTCACATTGGAGCTGATCCCTCCACCCAGCACAGTTATTTAGAGGTCACCCCTCTACAGCATGACGAGGTCACCCCTCCAGTTATTCATGCACGGTTGTTACAGCTCGTGACCTATATAAGCTTTGGCAAATAAAATACAGTGAATGCATGTTTTCAGAATTAATAGTTATAATTCAGTATCAGTATATATGAACCAGGTTTCTCAGATTTTATGCAGAGTTCTACCACATGTTACATATCAGTCTTACAGCTTCAGTATTCTATCGCCTGTTTCATTCAGTATATTCTTATCATGCTTTATATCCGTTTCACTGAGCGTTATGCTCAGCCGTAGTTCCTTTCATGTTCTAACGGCAGGTACACCAGGACGCTCTTAAGATTCTGAGAGCATGTGCATTTGGATGGAAGCTATCCAGACTTCTTACTTTATGCATTTCTTACCTTATTCTGCTTTTTGGACATTGTTTAGTCCTTTCCTTCAGTATTTTACTTTTCATGTTTTGGGCTTATATTTGGATTACCGATGTTTGATTCCGGTATTCCTTTATGGTCAGTTAATGTTTTAGGACATTTACCTTATGCTTTGATGACACGCCATAAATACACGTAACGGTCCACTTATCCAAGTGGGGTGTTACAAACACTTTCAATCCCAACTCACCCAAGAACACTTTCAATCCAAATTCACCCAAGAACACTCTTAATCACATTTCTCCTACCAAGAATGTTAATTGTGGAACATCTTTTCTTCCACCACCACCCTTTAGTGTTCTTCCTCCTTCTCATGATAATGTCATGCACCATGGAACATATTGTCATTGTTGTCAATATCAACATCTTGCTATGCCACACATCTATGAGGAGTTGAGCTACATCAAGAGTCTCTTAATTAAGCCTCCTCTTCACTTTGATTATGAGATCTCCACCAAGCCACCACCACCACCTTCCGCCACTACCTTGTCTTTCATATAAGCATTGGTTGCTTATTCACAAGACACCTAATTCAAACAAATCTTAGAATTCTAGATTAACTAGGATTAGATTTATGCTTTTGGCTTGTTTCTTTTTTCATACATCTTTGTATGATTTTTTTTATATGACTTCACTTGGATCTTAGTCTTTGTGTTTTCTTTTCTTTTTCTTTTTATTTTATTTTGTGACCTATAGCTATCTCTTGTTGGTTGTCTCTTTTGTTTAACTAACCCTTCTATGTAGCTTGTCACCATATCTCGATTCCTCGGTGCCCCAAGCAAGGGGAGTAAGCACCAAGGGGGAGTCTTTGCAAAGTCCGTCTCTTCAACACCGACTTGTGCAACCTTTTTGCTTCGACAAAGGGGGAGAAATGAATAAACTCGTCTTCGAAAATCTTGTTTTTGTGTGATTGAGTTTATGTATTGTCGGAATCAAAAAGGGGGAGATTGTTAATGCAATAATGCCTAAAAACGTTACTTGCATTTTTCGGTCTCGCTTAGTTTTGATTACGACAATATGTAAAAACAAGCATTTACGAAAACAACAAAAAACGATTCTTGAGTTCAAGTATTTTTCATTTTACCCATTTTCACTTAAGGTATGAATAAACAAGTACTAACCTTAATCAATTGATCAAGTGATTTAATCTTTTCTTAAAACTCACTTTTTATTAATTGTGACAAGTTTTTTAAACTTTCTTTTTAAGAAAATGTTTTATTAAATTAAATATTTGAAAATTTGAAAATGGCATATTCTTTCAGGATATTTTATAATCAGATAAGACCTCCACCACTAAAGGACAAAAATGAGCGGAGTCTACTCTGGCGGTTCCCTAGTGCCTATGCGGTTCCTTATCGATAAGGTAACGCCGGCTGAGATAAGGAACCACGGACAGATATAGCCGTTGGCCCTTTGTCCTATAAATAGTGGACCATTCTCAGATTTTCTCTTCACCTCTTTTGCACATAAATTTCCAGATTCAAAAATACTTCTTAAATCACTCAAATCCTTGATCATTTGATTGATTACTAATTGTTTAGAAGTGAATCTATCTCATCCATCCTTTCCTCTCCAAGTGCAAAGAGAAGAACACTATCCTTGTGAAGTGTTGAGTCCACCACCAAAGATCCTTTGAAGATCAAATCTTATACATTTGTTGTTGTGTCATAGTTGTGAAGATCCAAGTAGTTGTGTCTATTTGGAAGTTGTGTATGTACTAAGTATAGTTGTGTAGATTGGTCCTAGCTATGATTAGGGCTCGACTTTTAGCTTAGAGTCGGAAATTGGTTAAGCAACGTGTACGGTTTTCTCCACAATAAGGAGCTTGTTGTGTAGTGAACTCTCGAGTAAGGAGTACTCGAGGAGTGGAGTAGGAACGAGGAGTGAGCTTCGTTGCCGAACCAGTATAAATCCTTGGTGTTTGGTTTGATCTTTCTTTACCCTTAACTCTTTACATTCTTTATTCTTTGTGCATATACATTAGTTAGTATTAGTTTAGTTACACTATCATTGTTCATATTGTGCATAAGAAGATTTCACATATTTCCTCAAGCCTAAGTTTTTGAAAAAGGATTTTTTGAAAACCATCTTTTAACAAGTAAATATAAGAACTATTCAACCCCCCCCCCCCCCTTCTAGTTTCTACAATTGGTATCAGAGCGAGGTTGCTCAAGAATTTTTAAAGTATATTGTATTTTAAAACTTGAATCAATCTATGGATTCCAACAAGTACCTAGAAGGGAAATCTATGCAAAGACCACCACTTTTTGAAACCGATAGTTTTATTTATTGGAAAAATAGATTTGAGACTTATGTGAAATCAAAAGATTTAGATCTTTGGCGTGTTATTACCAATGGTGATTTTTCACCTTATCAATTTAATTAAATTTCTAAAACAAAAGAATTGGTCACTTTTGACAAAGCTAATGACGATACTAAAAAGAAACTTTCGAAAAATAATGAGGCTAAAATTGTGATTTATAATGCTTTACCTAAGAAAGAGTATGAAAGGACTTTTATGTGTGAAACCGCTAAAGATATTTGGAACACTCTTTTAGTAACCCACCAAGGTAATAGCCAAGTCAAAGAAAGCAAAATCGATCTTCTTGTCCAACAATATGAACAATTTGTCATCTTAGAAGATGAAACTATTGATGGTGCTTTTGCTAGATTTAACACTATTATTACTAGTCTAAAAGCACTTGATGAAGGCTTTTCTAGCAAGAACAATGTTAGGAAGTTTCTAAGGGCTTTACATCCGAAGTGGAGAGCAAAAGTCACGGCGATTGAAGAATCGAAAGATCCATCAACTTTATCACTCGATGAACTCATAGGCAACTTGAAGGTTCATGAGATGATAATTTTGAAGGACTCGGAATTGGTAAAAACCAAGAGTGAAAGGAAGTCTCTTGCACTCAAAGACAAGAAGGCACAAAGCGATCATGATAGTTCCTCGGATAACGATGACGAGGAGTATGCAATGGCGGTGAGAGATTTCAAGAAGTTCTTCAAAAGACGAGGTCAACACGTGAGGCAACCCAACAATGACAAGAAACCATTCTCAAAGAATCGGTTTGCCAAGAACGAAAAAGGTGATAGGAATTGCTTTAGATGTGGTGATCCAAATCATTTCATTAGTGATTGTCCAAAGCCTTCACGCGATAAGAATCACACGGCGTTCGTTAGTGGTTCTTGGAGCGATAGCGGTGAAGATGTTGATGACAACCCCAAAGAGGAGAAATGAAAGTCCCAAAATACAACAATTGTTGAAACTAAGACACGAAAACAATAACACACAATAGATATACTTTTCAAACGAGTAATCCTTTATTAACTATTATCAACAAAGTATTACAAAGTGTTATGAATACACCTGTTGAATAACAACAAGAAATGAACCCTAGAACAAGTAAACTTGATTCGAGACTCAAGTTTACAAGTGAACCAACGAGTCGCTGATGGACAGCTGAGGCCTCAGTGGTTCAAGTGGGAGAAAGAACTTAGATAAAGATTCCAAGCACAAGGGTTGAATCTTAACTTCTTTCTCATCCCCTATTTATAGTGGTACGAGGTTGTATCCTTAGTGGGGGTAGTTGATACGTGTCATCTTCTGAATGGAAGAGTACAACGTATTAAATGCATGTCCAAATCGAGACATGCCTTTAACTACTTTAGGTAAACAGTTCTGCCAACTGTTCACCTTTGTCCCACTAGGTCGTACTAGGCATTGACTTTGAATCTCTTGTTTTGTCCCGCTCAAAACACTTGTAAGATTCTCCCGCCTAAACTATAAGGGGTTGGATAAGCTTTGCTTGATCCAAGTCTCTAGGGTTCTTAAGTGATCTCTGAGTGTTGTCAACTCAGAGATCCTTGAACACCAGTGCATTCCTTTGACATCCCAGCTATCCATAATCGCTGGTGAGTCTGACTTCAGATTGTCTTCGACTTCTCTGACATTGTCTTTGACTTGAATGATCCTGGTGTGCCAGCTGAGGCTTTGCCTTCCACTGGTCTAGTCTCTGTCGCTGGTCTTCTCAGCGACCTTTCAACACTTAGTCTAATTTAAACAAATCTAGACAGGGCCATAGTTAAAACTTTCATTGGCCCAACAATCTCCCCCTATTTGTTTATAAATTATACTAAGTCTAAAATTATTGTAAGTGAGTACACAGCTTCTTCTTACACATAATTTAACAAACATACCTCAAAGTTTTATTAATCAGAAAGAACCTAGTCTATTACAATAGCACCCTAAGGTGAAAACATAAACAAAAATAAATAGGTTCTTCAGCGATCAAGACCTTGATCACAGATTCTCTGGGCTTCGACTTTGTCACTCCTAGAGTTAATGACAAGTTCAATTTCAAAATCGAACTCATCAGCTTCTTTGCAATTTCTAAGGATGCCCTGCTTGAGTCTGATCAGCTGAATGGTTGATGCCAGAGGTAGCTCATTCAAACGCTGAAAAGCATAATCACAGTTACCATTCATAAATACCATACCTGCCTCTGGCTCAGTGTAAACTTGGCCTTCTATGGGTTTGGTGATTTCCTTGGGAAGGACCAAGTTTCTGAGCATCCCATCGACCACTACATCTTCAGTGACCAACCTTTCTGTCAGAGGCCCCATTGGTGTTTTCCTCTTTCTTTGTGTCTGAGAAGATGATTGAGAGGAAAGCTGTGGAGGTAGGGGTACCTTCAGCTTCTTTGCAGTATCTCTTACCCAATTGAGTTTTGCTTGAATGTTTTTCATCATTTGGGCAGGACCAGGCCCAGTCTTCTTTTGGGCAAGAGATAGTATTTCCAACCACTCAGAGAGGCTCAGATCTCTGAGTTTGAAGTCGCTGGAGACTTTATAATTCTGCATGTCATTCTCCCTATAAATAGTCATTACCACCTTTTTGTCTTTGTTTGTGAAGCATGTGTATTTGGTGATACGACCGGGTTCAGATCTCTGGTTGACCAGTCTTTGATATTCTGTTAAGAGGTTGTTCCTCTTAACCTCCAGTTCCTTGAGTTTAGCCAGTTGAGCTTTCTTAGCAGAGGGAGAGAGCTTGTCCAGAGCTTCTTTGCTCCTTAGTTCAGCAGCCCTGATATTTGCTAACCTTTGATGTTCAAGGATTTGGGCTCTGGCTTGCTCTGGGGTGAGTGGTGGTTCATCAGCGCTTTTGAATTTGTTGAGGTCAGAGTTTTTGGAGGGTTTGGATCCACCTTCAGCTTGAAGGGAGTGTAGGGTAATTTCAGGTTGCTCAACTGCAATCCCTTTACCTTTATCTTTCGTAGAATCAGCAGCAGGCTTGAAGGATCTCAGTGGAGTGGGTGTTGGTATTTCAGGTGTAGGCTTTTTCTTCTGCTGCTCCCCCGTAGATACAGCATCATCAGCTTCTTCTTCAGAAGAGGAGGCAGACTTCTCCCCCTCAGGCATAGCCCCAGCAGGTGCTCTGCCTGAACCTGCCTTATTGAAACGAAGGAACTCCTGGTGAACAAATATGCAAATTTCCTTGAGTTCACCTTGGAGAAGTTCCTGAAGAAGAAGTCTTGAGGGTTCAGCAGCCTGAGCTATGGCTGCAACATTTGCCTTCACCGCTGAGGTTAGAACAGATGGTATGTACGTCTGAAGACTCTGGCTAATTAGGTCAGGTAGTTGTGCCTTCAGAGCGTTGTTCAGCAGTTGCGGAAGCATTGCGGTCATGGAAGACTCTACTGATGAAGTGAGTGATGTTTCTAAGTTAGTAGTAAGCTCCTCAGTAGCATGAGTCAGGGTCTGGATTTCAGAGAGAAGAGCTTCGTTTGTGACCTTGGGTTTTGTGATGCTGATATCCCCTCTCTTTTCCCATAACGCCTCAGCAGCCAGTTCCTGTACATCTTTCATTCGTGGGACTTGTGCTGACTTGCGTGAGAGTAGGTATTCCAGGTGTTGCTTAGCCCCCAGCTCCATGACACTTGGCAAGGTGGGAAATGGAACAGGTGCAGGGGAGCTAAGTCTCTGTTCCCATAGCCTTTTGGCAGCTAGTTCTTGAACATTAGGAAGGGAGGGGACAGAGACCGGTGTCAGCTCAATGGAGGACAGGTTGTAGTCATCAGTGCTCATTTCCTCAAAGTCAGAGGTGAAGGGGCCTTCCTCTATAATAAGAACTTCATCATCAGGCAGAGATTCGAAGTCTGAGAGGGCATCAAGATCAATTGTGGCACCTTCAGCGGAATTGTCATCAGCAATCAAGTAATCATCATTGTTAAGTTGTTCCTGATGAAGATTGTGAGCCTGTGATAAGAGTTATTAGTAACCAGTTGTGAAAAATAATGCAGTTATAGATCGCCAGTCGCTGCCCCTAGGAAAGCTGGGTGTGATTATCCAGCCCCCCCTAAGGATTTCTCCTTGGGACTCTTTTAAGTGTGAAATAGGTATGTTAAGGATCGCCATTCGCTGCCCCTAGGATAGTTGGGTGTGATTATCCAGCTCCCCCTGAAGGATTGCTCCTTGGGACTCTTTTAATGTGAAATAAAAGTGTTGAAGGATCGCCATTCGCTGCCCCTAGGATAGCTGGGTGTGATTATCCAGCTCCCCCTGAAGGATTTCTCCTTGGGACTCTTTTATTTGTAAAACATGATATGGGAATGGTCGCCTTTCTCTGCCCCTGGGATAGCTGGGTGTGATTATCCAGCTCCCCCTGAGGGATTACTCCCTGGGACTCTTTTGATTGTGAATTGATATGAGGGTGATGGTCGCCTTTTATCGCTGCCCCTAGAAAGACTGAGGGTGATGATTCAGCCTTTCCAAAAGAATAAATTCTTTGGGACTCTTTTATTAATGATGGGGACCCAGAGTCAGTGAGAAGTGCAGAGACTCTGGGTCGGGACTTATATGTGCTCAGGTTGTTGTTTGCCAAGAGCACAGTCCAGAGGTTGAAGGATCATCGGGGTGCGTTAGAAGCACAAGTGAATCATTTCCTAGTGAAGACAGAGTGTACAGAGAGTCCTAAAGGTCTAGGTGCTGACACAGACACGCTAAGAGTTGAGGCAAACTCTAAAATACATCACTCTCTCCTACAGATAATGAGAGTGAATGTATGTGGACCTCTGAGAGGAAAAATAAAGGTCAGACTAATACCTGAGTGATATCAGCGTGGAGAGGGATCTTAGTTGTCTTCGCTGACATGGAGACACTAGACGCTGGTTGTTTGTCAGCAATGGGCTCTTCTACCACATCCACCAGAGAAGGGGATGGGTTCTTCTTCGTCTTTGTCTTCTTTGAAGGATTAACAGAAGGGGTTTCAGAGGAAAGGGGGATGTCTTTCCTCTTCTTCTTCTTTTCCTTAAGCACCTTGGGCTGAGAAGTAGATTGCACAGAGGTCTTGGACAGAGACTTATCAATCGTGCTTTCAGCATTCGCCTCAGGTTGAGGGATCAAGGGCTCATCATCCTCAGCAAGTAATCCAGCAACTTTCATCATATGCCTGGTGAGAGGCACTTCATCTTCAGTTGGAGCTTTCAGTGATGCAGCAGTGATATGATGAGAGGGAAAGGAGTGTAGAGTGTCATCAGTGTATAAGTCACCAAGAATATTTTCTAAGACAAGAGAAAGATATCTGGTGTAGCAGATGGTGGCCCCACGGTTCTTCTTCCCTTTGTTTTCCAACTTAGCAATGAGATCGGTGTAAAGAATGTGAGCGATCCCTATGTCCAAACCCCAGATTAAGCTGTAGGCAATGGCTAGTTGGGAGCCATTCAGTTGGTCGTGAGAGCCAGTGTTACCTCCCAGACATTTGACAATGTACAGCATCAGCGTTCTCCATGTGGGAGAGAAGTAATTGACCTTAATGAGGGATTTGCTTTGGAAGCCAGCAGCAGTGAAAGGGTTTTCCTGATCATCATGAGGCTGAAGGGTGGCCAGAGCTTTTCTTACTGTGGCACTGGTGGGTAAAGCTGATATATTGTTGTTGTAAGGGAGTCCAATGGTTGTGGCAAAGGTTGTGAAATCAAAGGTGAGAGGTTGAGGATGGGTGGAAAGGTTGAAGGTGATTTGGGAAGAGGATGGATCGACTTCAGCGCTGTACCAGAACTCTCGAAGGTATTGAGAGTAACAAGTGGAGGGTTCCTTGGTGATAGCTTCGCCAATGGTGGAGTTCTTGAGGAATTGGAACAACGGATGGTAGAGTGGGTTGTTGTGTTCGAGAAGGGCCACACAGTTATTTAAAGCAATCTTGCCATCTGAGATCTCGAAATCAACGTTTGTGGCGGCTTGTACAACGAAGGTTTGGTTTGGTGAAGAAGACGTCATTGATGTGAGTTTGAAGGTGGTGAGAGAAAGGAGAAGATGAGAAGGAATGTGTGAGAGAAAATTTTCAAAGTGACAAAAATAATTTTGGGTCAAGGGTTTTGAAAGGTTTAGCCGTTTTCCAATAAGAGCATTAAATGCAAAGATTAACCTTTTTCAGAAACTTGTGGGTCCCCTTGACCTTTCATGGTATACTTGTCCCCTTGGAAAGTGGGAAAGTTGGTGGCATAAAGAGATAATCATTTGAATTTAATATCTTATTAAAAACATTCCCATTGAAATGTAACTACCTCGTTACATTCAATTCCCTTAAATGCCCAGAGACAGAGGTCATCATCAGATTTATTTGACAATATTGAGCATTCCCAGCTCAGCGACAAGCCTAGTAAAACTTGGCTCAGCCAGCGGCTTGGTGAAAATGTCAGCGAGCTGGTACTCAGTGGGTATGAAATGTAGCTCAATATCACCTTTTAGAATATGGTCTCTGATAAAGTGATACCTGATGTCAATATGCTTGGTTCTGGAATGAAGTACTGGATTATTGGAGATGGCTATGGCACTGGTATTGTCACAGAATATGGGAACCTGCTCATAATTAATTCCATAGTCAGCCAGCTGACTTTTCATCCAGAGAACTTGAGCACAGCAACCAGCGGCCGCAACATATTCAGCCTCAGCTGATGACATAGCCACAGAGTTTTGCTTCTTAGCACTCCAGCATACCAACTTTCCTCCAAGGATTTGACAGCTACCAGAGGTGCTCTTTCTGTCAAGGCAGCACCCTGCGTAATCTGAGTCGGAGTAGGCTTTGAGGTCGAAGCCTGAACCATTTGGGTACCAGAGACCCAATGAGGGAGATCCTTTCAAGTACCTGAAAATTCTTTTGACAGCTACAAGGTGGGATTCCTTGGGGTTAGCTTGGTACCTAGCACAGAGACAAGTGGAGAATTGTATGTCTGGTCTACTTGCTGTGAGATACATCAGTGACCCAATCATGCCTCTATATAAGGTCTCATTAACAGAGACCCCTGAGTCATCAGCTCCCAAGTTGTTGGGAGGAAGCATGGGGCATTTCACTGATGCACAATCAGACAGATCATACTTTTTGAGCAAATCTCTAACGTACTTTTCTTGACAAATAGAAATTCCTTTTGAATTTTGTTTGATTTGAAAACCCAAGAAAAAGGTTAGTTCCCCCATCATGCTCATTTCATATTTTTTGGTCATAAGTTTGGCAAATTGTTTGCTCAAGTTAACATTGGTTGAACCAAAAATTATGTCATCCACATAAATCTGTACTAATATGACGTCACCCTTGGACCTATAGGTGAACAAGGTTTGGTCAATGGTACCTCTGACAAATTTATTTTCAAGAAGGAATTTTGAGAGGGTTTCATACCAGGCTCTGGGCGCTTGTTTCAGCCCATAGAGTGCTTTGTGAAGTCTGCAGACATGATTTGGGTAGTCACTGTTTTCAAACCCTGGGGGTTGACTGACATATACTTCCTCTGCAAGTTTCCCATTAAGAAAGGCACTCTTCACATCCATCTAATAAACCATGAAACCCATATAAGCTGCAAAGGCTAGGAAGATTCTGATGGCTTCCAACCTGGCCACTGGTGCGAAGGTTTCATCATAATCAATTCCTTCAGATTGGTTATATCCCAGCACCACAAGCCTAGCCTTGTTTTTTACAATCATACCAGCTTCATCCCTTTTATTTCTGTAGACCCATTTTATTCCAACCACTTGCTTATCAGCTGGAGCTTTAACCAGAGTCCACACCTTGTTTCTCTTGATCTGATTGAGTTCATCTTGCATGGCAACAACCCAGCCTTCATCAAGCAGAGCAGCAGCCACGTTCTTAGGTTCATCCTCAGAGAGAAAATTTGCAAACAGGCATTCATTTGCAGAGGCGGTTTCCAGAGATTTTAATTTTCCTCTGGTGGTGACTCCCTCAGAGGGTTCTCCAAGAATATTAACTAGAAGAATATCTTGGTTCCTACTCCATTTGGATTGTGGAGCAGGAGTCTCTGTGGGATCAGGAGTCACTTCAAGTTCAGGGAGTGATGGAGGTTCATCACATGTAATCTCTTCGTCCATGATCTCTTCATCTGATTGAATATCCAAAGTGACAGGATCATCATTTTCTTCAGAGATTTGAGTAAGAGATTCAACACCAATAGTCTCTGGAGTGATGTCAGAGATGGAGTGAGGATCAAAAGCTTGAACATATGGGAGATCCTTGTGACGACTTTGAGATGATTCCTTGGGATTTGAGAAATCATCTTTGGGATAAGATTTAACTTCGTTGAAGTCAATGTCACAGTCCTCTGAGTTGGTGTGTGTTATGACAGCGTCAGCTTCATTAAAGGTGACATGAATGGACTCTTCTAGTTCTTGCCTGCGAATATTGAATACTCTGAAGGATCTGGAGGTGGGAGAGTATCCAAGGAAGAATCCATCATCTGATTTTTCATCAAATTTACCCAGGTGATCTTTGTAATTGTGAATGAAAACAGGGCAACCAAAGACATGGAAGTAGCTTACATCAGGGGCTCTCTTCCTATACACTTCATAAGCGGTCTTGCCATGTCTCTTCACAATAATGGATCTGTTTTGTGTGTAGCATGCTGTGTACACAGCCTCACCCCAGAATTGTTTAGGAAGTCTGGATTCGCTGAGCATCGTTCTGGCAGCTTCAATGAGTGTTCTGTTTCTTCTTTCAGCGACACCGTTTTGTTCAGGGGTTCCTGGGTTTGAGAAGTTCTGTGATATACCCTTTTCATCACAAAAGGCTTCCATGGCATGGTTTTTGAATTCTGTGCCATTGTCACTTCTGATAGCCTTTACTCTGCAGTCATTGAGGTTTTCTATTTCTCTGATGAAGGACATGATTCTTTCAGCAGCATCACTCTTTCTCTTAAGAAAGAATACCCATGTGTATCTGGAGAATTCATCTACAATGACCAAGGTATATTTGTTGTGATTGAGGGATTGAGGTTTAACTGGTCCAAACAAGTCCATGTGAAGAAGATGAAGGCACTTGTTAATGGAGAATGATTGTTTTGTTTTGAATGAAGCCCTGTGATGCTTCCCTTTCTCGCAGGCTGAGCAGGGTCTGTCCTTGCTGAAGGTCAGAGAGGGAAGTCCAGCTACCAAGTCATTCTTTGCCAGTTTGTTGATGTTTTTGAAGTTGAGATGGGAGAGTCTCTTATGCCAGAGCCAATTTTCGCTATCAGATGCTTTGGCAAAGAGACAGGTGTTCTCTCCTTCAGGGGATGACGTCATGTCAATGACATAGACATCCCTTCTTCTGGGTGCAATTAGAAAGACATCATCGTTCTGATTGAAGATAGTTCCTTGGGTCTTTGTGAACAGAACCTTAAACCCAGCATCGCAGAGTTGACTGATGCTAATAAGGTTGTGCTTCAAACCATTTACATAGGCGACCCTTGTGAAGGTAATTCCATTGCAATCCACTGAGCCATATCCTTCAGTGGCCCCTGAGGAGTCATCCCCAAAGACTACTTTTGGACCAGGCTCCTTCTTATATCTATGCAGATATTGTTTAATTCCTGTCATGTGTCTGGAGCACCCGCTATCCAAATACCAAACAGATTTCTTTAGGTATGCCTGCATAGATATAACAAACCAGATTAGTTTCTATGATGAACCCACTTTCCAGTGGGTCCATGCTGTCGCTGACTGGCGACATTGGGTCTTCTGGGCCTTTCTCCCCCTCTTTGGTTGCAATCCCTGGTTTCATGTCGCATGCTGCCACAGATGTCACAACCAGGGTAATGTTCACACTCATCAGAGTGGTGGTCATAAAAGCCACAATATTTGCAGGGAGGATTAGGCCTGTATCCCTGAGAACTTTCTCTGGATTTTGGTTGCTCAGGTCTTCTAGAGGGCTTGTGAGGGGTTTTAGATCTAAGCTGTGTTCGAGTTCTCTGAACAGCGATGATCTCCTCATGCTCTCTAGAAGAGTGTTCAGTGGACTCACATGTGATACACTTGGGTCTCTTGGAACAATCATCTGAGGAATGATTTTTGAACCCACAGTGTTTGCAAGGCCTGAAAGACGTTCTCCCCTTTGAGCTGCTGGAGCTTTCACCAAGGGAGTTAACAGAAGGACTGTTATCCTTGGGGTTGATTTTTTCTTTCAACCCTTTTACCTCTTCCATCAGGGTGAGGAGAAGTTTCTTGGTGGGAGATAACTCTTCGGGGGAAGAAGTGGGTATGTCAGTGTTTTTGGCCACATAAACCTTCTTGTGTGCTTTATCAGCAACTTTGGAAGTGAGGTTCCCAGAGGTTTTGAGAACAGGTTTTGGGCCAAGCAAGGAATCTGATGGGTTAGCACCAGCAAGTTTGGGAGTAGCTGATGCGTCAGATTCTTTGTCAGAGTCCTTCTCAACCACAGAGGTGGAGTGAGGAGAAGTGACTTCTGATGGGACAAATTTAACACTGGGCACAGGAATGTGGTTTTTGAACCTACCCTTACCCCCTATGGCTTGAACCACATTTCCTGGAATGGTTTCAGCAACTATTTCTTCCACAGTGGACTGGCCAAGGTTCCATTTTTTAATGGTTTTTCTCAAATCAGCGTTTTCATCAGTCAAAGATTCATTTTCAATGGACAACTTGCTGACCTCATTTTGAAGTTGATTAGCCATGTTCACAAAAGGTTTAAGATTAGCTAGTTCAGATTGACAAAGATTCAGTTCTGTTTTAAGATTTAGAAACTTATTTAACAGATTTTTTCTTTGTTCTTCAACAAAATGGAGGTCAACAAAGGTATAGTCACTGACATGGTCTCTGTCAGGACCTTCAGGCATAGAAAGTAATCTTTGTACCTTTTTCATGGTGATGTCCACCCATTGGCCTGATCTTGCCTCACTTTTACCGACTGCTGGTTCTTCATCAGCAACAGCCATGAAGGCTCTGACGGTAGTGGTTCCTTCATCCTCAGAGGTGAGGGGTTCATCATCCCAGTCAAAAGAAGCAGCTATCAGACCTTTTTCAGTCTTTTTGTTATCCTTCTTCTTGGCTGCATCATCAGCTTTCTGGTTGAGTTTAATCAGCTCAGCTTTCAAGGCCTTGTATTTTACCTTGTAGTCCTTTTTACCCTCAGAGTCACTGAGAGAGGATTGCTTGAAAGGTGAGGAAGAGAACTTCTTTTTGCTGTTGGTTTTGCTGGATGATGGAAAGCTGGGAGAAGATGTCTTGTTTGACCAGCAGTCCTTTTGGAAATGACCAGTCTTTCCACAAGTGTAACATGACACTTTGGATTTGTCAATCTTGGCAGCACCAACTCTACCAGATCTTTTGTAGTATCTCTTCTGGTCAGCTAAGAGGGCTCTGTCATGGAATTCAGCATGTAATTCATCAAGGAATTCTTGACTACTTCTTGTGTCTTCTTCCACGTCAGAGTCACTATCCTGAAAAGAGTGGTTAGCAACAAGAGCTTTTGACCCAGATATAGGAGAAGTAAACCTATCAGTCTCTGATTTGTAAATAGAGTCAATCAGTCCTTCTTCATAATTGTATCTACCAAATAGTTGAGCAAGAGTATCATTCTTTATGGCATTATTTGCTCTCAGGGTTTGGTTAAGGCTAAGCCATTTCCTAGGCAGACTATTGACAAATGTGGCATTAACCTCAGCCTTGGGAAGAACAACACCATTGTTACCTAAATCATTCAGCAAGATCTTAAGTCTAGTGTAAGTTTGAGAAACAGTCTCAGTTTCTAGGGCTTTAAAGGCGTTAAACTTAAGTCTTAATGCTTGGATTTTGGTCTCTTTGGTCTCTTCTGGTCCTTCATACCCTAGAACCAACTCAGTCCACATTTCTTGTGCGGTATTGCATTTGATAATGGACTTCATGATGTTCTTGGGTAGGCAAGAGACTATGATACTCTTAAGTCTCTTGTCCTGGTTGGCCAAACGTCTATCAGCTGGAGACCATTGCTTAACAGGTTTCTTAATGGGTCTTTCTGGTGTAGAGGTAATAGCCAGTGGTACGTAAGGACCATTTTCTAAGATTTCAAACAAGAAGGGTTCTAAGCCATCTAAGTATATAAGAAATTCACTTTTCCAACTTGAGAAATCTTCTTCATCAAACGCTGGCACATTAGACACATGTGACCCTCCACGATTATCAAGAAGCTGTGGAAGATCATCCTCATTCACACCAGTGCTTACAACAGGTGTAGGCATGGTAGTGGATGTGGTGGCTGGCGCGTTTGTGGAAGTATTTGCTTGGTTTGATTGACCAAATGGTGGTGGGATGGGTGGCATAGTTTCAGTCATATTTGGATCTTGATTTTAGAAACAAGAACGGTTTTTAGAAAAGTTTTATAAATCAAACCGCTCTGATACCAATTGAAAGTCCCAAAATACAACAATTGTTGAAACTAAGACACGAAAACAATAACACACAATAGATATATTTTTCAAACGAGTAATCCTTTATTAACTATTATCAACAAAGTATTACAAAGTGTTATGAATACACCTGTTGAATAACAACAAGAAATGAACCCTAGAACAAGTAAACTTGATTCGAGACTCAAGTTTACAAGTGAACCAACGAGTCGCTGATGGACAGCTGAGGCCTCAGTGGTTCAAGTGGGAGAAAGAACTTAGATAAAGATTCCAAGCACAAGGGTTGAATCTTAACTTCTTTCTCATCCCCTATTTATAGTGGTACGAGGTTGTATCCTTAGTGGGGGTAGTTGATACGTGTCATCTTCTGAATGGAAGAGTACAACGTATTAAATGCATGTCCAAATCGAGACATGCCTTTAACTACTTTAGGTAAACAGTTCTGCCAACTGTTCACCTTTGTCCCACTAGGTCGTACTAGGCATTGACTTTGAATCTCTTGTTTTGTCCCGCTCAAAACACTTGTAAGATTCTCCCGCCTAAACTATAAGGGGTTGGATAAGCTTTGCTTGATCCAAGTCTCTAGGGTTCTTAAGTGATCTCTGAGTGTTGTCAACTCAGAGATCCTTGAACACCAGTGCATTCCTTTGACATCCCAGCTATCCATAATCGCTGGTGAGTCTGACTTCAGATTGTCTTCGACTTCTCTGACGTTGTCTTTGACTTGAATGATCCTGGTGTGCCAGCTGAGGCTTTGCCTTCCACTGGTCTAGTCTCTGTCGCTGGTCTTCTCAGCGACCTTTCAACACTTAGTCTAATTTAAACAAATCTAGACAGGGCCATAGTTAAAACTTTCATTGGCCCAACAAGAAATGTCTTATGGCTCATACTTCTAAAGAGGTACATTTCGAAACCGAATATTATAGCAATGATAGCTCCACCTTAGATGATATTGAATTAGAAGGCCAATATGATAATATACACAAACTTAGCCTTAAATTCATAGAAAAGAACAAAACCTTAAAATCAACCAAAACTAAGCTTGAAAATGAGATCAATGAACTTAGGGAGAAATTAGCCAAGCTTGAGAAAAATAAAGAAGTTGATTTAGGTTGCTTAAGTTGTGAGAAACTTAGATTAGAGAATGAAGATCTCAAGAGCACCTCCATTAAATTGGAAAAGTTCATAAAAGGTACTAGTGCTCTTGATGATATGTTAAACAAACAAATTCATTCTAAGGAAAGACTTGGTGTAGGTTTTAACTCAAATGAAGCATCAACTAGTGAACCTAAACAAGTCAGATTTTCAGAAAAATCGTCTGCTGTACGCGGTCCCAGACTGTATGGGGCGGTTCCTTATCACTATGGAACCACCGCCCTAGATAAGAAACCGCGGCCAGAAAGTGTTTTTGCTGAATATCCTGAACTTTCTGAAAAGTCAAATTAGATGAAAAACCAAAGCATCTTAAGGTTAATAACGTTAAATTACCCATACTTGACGAGAATGCCGTTGATAAGTTCTATAAGCCCTTGAGTAAACCTCTAATGGGAAATATAAGTATATCAAGACCATCCACTACTCCACCAAGAGTACGGAATGAGTCTAGGCCTAGAAGTAGAACGACAACACCTAGAAGAGATAGTCAAAACAATTCACGACCTAGAAGTAAAACTCCAACACCTAGAAGGAATAACCACAACTCTAAACCAAGATCAAATACACCGAGGAGAAATAATGAACAACAAAATGGTTATATGAATTATTATCCTCCTCTATTTTATTCCCCATGGGGAACCCCTCCTCCATTCATGCATCCCAACCAAATGCAAGGGATGTTTGGAACTAACAATTTTGGACCCATGAGATATTGGGGACCAAATGTTTGATCGTGTGTGTTGTTACCTAGATATGCTTGGGAATTGATTTGGAACCCGATGAGTGGATTAAGGATAGTGGTTGTTCTAAACACATGACGGGTAATCGAAGTTTGTTCTCGCGCTACAAAGCATATGATGGAGGTAACGTCACATTCGCTAGTAGTCTACGTGGTAATATCATTGGCAAAGGTACGGTTTCTCTTGACTCCATGACCATTGAAAATGTTGAGCACGTAGATAATTTAGGGTTTAACCTTTTAAGTATAGGTCAAATTTGTGACAATAAGTGTAAGGTCATCTTTTCGGAACATGACAGTGAAATCGTAAAAGATGGAAAGGTCATTGGAAAATATGTTAAAAAGCATGGACTTTATGTCATGAAGGTCAATAAGAAGTCAAAAGACAACATATGTTTTGCGACTATAGATGATAGTTCTACTCTTTGGCATAGGAGATTATGTCACGCTAATATGCGTTTAATTCAATCTTTAGTCTCTAAGGAGTTGGTAAGACACCTCCCCAAGATGAAGTTTGATAGTCACTTTTGTGATGCTTGCAAAGTTGGAAAGCAAGTTCACTCAAGTCACAAAGCCAATAATTTGGTTTCAACCTCTCGGTGCTTAGAGCTCCTACATATGGATCTCTTTGGACCTTCCGCCATACGGAGTTATGGAGGTAACCTTTATACCCTAGTTATAGTTGACGACTATTCTAAATTCACTTGGACTAGATTATATAAGCCATTATGGCTTATATATGATAAGCTTATAAGCTCATGTTTAGTGTTTGGTTTAGCTTATCAAATTTAGTAAAGTAAAATGACAAAAAAGTACATAAATAATAAATGATATGGTTATTAAATGTGGGTATAAATGTCTTTTTATATATTATTACTATATAAGCCTTAAAAGCCACACATTTTGGGCTTACCAAAAACCCCATATATAAGCTTATAAGCTTATTTATATAAACTTAACCAAACACTTAGTTTCGGCTTATAAGCTTATATAAGCTAATAAGCTTATAAGCCCACTATATAAGCTAAAACAAACACCCCTTAACCAAACACCCCCTTAAATTATGTGTTATAGAACTAAAACTTTTATTAAGTCGGATTAATTATAATAATAGATTTATTTATAAACTGTTTTATTTAAGGAAATCAAATTAAGTTTCATTTTCAATTATACAGATTTAAAATGTCAATTCGTTAATTCGTTGCCGAAGGAAAATAAAAAGCGTAACCCATACCCGATGGATTTTACCCGCCCAGGAAATGCACTTATATCCTTTTATTTTATTTTCCATCAATTAGATATTTAACTTTTCTGATTAATATATACTCTAGTGCTTTTGAGATTTGGATTTGGGTGTTTATAGGTAACAATGAAAATTGGTGCAGATTTTGGAAGAACAAACATGGTACTCTCCATCTCATTGATTAATTTTGATATTTAATTTTTGTTTTTGATGGCTGCTGTGTTTAATTTAAGTTGGGGTTTAGTTATCGTGGAATTTCATGCTGGTTTAATTGTGTTTAAATTTAGGGATTTTGGTGTAACCAAATTATTAATGAGAATTTGTCTTAGCTTATATAGGTGGATTATGGCTTATTTTGTTTGGGGCTTTAGCTCACTTTTTGTGCCTTACTTTGAAATTGTTTGGCTTATATAAGTATTATCCTTAATAAGCCACACATAATAATCAGGTTCCTTATGGAGATATATATGATCACTGATCAGATATCCAAATGTATATTACATTTTGCTTTCAATGGATGCGAGTATAGAACAGGCCAGATGAAGATTGTTGATGCTAGCTAGATGCCATAGTTCTTAGCAAATATGCTTTTTTTGGTTATAATTTAATGAATAGTTGTTTTTGGCAACCAGACGTTTGGGGTATCCAGACGCATGTGGCTGTTTCATAACCTTGGCTGGCTGGCTGGCCGGTTTAGAACAACACTAAAAGATTACTAATTTTGAAAATACAAACAACCCGCCTATCTTGCCACATAAATTGGTGTCTCTTGTAGTTTTATCATCATAACGCTTTTGTTGACCATACCGTTGATAATGTTTTTCATGAATGTAGGCATGAGATTAAATTTGAGACTAAGGAGACCCGATTTTCTTCCAAAAAGGGAAGTAGATGATAAATGATATCAAAGTTTCCAAGTACTGATTATGTTCACTGAAGTTTGCCATTTGCCGAGACCGGATCAATAGACCGTATGAATAGTGTCAATTACAAAGTACAATACAAGTGCACATGGTCCATAGAGAAGAGAGATAAAAAGCCCTTAATACTTTAGGTTAAATCTATGCTCTAACAATATATAAAATGATGTTAGAATTATAGACAATTTTATGAATACTCAGATTGCACATATATCTCTAGTCTATTAATCTAATTTTGATAAATTTTACTTGCTCCGTCGATTTTAATTTCTTTTTTAAGTAGTTCGAATAATGTTTCTGCTATCTTATTTGTTTATAGCAACAAGCAAACTGAAAATCTATACATTTGTGGGTCTTTGCTCGGGGGACTAATTTGCCATTTTTCTTTTTAATAAAAGTCGCTTAAAGTTTGAGACCAAACTGGACTGTTATCCAATCTATTACTCAACCACATGATTGACTCATTTCGCCAACAGTTGATGCTTACACATAGACATGAACCAAATTTTTTTTTGCAATGAAGTTTTGTTCTTGCTGTTATTATGTTATGTGTTCATAGTATATGTGTCTGTTTTAGAAGAAAAAAATGGGTTATCAAAGTGTAATTTAAACTATACTTTTGAGTTAATCATGATCATGATGAAATACTAGTTGGGTTTTAATCTCTTTGTTAAATCCGAACACGTGAATCAGGTTACCAAATGGTGATTCATATGATCACCCTTTTGTTCCTACCAGAGTCACCCATATTTCTTGCCTTCCTAGGTTCTTTTCTTCCTTTTTATCTTCTTTTTAAGATTTTTGTTTGTGTTATTATAGGTAGGGGGTGTTTGTTTAAGATTTTTGTGGGCTTGTTTGATTTCGCCTTATATTCCGTCCATAAGTCTCAAAATAAGCTAGAAAGTTGTATGTTTTCGGCTTGGCTTATATATCGGGCATATGACCTTATTTGGTTTTCGGTTTATGTTTCGTAAGCTTAGTTTTTATGTGGTATATTTTGAAACTTTTCGGCACATATAAGCTTATCATGTCATAATAAGCTTATATAAGCCAAATAGTCTTTATTTTACCGGGGGGTCTAGTCCCCTTTACCCAAAAAAAAGTGAGCTTATGAAACATAAGCCAAAAACCACATATGCCAAAGCCTGCTATATAAGCACAAACAAACACTCCCAAATTAAAGCTTATAAAATACAATCCGGAATCAAATAAGCTCATGAGTTCGCATATAAGCTTTAACAAACACTCCAGTGTTTTATCCTACTATACAGTATACACCTATTCATAACACTCCAGTGTTAAAAAATACTACAGTATAACTTATTAAGTGTTGTTGTTGGTTAACAATGTCTGAAATTTTTTTGTTTCTGTGTGTGCAGGGCTTTTTTGTATTGGGACTTTTTGACGGATCAAGAGTGTGATCATCTTATTCAATTGGTCAGTAGATATTTAGCATTTTGCATTTGGCGTATAACTTAAGCATACAATGTTTTTTTTTGTATGTTTTCATCATCAAAATGGAGAGTTTTTAAAAGAATTGCATCTTTTTTATCTAGTAATTGAACAAATAAATAAAAGATTGTGCTTTAGATAAATGTGCTTTTTGAAGGTAAAATTGGAACGATGTTTCTTATTTGTCATATTCCTGTTTTTCAAAAGAGTTAAAAGGGTAATAAGAATAACTAGGATGTATACACAATTAAATTCTGCCATTTGGTAATGCCGAGTAGTAGCCTTTTAATTAAAAACCCCCTTCATCTAACTGTTGTTTTTTAAGTTAATGTAAGAAGAAAAGGGTTTATGAAATTTATGTGAATTGGCATTTTGTTGCGTTTGCTAATTTGATTTCAATTTGGGTGATCAGGCAAAGGATAAGCTCGAGAAATCAGTGGTTGCAGACAAGGAATTTGACAAGAGTATAGAAAGTAAGGTCCGAACAAGCTCGGGCATGTTTCTTAGTAAAGCTCAGGTTAGCTAAATTCTTCCTCATTACCTTTACTTTATACATAATAAGATCTTCATATTACTCGAGCAAGCTCGCTGCAACCAAGATGTGTTTGCTAATTGTTATAGTTTGCTAATTGACTATTTGACATGCACACTCTTTTAGTTCATTGATCATCAGCAGTTTTTGGCATTTGGTATAGTTTGAATTTTCCCTTGTGTTTTTGTGGGTTTTTTTAGATATAGATGAATGCAGAAAGTGTTGAAGGGTATGTGCTCTACCAAATAGTAAAGCCGTTTATACAGAAAGCAAATTGATCATCAGCAAGTGTTGAAGGGTATGTGCTCTACCAAATTGATCATCAACAGTTTTTGGCATTTGGTATAGTTTGAATTTTCCCTTGTGTTTTTGTGGGTTTTTTTAGAGATAGATGAACGCAGAAAGTGTTGAAGGGTATGTGCTCTACCAAATAGAAAAGCCGTTTATACAGAAAGCAGTCTTTCTAATCATGTTTTTACAATATTAATGATGCTTGGTATGTTTTCAATAAGTGTTGGTTACTACTAACTTGACTCGGCCAGTTTTTGACCGTCCGGTAATTCTCTTTTTTTGATTCAAACCCATTCTCTGTTGTTAGCAGAAGATCATTTTCGCAACTATAGGCAAAATCAGAAGTGAACTGTGGGCTGTCTAGCTGACCTAATTGAATCGGTGAAGCTCACTATTTTTTTTTTCATTTAATTGCCAGTCATACAAACCTTGACCATTGTTAATCGTCATATTGGCTTGTACTCTTTACAATTATTCTTGTATAGGTCTTAATAGATACGGAATAAATTGTAGGTTACGATGGACGAACTAGACCCGCTCTGAAGCATGATAGTTTGACCCCTGTTGAAGAAGAACTCATTTTGAGGTACCATCAAGCTATAGGCAGTAGGTAAGTTTAATCTCCCTTTTCTCGTTCATTGTACTCAAACTTAAGACTAGATCGGATAATTTCAACTCATTTATATAAAAGTGAGTAAATTTTTTGTTAAAATTTTATGCTAATAGATCAAATGGGTCAAATTATAGCTAAATGTGAACAGCCTCAAAAGGCTTCCGAATTCACTATCATATAAGAGTTCATTCAAATCTTGAGAGATTCTATAGTTCCTGACTTGAGAGATTCTATAGTTCTTGAGTCTACCCAATTTTATGAGAATTAGGGAAGAAGTCCTTAGCTATTCCTTTGGCCTATAATAAGATAGGCCCATCAAGATTCAGAAATTACCCTCGATCATCTCAATCTCTCTTGGAGAGAACTCTTAGCCTTCGTCTTAGAAACTGAGCTCTCACAAAGCAAGTCATTACTTATTGTTTGGGCTGAAAGTCTGCGGTGATATTTCACGTATCTAGAACCTAAAGAAAATATATTATGTAGTTTGAAATATACTGTAACACATAAAAATGTTGAATATATCACCGCGATGCTAAGTGACATGTCTTGCTCTCAACAGTAAAATTTACAATCTCTGATTTGTTACCAACACATCGGTTTGGTTTAAAAACCCAACATTTTTTTGGTGGCGATAAGAGCAACTACCCAAAACAAATAAGTTGTGTAATTAATGAAGTTGGTAGTTAAAACATAGTTTTTAAAAGAAACAATATTAGTTCACACTCTTTTAAAAAGTGTCTATGAGTGCAAAAATTATGTTTCTTAAGTAAATAAAAGAATTGGGTCTAATCAGAATTAGAGTTTCAAATTTTGACAACCTGGATAAATAAGAAAGTATCATCAACTTCTATCTTTGTTGCATAAAAGCAAGGTTTCTTTTGTGTGTACTCTAGGTGTTCCTTGATAGCAAAAGGTAGAAGAGACAACCATGTGAATGAAGGGTAAATGAATGAGGCACAATAAAGATGGTAGGTGAATGAAGGGTCAATGGCTAGGATGCTTGTAGCTAATACTCATGTTTGTAGATGCAGGAAGGTGGTGAATGTGAAATGTGACATGTGAGAACAGTGTTAGAACAGCTAGGTCTAAACATTTCGCTAATTTTTTGACTGTATTGTACATTAAACTTCATTTCACACAGGAAACTCGAAAGAAGAGATATAAAAACATTTTGGTAAAATTGCAACACGGGAAATCACTTCAAACCAAAACAGTTGATTTATCCACATTTGTATGATATTGCAAATGGATATTCCAAAGATCGAAATTTTACACGGTTAATTCATCTGTCAACCGTAATGAGAGGTGTTCGTTATTTCATTTCTGCCAAACTTTAGTTCTTCATTTTTTATGAAATTTCGTCAGTTTGATCTTGGTCTTCAACTTGGTTTTTGAAGCTTTAGTATGAACATGTTCACTGTTTATTTAACAAAAAATCAATCAATCATAATTCATAACTAGAGCTAATATTACAATTTGCATCATGAGGTTGTAGAAATACAATATGTTGCCTTTCATATATATAAATATATATCTTTGCCTTTCCAAAAAAAAAGAAATACAATATGTTGCCACAGTGAAATTAAATTCAGTCAAACACAATGAGAAAAGCAAAAGTACATCTCTTTGCATCAACCCTCCTGACATATTAAACAAAAGTATACCTTTCTTTGTTTTCCAGAAAAAAGGGATATACAAAAGGTAATATCATAGTACTACTAATACGCTTGCTATCAATCCTCCTACATATTAAAGTCACTGTTGTATACCTGTGTTTTCCGAAAGGAAAGGACATACAAAAGGTAAGTCTTGTATAAATGCTACATTATTTCAAATCTTTTGTATATTGATATTTAATCAGGCCTAATAGGGGTGTTCAAATATTCCCAGAAATCGACAAATCGAGCTGATCGGCATAATTCGAAACAGGGAAAAACCGAGAACCGAATAAACTGAAACCTAAATAACCCGAAACCAGGAAAAAACGTTTATCATGGATCAGTTTCGGTTTTTACTTCCTAATAACCGTGGTTATTCATCGTTTAGACTATAAAAATATATTTTTACAAAAATAGTTAATGTATATTACGGAGTATTGTAGATGTGATCTTTCTATTTTGCATAACTTCCAAAGCATACATGTTTTCTATTCAATAAAGACAAAAGTATGAGGACTTGTTTTTTTGTTGAATATGAACGGACAAATCTTAACTATTTATTATCTAAAATTAGATCTTAGTAAAAAAACATGAAAAGACTATTATTTCCAAAATATATAAAAAGTTATAAAGTGGGCGGAGGAACTAAAATTATAAATATGATGAAATGTTGATTATCTCGGTGATAGTCTTGAAAAAGAATCACTTGATATGGGTATTATTAGTGATAACTTTTATCACTAGTAATAATATTATATCATAAGTGATACCTAATATTCAAGTGATTTTTTTTTCAAAATTATCATAATCAGTATTTCGTCATATTTACAACTTTAATTATTTTATTTTTTTACAACTTTTATATATTTTGACAATAATAGCCAGGTCCTGTGGTTTTTATCCTTGAATCTTGTGTTAAGTATTGAATAGTTATGATTAGTCCATTCATCCTCACTTAGAACATGCCTTTAAAATAACTTGATTCTTTAATAAATGTAACCATTCACGTGTCATGTTCTATTGTAAATTATGTACGTCACATGTGTATAACGAGGTATATAGCCCGCGCTTCGCGGCTGAGCGTATATGCGTATATGGCTAACGTTATATTGGATTGATAATGCGAATTGAAGGAGTGTTCGTGTCAATGACTAGTCTTGCAACGAAGAATAACATGAAGGATTGTTTACGTAACAAATAAAAAAAAATCTACTAACTGTTTAACATTTTAAACATTTTTAGTATGAATGAATGCAATATTTGGCTCGTTTGGTTCGCAGTTCGATGATACGTTCAATGATATTATTTTTTCGGGATGAACCGACAAATTTATGTTTCATTTTTTATAAATACAGTTTGTTATACAAAAAAGTTATAAATGGTTAGAAGTTAGCGGTCTGTTTTGTAATAAGTTACCTAGTTAGAGGGCTTCGCTTTATTCTTTCATTTCGTTTGTAAGCTGTCGTTTTGGCGACATTTTGTGCACTACTAAAACGTTTTCGTTTGCCACAAGAATTGATATATACGAAATTTTATCCCGCATTTCATGACGGAGAATGTATGATCAACGCTTGATTGATCTTACGAAACAAATATCTTCAAACTATTTTGATAAAGAAATATTTTAATTGTGTACTAAGTTTTAATATTTTTTTATAAATCATTTATTTTTTAAGCATTGCAATATTAGGCTCGTTTGATGCGCACTTATACTGTAGTTTCAATAAAAAAGAATTCTAAAACAATCGATAGATATACACTCTATATTTGATAAATAAAGTTTGTAACATCAAAAAGGTGCAAAAAAGTTAAAATATAATTTTTTTTCTGTACATATCTCATCATATAACTCATCATATAAGGAGCTATTTATAAATATGTTTTTTATTCAGGTGTTGTGCATTTGTTTTGTTGGGGGTCAAAACGACATTGGTGGAGGAAAAATACGACAACGAAAATTAGTTTACGACGTCGTTTTTTATCACAAATTAATATATATTATAATATATACATTTCAAATGTAATAAAAAATTTCATTGTTGTACGGAAAACAACTTTTACTATAAACTTGTTAAGTTTTACCTTGCGACTCACTGCTTGTGATTATTTTTCAAGAGTAAAATGCATATATGGTCACTATGGTTTGTCATTTTTGCATATATCCTACCCGGTGTTTTGAAATTGCAAATGTCATACCTGTGACAATAGTTTGAGTCCATTATGATACCTTGACCTAACGGAGCATATGTTTTGACCGTTACCATTATTTAACAAAAGGATAAAATTGTCTTTTCTTTTGTTTTTTAAGAAACACAGCCCGATCCATAAAAAAGACCCTAATCTACCTCATTAACATTTCTTTACCAATTCTATGTAATCTTGCTATGATACCATGCCCAAATTAAACAGCTCTTGATTACATTTTTTACCATGGTTTTATGGGTCGAATAAATGTTAGTTTACACACTTACAATTTACATCATGGAATGATTCTTGTGCAGCGGTTGAAAGTCACAACTCTTTTGCATTCTCTTTAATTTATACAGTTAGACTTGGTAGACATTGACTGCAAATATGCATAAATTATACACTAAAAGAAAATGCGAAAATATGAAATCTGATGTGCATTATTAGTGTTTTCTCATGCAACAATTTTAAGCATGTTTCTGATCTTGTAATGAACAATCAACTGACCAGAAAATGATATGCAAAAAACTAGAAAACATATGAGTAACAACATGACCAAACAACACAAGCAGAAATCATATAACAGGCTCATTCCATAAACCTCATTCCATAAAGGATTAACCAAAAAATTTCAACAATATATTAAGTTCAAAACTAGAAAATGAAAACACATAACATAGCTCCAGATCCTTCTTTTCAAGACACTTGATAACTCCGATAGCAATAATACCCATATTTCAAATCCTTAACAACAACGTTCTTCATATTGAACCCAACGTCGTCACCAAGAACTGCTTTGTGAAGTATGGTTGATTTATCATCCCTTTCGTGAAGCATCGTACCATAAATCTGGACCCCTTCAACTTGATACATATCTCACAAGAACCATCAGAATCATTTTTATTAAGAACTGATCTTTTATATATAAGCCTCTTTAGATAAAGAGTTCCTGACATTTAGATAAATTCATGGCTTCCAAAAACTGTCTAGCTCTGTATCTAATATAAACTTGTACTCCGTACTACGTACGAATAACCAAATTACTACGGGAGAGCTCGGGTTAGATAAGGATTAATTACTGGCTACAATAAAAAATCCGAGTCAGCTCATATTCTTCAATACTGAGGCCGAAGAAACATAATTGTAAGTTGCTGATGGCAACTAGGAGGATATTTTTCGTTACAAAAGACAATTCCATCTTAGGCACATGAATAACAGTTACATGATTAATAGATTGTACATCAACATCAAGCAATTGAATATAGTACCTGGAGACGATAACCAAAGGAGGTAAGGTGTTGGATCTTTAGATTCCCTTGCCTCAAACTATATATGTATAAATTCCATCTTAGGCACAGATGTTTCCTTGACCCGAATCTGTTTGAAGTTAGTGAAATTAGGGTTTATGAGAGTGATTTGGGTAAATTCAATTTGGGAAAAAAGTACGCTTTATAATAGTAAAATACATGAGGAGGATGTCTTGTTATGAATCGGGCCTACAGATTGGTCAGTTGTAAAATGTTATAAATAGTGAATCCGAATGAAATAAATAAAGGAAAAGACAATTTTGTCCTTTTGTTAAACCATGGTAACGGTCAAACATATGTTCCGTTAAGTCAAGGTATCAAAACGAACCCAAACTATCCTCACAGGTATGACGCTTACAGTTTCAAAAGATCGAGTAGGATATATGCATAAATGACATAACACAGTGACCATATTTGCATTTTACTCTTTTTTCAAACTTATGTGTTAACAAACTTGCATAGCTATAAAAGAGATGTTAACACAACATACATAGTGTCTAATACTAGTAGCATTATATGTTTAGGATCATATTAATGTTCAATGGGTTTCGCTTGATTAAACGTTTTAGACGGTTACCCGTAACCCAAACCGTGAAAAACCACTTAATTTGGGTAACCTACTAGAATAGCTCGGTTATGGACAATTAAATGAGATACCCGCCTCACGAAGGATGTTTTTTGTTCGACTAACCAAATCGAACCGCCTCGTGAACACCCATACACTTATTTATAGATTTAAATGATGTTCAAGTGATATGAAGTTTAATTCCTCCACAATATCAGTTAAGTTTAGTCAGTTTATTATAATATTAGTGGGTTTTATTGAATGAAGAAGATGACAAATTAGCGTCATGTTTAGTTTTTAACCCCTAAAGTTTATAAATTGAACACTTTTTTTGCTAATATTTTTTTCATGCAATTACACAATAGACATAGTAAATTTGACGCTTTATTCATTAAATTTTATAATGTAAGGTTCATGGAGGATTTATTAAAAGTCCTGTGACCCTTTTCAGTTTAAATATTTGTTTGTTTGGCATGTCCCCTATAGAAATGATATGTCCCTTCAACTAAATGCAATCACAAAACAATGCTTGTCTCTACATTCAACGGTCTATTAATCTTTTTTCCATAAATCGAGATATTCGAGGCCCCCCTCCCCACCATCCCAACATACATACAACTTTCTCCCTGCTGACACACGTCAAAATATCTAGAATTGGTATTTGGTTCGAGAATATCTTTGGACCTGCGTAAGAGCATATTGTCACATTTTCATGGTTTATGTGTTAGGTTTTTGGAGGTTATACGTCAAAGTATTTGACATATCTCTTAAATTTTTAGGTTTAAATAGTGACGACTTGTCGATGTCACCGATAGAAGTAGATATGCAGTTACCGAGCCTGATATTTAGAAAGGTTGTTGCATTGTTAATGCTATGATTATTAGGTGTTAAAGTTACGTGTTATTTTTTCACGCGACGTGAGCTGATACTATTATAAAATGTACATTATTAACACAAAGCCTCCAATGAATTATTGGCGGCATTGCTTGAGGGAGAGTTTCACTAAAAGGGAGACGAACATAAACAACGTCCTTCATCCCATATGGTGCATCCTATTGTGTCGCCTCTGTTGAATGCATATTTTTAGAGTTAAAATTGTCACATGTATGTGCAAGCTATTAAATAAGGCAATATCATTACCCTAGATTCTGAATATTGATAGTCTTTCTGATACGACCCGGTTAGGGTTGTATCGGGATAGATAACACCGCTTCAAGGGTGTGTTTGCTCCATAAGAACTTGAGATGAGAAGACTAGAGTTTATTTAACTTTTAACTTGATTGATTGACTTATTATTGTGACACCTTCGGTATATATAACCAAATAGCATAGCTTGCTAAACAAGCCAAACATAAAGACACGATACACATTTCTAAATAAGCATAAAGACATTCTTAAACGAATATGCTCTAAATAAATATAAGGTATTCCGGTGGTAACATTCCTCACTCCTTCGAATTCACCTTGCCCTCAAGGTGAAGTCTTAAAAATCTCATGATTCCGGGATCCTAAATTTTGTGTCGATACCTAAACACTTGCATTCTCTCTTTCAACTTGTTCTTGGACCCGAATAGTAACAATTGTTGAATTCCTGTTATACACTCCTTCCATTCAGATAAAAAAACCATGTGGCCATAATGGGCGATTCACCAACCACTACAAGAAAAAACACCTATAGTGACAAACCAACTTTCGTCACTAGCAGTACTAAAAATTCGTCACTAGTCAGTTAGTGACCAAATTTAAAGTCGTCACCAGTAGTCACTATAGCCGCGTCACTAAATTTTTTGTGATAAACTATAAGTGGTCACTGACCTGTGACGAAATAGTCCTCATTAATTTACCCTGTCAGTGACGAATAATTTCGTCAGAAATCCTAGAGTGACCAAAAAGTCGTCACTGTTTTTACAAAAAGTGACGAAAAAGTCGTCACAGGCAGTAGCATTAGAGACCAAATAAATTGGTCACTAATTCTGAACATATAACAAAAAAAAGAAGCAGCTGCATAGTTGGTTTTACTGCATAATCACTTTTGCAAACAAACTAGATTAGAGAAATTCATAGCAATAGAATTACAACTACAAATCAATATTATTCATATGCGTAAGTAAACAAACTGAGGCAAAAGATTGTGAATCCTCATAAAACAAGATAAATCATTTTGCTAAAATAGACGATATTTTAAAATTAGTCCTTTGATCTCTTTATTCATGTCAGCCGAGTATAAGTTGCGCAAAGAAAACCTGTAAAACCAACAGTATCTGTCAAAATCTTTTATACAGAACTGCATAAAGTTATAAAAGCTTTCAAAGAGAAGAAGGTTTACCGGCAAATAACTAGTAGCTGCGGTTTGCAAGGTAGAACCGGATTAGTTATACTCTGTTTTGGTCTATCTTAAACAACTTATAAACCTGAGAGAAAGTTATATATAATGAAAAGAATCCTACCTGGTGTGAAAGATTATCAATCGCAACGATACTCCGAGCATCCTTATAGATTCTATGTGGGGCACTGAACTTGCATCTAGATAAAAAAGAACATGTATGCAGACCTCAAGTTAACAGCAATTGAGTCCTCCATTTATCTCCTCGAATCAAGAAGCCTTTCTTCTTGATTATGACATGATTCGCATCTACAATCATAGGAGATCCATTGTTATGATAAGTGTACCAAAAGACTGCATTATGGATCCTAGTTATTGGCATTGATCATATACCTTTGAAGATAATTTACTAGTGGGTTAAAGGTAAATGATGAAAAAAAAGGTAAATGATGAAGTTGCTAAGAAAATGCACCTTAAAGTCTTAGACAAAATAAAAGGTGCTACTTTTACACTTACTTTGGAGCAGGGTAGCGGCTGTCGAAGAAATCGTTGTTCTCATTTGTCCTACTAATACTGGAAAACTGAACCTACAGCAAAGCAAATAGGTCATCCACTTATTGTCAAACTAATCTTCGCAAGTAAATTAACAAATTTAATCACTCACTCATGACTTGGTTTAGTATCAAGCTCAACTTGAATAGTAACCCAATTACCGACACTTGAACTAAGAGCATACAACAAGTACTTATGATCCTGACTAACAATATATGTGCTCAATGCCACTGTTCCAACTTCACTTAGAACATTCGGATCAAGCAACACTTGTGCCTTTCCATCCAAACTATCCTGCAAAACCAACAAAAGATAAAAGAATTAAGGTATGACAACTAACAATACCAACATTACGGTATATATTATACATGAACATTATTATATATAATGTTAAAATTTTCGGGTAAGAGGATATATTGGATGCAAATACATGCAGTCAATGTGATATATTGCGTAACAACACTTGCTACAAACATAGATAAATCATGATAATGCGTAACACAAAATCCATACTAAAACATAAGAAGGGCGATAGTGGAATTACCATGTTCCATACAGTTATGCAGGGGCGAACATGTGACTTGATCTGGCAAAGGCCCTTTAAAAACGTAACATATGGTGCAAGAACGTAGGGTGTGCTATCACATACACACAAAAGTAGTAGGTTAATTCTTGTGCAATACATAATACTTGGTTAGGTGCGATACACTTAAATGATATAGTACGAAACTATATATGAAATGATCATGTCCATATGTTTTTTTTATCAAAGTTGAAAGTTCATAAAGAGGATAACTTAGAAATATCTTATTTTCATCTAGCTAATGCCATACAAACTTTTGTTATAATGTGATCTTACACAAATACAACTATTTAGCCGGATTAAAGATCCTAGCTAGCAGTAGTGAAAGTGTCGACGTTCCACCATCTTTCACATCAGTGATGCCTTCTTACATCATTATACTTGGGTTTGTCCTTGTCTTGGGGTCGGGTCGGGTCGGTAAAATGAGCTGATAAGACCCTAGCTATAATTGAGCAACTGCTTAAACAAATAAAATGACCGTATTACTAATCGATGTGAAATTATAGTTCGGGTCAGTTTCACCTCTGTTGGGTCTGTTTTGACAGTTTACGTCCATACTTTTTGTTACAACCACACGCAAGTTAAGCCTCTACAAAACAAAATATGCATGTCACATGATGTTACTTTTGTTATACATTTAATCAAACACTTGGTATGCAGTGTTTTACGAACTAAAATTTAGACCCCTTAAGCCTAAATTTTTTAAACTCAAATCAGGTAATTATCACAGAAATAAGGTTAAGATCAATTAAGCTAATCGAATAAGCCAATCAAATAAGCTTATCGAATAAGCTAATCAAATAAGCTTATCGAATAAGCTAATCAAATAAGCTAATCAAATAAGCTAATCGAATAAGCAATCAAATAAACAAATCAAATAAGCCATTACATAAGCAATCAAATAAACGTTTAAATAAGCAAATCAAACACAAAGATTAGAAACAACCTTTAATAAAATTAGGGCAAATTAGAATGAGAATATGGTTATGGCGAATGGGTGACTATGTGTTTTTAGTGTGTAGTTATCGAGAAATCCTTATAACGGAATTGTTAGTGTGTGTGAAGGATGGGGGTAATGGTTCCGTTTTGAATCGGTATTATATAATAAGTTCTTTTTTAGTTATTTTTTATAGTGAATTAAAAAATACGATATTCTTATTTTTAGGGCAAATAATAAAGTAAAACTTTGTTAAAAAAATAATAAAATGAGGTTAATATTTAAGTTTTTTTTTTAATTTTCACAAATTCATGAGAAGAATTTTTACGTTTGCGTAAATATCTTTATTATTTTTGTTTTTAATTATGTGTAAATAAGGCTGAGCATATGGACCGATGACCCGGACTGAATTGAAAAATTGGACTGGACCGAACCGACTTGGATCAGAACGTATAATTTCGGTCCAGGGTTTTGGACAAATTCAGTTTTTGGTCCTACAAAAACCCGCCGATTATGCCTAATAAGACCGGACCGGACCAAACCGAAGACCGATCCGGACAGAACCGAACTCGGTCCGAGATTATGGACAATATCGGTCTTTGGTCTCATTCGGTCTTAATCGGTCCGGACATGATGCTATGTGTAAATTTCTTTATTTGTAAAATAGTGACTACATAGTGACCATTTATAAGTTTCGTCACTGACTTTGTACAAGTGACGAAAAATAGTGACCATTAATTATATCGTCATTGTTTAGTGACGAAATAAAAAATTGGTCACTCAATTTTGGTCACTAAAGCCCTTTTTTCTTGTAGTGAACAAGTTGTGATTCACTAATCACACGTTGCAATTCACCAACCATAGGCATCTTTGATTCACCAACAATAAGCCGCAATTCACCAATAATAGGTTGCGGTTCACTGACAATGGGTAGAGCTTCTTCATCTGGCCATGAACGACATTTAATTTTTCTTTAATGTTAAGATTTTTCCCTGCAATTGCCAGAAAACGAGTTTCCATTATATGGGCCAAGGAAAAAGCTTCTTCCAAAGTTTTAGGTCCTACCCTTAAGAGTGCACACTATAAAGCCGGTTTAAGCACAATGTATAATAACATTGAAGTAAATCTTCAGAGATCCCCATTGCCCGATTTGCAAGTATCACAAACTCATTTTCATATTCGGCCACCGTACCCTTATGCAAGAGCTTAGAGAGTGCGTCCCGATTGATGCTTCTCGACACCATAACAAAAAAAAAACAATTTTATTTTATTTTATTTATTTTTTTCCGGATGAACAGTAACACGATGAATAGTACACAGATGAACAATACACTGATGAACAGTACTCGTCTGACGAACAATAATTTTACTCTATGAATAGTAACCTATTTTTTTGTTTTTTTAATTGGAATCTTTGATCAAAATCCCTCAACGAGTTGAGGGCTCTCAATGAAAGCACCAATTGATACGATCCATTTAGGGTGTATAGGGATAGATAGCACCACTTAAAGTGTGTGTTGGCTCCTTATGAATGAGAGATGAGAAGACCATAGATTTGCTTTTCTTTAAACTTTATTGACTATATGATTACATATGAGACCTTAAATACTAGTTATTAGATAAACACTAACATAACTTATAAATATAAAAGATACTAAACATATATCCTAAACAAATAGAATATATCCATGCGTAACATTGATCAAATAGAATTGGAATCTTTGATCAAAATCCCTCAACGAGTTGAGGGCTCTCAATGAAAGCACCAATTGATACGACCCGGTTAGTGTGTATCGGGATAGATAGCATCACTTAAAGCGTGTGTTGGCTCCTTATGAACGAGAGATGAGAAGACTAGACATTTGCTTTTCTTTAAACTTTATTGACTATATGATTACATACGAGACCTTAAATACTAGTTATGAGATAAATACTAAGATAACTTATAAATATAAAAAATACTACAAATAGAATATATTCATGCGTAACACTTCCGTACGACTATGCTTCTAGTACGGTCGTCTGATGCCATTGGGTCTAATTCTTTGAATTGACCTTATGTATAATGTTTTATTATGGTATATAGTTATTTTAGTAAGTATATATCCTTTATACTTTGGGTAGCAGTTTAAGATACATGTTAGTGTAGCAATATTTATACCGGCCCTTGTTTCGAGTTCATTGTAAGTTGCGAATTTGATATAGTGCTCTAGATTCATCGCGCCATAGTATCAACCTATGTCACCTATAAAGTTGTACAAATAATATTATATTAACCCGTGTAAATTAGCAAGAAAATCAGATTTAGTGGCAATAACACCACCAATTTAAGCCATACCAGACACCCCGTGTGACATTTATTTGCTAACCTATATTTCCCTCCTATTATATAAATCACAAACAATTATTTAGGAACTAATTTTTAATTGTCTTGTAATTATAATTCATACAACAACCTCTATACATCCATTTTCGTATTCAACTACTACAGTAATTAAAAACATAATAGAATGAGTTAAACTAAAAAAATTAAACAAAACAATATGAAAGTCGATATCTGCCAACTTCAATTCTACATCCATCTCTACTTTCACATTCAATTAAACAAAACAAGACTAAGCCAATACGCATATAATTAGCTTATCAAAACAACTTGATAAAGTCGATGCAAGATGAGAGTATTAAAACAGTATGACCAATACCCGTTAGATGTAGATAACATTTTATACCAAACTTGGCAAAAATAAAAGAATAATGTACCTAAAAAGTTGTCTCAATAATAGTTGCAAAGTTGTTACCCACTCGACACAACTTATAATATGTGTAGTTGTAAATGTACTTATTAAAGGCGTTCACCTATACTTTCATTGAGCGATCAAGACTACTAAGACATTAAATCAATTATTTAACCGGGGTTGTGTCCATTTACCAAAAAAACAATGTATATATAACAAAGAACTTTATCGGTGAGGACGTGATATGAACATCAGAAAGTAATGTATACACCACAAAATCATATTTGTGATGCATATAGTACACACCAAATATGCATTTTGCGATATGCGTATCAAATTGTTCGATGTGATCATCAATTTTTGTATAGATGGCTCCGTAATGTCTCACAAAACTAGTCGTGCACTAATTTTTTAAAAACTAAAACCAAAGATCAAAACTTGTTTCGAAATGCGTTAATGGATGGTCAATATCTACATTTAACACGTAGCTAAGTAAGTCAATATTTACATTATAAAATACCAAGTAGCTAACATATGCACCTATGATAAAGTTTGTCAGAATTTTTAGCTCACGTACAGAACAACGACGAGTCTCACTCTCCAATGGGTTAGGTTATCAAGACCCCAAAGAAAGCAATCTCTACCCCCTTAGTTATTTAGTTTTTTTTAATAATTTTCTTTGTATTAAAAAATAGGGAAATTAAAACCACGAAATAAAATTTTTAAACTTTAACATGTCAAAAATGCTAAACAGTTAAAAATATGGAATAAATCTTGTTAAAAAAAAATTATATTGTAAAATGCGAAAACCGTTACAAGCGGATGATACTTTTTTATATCCCCCTTATGGGCCACGTAACTTTGAAGATGATTACTATATCTATTGATTAGAACACGATAAAATACTACTCCCCCGTCCAAAAATTATAGTCCAGTATACTATTTTGGACATCCCAAAGTAATAGTGTACTTCCAAAAACAGATAAGGAATGTATATTAAGTATATCATATCACCCTTATTTTACAAACAATAAAGAAGTTATAAATTAACTAGTTAAGGATAAAATTATCATTGTGTAAAAAGTAAGAGAGAGTTCCTAGAAAAATAATGTATTTTTTATTAAATTGCGTGTTTTTTGTCGATGGTATAATTATGAGACGAAGAGAGTAGTATTTTTCGAAACAAGTTGGACTAGTTAGGCTGGGGGAGTCGACTTAAATGACACTCGCGGATTTGATGATTTGTCAAATGGTGTGGGTACCAGTACCCTCACAAAAAGCCACTCGTGAGTTATAGCTGGGGGATTCCCGAAAGGTAACAAACTCACTGGTGGTGAGTTCCAAAATAGTGGGTCTCATTACTTTTTATTATTTTTTTAATAAGGTTGTGAGTGTGGGGTATTTTAATGAATTATATTTTATATAAAGTGAGTATTAAATGAAGGCAGTTTTTTTTTTCTTAGTACCTGTGAAAGTTAAGTTTTGGGTGAGGTATTAAGAGGAGAAAGAAAGTTGAGGTGTTATTTTTTCCCCACTAATATCAATGTTTTAAAAACCGGGTTGAACCGGCCGGTTCAACCGGTTGAGTTACCGGTCCGGATATGAACGGTTTTTTGACAGATTTGAAACCGGATTAAACCGGCCGGTTTTCTACAACCCGGGTTAAACCGGTTTTAAAAATCCGGCCGGTTCAAAGATATTGTGAAATTTTCAATTGAAGGAATCAAGTAACTTTTCTTTCCCAATAAACTGATGTCAGAAACTTCATTTCCCATAATTTCCGCCTGTACCCTTTCATTTTCCCCTAAATGTATCATTAATGATTATTCCATTTCCTTTTTTGTTTTTTGAACAAAGATGATTCCATTTCATAAGTTTACAATCTTTATATTCACTCCTATTTAATTCAGCGCATACATTTACTCTTAGTTATGTATTTAACTTAAATAGGTGATATTGGTTAATTATGTTTGATTTACATTAAGTAAATGATTATGTAAATGCATTAACTTTTATGTTATATATTTTAAGCTTATCTGCAAAATGAAATTGAGTATGTTTGATGTTGGTTATATATGTATTTTATTGTTTTTTTATAAAATCGGTTTGACCTGCCGGTTGAACCGGTTGAACCGGTAACCCGGTGATCCGGTGATTTAGCCGGGTCGACTAAAAAACCGGGTTTTAAAACATTGACTAATATACTTGATTTGATCAAATGTCAAAAGATCTAAAAACATTCCACATTAAGAATGCCTTATCAAATTTCTTGTATATTGTTCAAGAAATCAATTAAGAAGCGTTTACACATATACGTATATATCATCCAGAGACAAAAAGGTCTTCACCAAATGAGGTGATTCACATTAGTAGCCTTATCAATGGGTAATGACATTTGGGTAAAACCGTAAAAACGTATAACAATGAGAGCTAAAACACACTGGATACAACAATGAGTTTCAACATTAAAAGCTCCCCCTCAGCTTGTGTGTCTCAGAACCAACAACTTGTTGCAAAATCGGACTAAAGAACAAACTCTCTGGTTCCGATCCAACCAGTCTGGTTTTATTAAAGCAACACCAACCAGGCCACACTTTCCCAATAAATAGGGGATCTTTGCTTCCAGTTTTCACATCAACATTCAACAACACTAAAACTTTTTCTCACATACATCTTATACACATGAAAGACTAAAAAGAGCCTCTTCTACGTCTTACTCATTGTTTTAATCGAACATGGTGACAACTTGTCGAACCAACGAAGATCTGTGTCGATTGATGCTAGTCAAACGAGGCCGCAAACCCAAACTGAGGTATTTTTTTTTTCTTTTTTTACCACTATTTTAGCATGTGTCTTGTTACCCATTATAGTTCTAGTTTTTTTTTATGTTATCTTTGTAAAAAATGTGAAAATAAGTTTTATGTATGCTGTTTTGTTTCAGGTTGTGTTTGAAGATGGAAATATGCTATATATTCTTGAGTTTCAGAATCAACTGCCCCAGGGAGGTAATTTCTTCACTTCAGTATGATAAAAAAATGACGCCTTATTTTTGTTGTTGGTTTGTATACAAGTTATGGTTGATGGACCTTGCAACCTATTTTCATAAAGTTTTATTACAAGCGGAGGATGAAACTAAATGTACTCGATAATTTTCAATAGATCTTTCACATGTAGTAGTTTTTTTCCAACTAATTTTTCTTGTGATATTTTTTATTGATTGTTTTAATTCCAAATTCTTAACTTGCATGAATAACAACAGATATGGACGCAACTTCGGGATCTTGCAAGGAGCATACACCTGCAGTTGATGACCAAGGATCCAATGGGCATTGCTTTTTCATATGTGCGACAAACATGCTCACAACAATAATAAAAATGCTTATCAGCCTATCTGCAGTGCTCTCACCCCAACCACTTGTAGATGCTGAGAAGCTGATGTTAGAAAACATTGACGTGACTGCTTTTGTTTCGAACCCGCAACGGGGTCTGAAAACAGATAAAGACTGTCCATATTGGCGTGAAGCACGCGAAGATTGGGATGAAGAAAAATATAGGGCATGTCAACATACTCGTTATCACTTTTATGAAATTAGTTGACGTGACTGCTTTTGTTTCGAACCCGCAACGGGGTCTGAAAACAGATAAAGACTGTCCATATTGGCGTGAAGCACGCGAAGATTGGGATGAAGAAAAATATAGGGCATGTCAACATACTCGTTATCACTTTTATGAAATTAGTTCCATAGTGGACCAAATAGAAAAAAAAGTTAATAGGCCACTTCCTAGGAAATGGGTTAAAATTTCAATTTGTTGCAGACCTATTTACTGGTTCACCAAACGATTTTGATGTAGCAGCGGCACGTCTTAAGAATGAGACCATTTATAGGCATTCAAAACCAGAGTGAGATACAAAAGAGGAAGATCATTGAGTGTTAATAGTTGGAATAAATGTTTGTGGAAGTGAAGTGTACTTGGGGATGAGTATGTAGACGGTGGGTTTACCAAAATTGTTTTTAATGTTATTATGAAAATATGGTACCCGGGTGGGTGGTTTTGAATTGTCACTCCAGCGTCGGAGAAAATAGTAGTGGGGTGGATTGATGTTTTGATGGCCATGGTGATAGTTGTGTTTAGAGTAGCAAATTAGGTATGTAACAAAAAAAAGTTGATATTATAAATCAAGTAATTTTAATGAAAAATGTCTGATGTTATTTATAACTTACGATGATTATTGAGGTTATTTCCATGATTTATGAATGCTTTATAAATTTGGATGATTATTTTTTTATCCCACTTTTAGTATGGAATTCCATTAACAACTGATTTGTGGTTCAGAGGGGGCCCTTTTTTCTATTAAACTCATATTCCGTGCACATTACATGTTTGATGAAATGTCCAAGAAATTAGTCAAATAGTATAATTAAGGAGCATGCGTCTGAATGTTGATGATAAGGTCATAACTTGAACGCTAATAGATATCTAAGTAATTCAATTTGATCATCGTAGATGCAAGCATACGATAGTGGGAAGCTAGAAGTTTTATGATTCAGTATGATTTCTGAAAGGGTGGATACTCAAGAGGTTGATTCATGCGCGTCGAAGCAATATCTTTCAGGCCATACTCTGTCTATCTGCACATCAGATGGTTAGTAACTCGAGGGAGTTCAACAGTAACATTTTTCTAATATCTGGAAGTACGGACTGTACGATATGTATATGGGATCTTAACTCCAGTAATCATGTTACAGTGATGCATCAACATGTTCAACCTGTTCGTCGAATCATTTCCCGCCCCATACCGCTAGTCCATGGAGTGATTTGTGTTTTATTTGTTATCGGTTGTTTAAACGTACAACGAGTGACTGTTGCCTTATGTTTAATTTAGGACTTCAATTCTAAGTTATTTTTAGCTGGTTTCGAAATTTGAATTGCTTTATTCGGCTTACTTTTTATCTACTCATCTTATCTATATGAAAACTCATCGATTTATACAGACCTAACTGTCATTCTGGAAGAATCTCATAGTTAGGATTCATGTTTATCAACCTTAAAAGGCCCTTTTCCCCTCGAATGTTGATGCTTTTTTTTTGTTACAGGTTAGTATTCTGCAGCCGGCTATGTCAGGGAAAAGGGCCTTTTAAGGTTGGCTCTACATCTGGTCCAGTGTGGGGGCAGCAGGTTTCGTCCAACGGGTTGTCCTGTTGTTGAAGACGTTTTCTCTTTTGGGTCGGGTGATGATGGAGGCCCGATATTATTTGATTTTGAAAGATCCGTCGTTCGGTTCCTTAAATGGAAGAATATTTAAGAAGAATGTTTGTGTCAAGTGGAATGGAACCGTTCTCCGTTGGTCAGAAAAGAAAAAAGGTTAGAAACCCCAAGATTGGTGTCGGAAAAAGGCATACACCAAACCAGCCTTTTCCAGGTAGTGCAGCTGACGATGTGGGATCTGCCGTTGTCGAGTTGGAGGTGAGCAACCATTTTATAACTTGCTGTGCTAGATAGTAGATATGCTTTGGTATATTCTGTTGCCATTTCTAAGTTTCATTCTTTGGTATATTCTGTTGCCATTTCTATGTTTTTTGCTTACATTAACACACGTAACATCTTCGGGGCCAGATTAGGATTAGTTATGAGATTGATTTTAACTGATGGGACATGGTACCTTTGCATTCGAAAATTGCACAATTCTTCTTGATGTAGGCAGAAAATTAGAAGCCTGGTTAGTTTTTTAAAAAGTTATGTCATTCATTTCAGAACTTCTACTTAATCCTGCAAGAAGGGATCATGCCTCTATCGGCACTATGATGTTTTGTTCTTTGCACTTGGTTTCCTTTTTGATACTAATATCCTTATTTTGATCTGGTACTTCCATTTCAGGATGTAATCTGTCAAAAGGGACATATGCTGTGTCCATCCCCCGTCAATTCTACTGACCGGAATGAAAATTAAACCTACCAGCTAGATGTGAGGTTTGCAGCCATGGCGAGTTGTGGATACTGGATACCCTTTTATCATGTTGTGCACTTGCAAATCCGAGCTAATAATATTACCCCTTTTAGAGCATAAAAGTAACGAGTTCGTGTGAGTCCGAGAATGTGAGAGGTATCGCTTCTAAAACTTCTATGTCCATTTCTATTTTCGTTAGTGACATTCACTTCCCATAATCAAAAAATCTCGTACATAAGGACACACGTTTCATAATTTCATAGAACTTTACACTAGTAACATTGTTGAGTTGTTTGGATACGCGTTTTGGAACTAAATACACACCAGATTTTACTCAATGTCACCAGAGTATCACAAGCCAAAAAGAATTATAAGTGTGTATGGCTGTATTAACAGCCTAAAAGCATGAAACCTGATTCAGTGGTGCCATAGTTAGTTTTTGTTAGTTTATGATGATAACAATTATCAAATATAAGCACTGGGGTTGCTCATTTAAGCATAAGGAGTAAACATCTTTCTTTTTTTTTTTGTGAAATGTTCTAATACACAATTATGTGATTTTTTTTTTGTGTTCTCTCAAACCAGGCAGAATATTAAGTTCAAAAGATGTCCTAAAATACAATTAGGTGAAGGGTAAATGAATGAGGCACAGTGAGCAATAAAGATGGTAAGTGAATGAAGGGTCAATCAGTGATGTCCTTCCAGATTGAGTTCTTGGCTAGGATGCTATGTTTGTACAATTAGCATGCACGAAGTGAGCTGTAAAGATGGGTGGGTAAGTGGGGAGGAATGAATGCAATCAACCAATGTGAAATGTGAGAACAGCGTGAATGCGGACCAGTTTTTAAGTCATTACCAAATTACGTAATAGTTTAATACTGTACTTTCACTAGTCTTCTTTTCCAACGTTACTTCTCATTGCTTCTCAGTTCTCATTACTTCTCATTGAGGCGCGTATATTTAAGATGGAAATAATAAAGGTCCCACATGGCATGAAGATCAAAATGGTATTTAATACGCATAGGGCAGGTAAAAAGCTCCTTGCGTGTTTGGGTAACAAAATTTATATGATCAATCAACATATGTAGCAGGTGGTCATGATAATATATACTTGTGCTTTTGGTCTTCCACATTCTCAAGGGAAATATAACACATGACAAAGCTTCCTTTGAGTTTTTTTTAGGCTACCCGCAACAGCGGGATTTTCTTCGGTTGCGACCTAGTCGTCTCCCGGTCGGCCCGTTGCGACGACCGGGTCGTCATTTTTTTTAACGAAATAGGTCGTCTGGAAGATGGAGTGCATGGCTAAACTTTAAAAACTATCCCTTATTTTCTATTTCTTTTTTTAAATTAAGCTTTTATCCCTATAAAAACCTAATTCTCTTAATAACATTAAAAGCCACCTTAGTAAACCTTCCGTCTCCATACTCATCCCCCTAAGTACACTTCAGTTCCACAAAGTGAACCGAGGACCACTTTGTGGAAGTGAAGTGTACTTGGGGGATGAGTATGGGACGGTGGGTTTACAAAGGTTACTTTTAATGTTATTAAGAGATATGGTTCCCGATTCAAAAGGAAGGAGAAGAAGGCGTCAAGGGTGGTTTGGAATTATCACTCTAGGCCAGGGTCGGAGTAAAATAGTTTGTTTTATTTTGTTCAAGATCATTTGTGTTTAGTATGTAGCAAAAATAAAGTTGATGTTATAAATCAACTGATTTAAATGAAAAAGGTCAGATGTTATTTATAATTTATGATGATTATGTAAATAATTATTGAAGTTATTTTGCTAAAAATGTTGTAGATTGCATGTCTAGACCAATTGTTCGAAATGCGTGACTTTATAGTCTCCGATTGAGCTAGCGCCTTTGTGAGGGTATACTGTCAAAAGGACTCGGTATTAACAGGGAGCTCAAAACATTATGAATAAAAACTTATCAAATATCTAAGATGAGATCAGAACCTTAAAAAGAACTAAAGTATATGTAAATTTATGATACCCTGTCAAGCCAACCACAAGAAAACCACCCGCCACTGAGGAAGTTAATGCAGTGCATGGGTAGCTAACATTAATCGTCCACCTGTGCAGCATAACTAGCCACCATTCCTACAAACGGCAATGCTCCCTTGAGCGTATCTCACACAATCAATTTGTTTAGTGTCAAATATTGCTTATGATCAGTCAACACTTGTCATGGTTGTCTAACATACTTGATCATGATGTTGCCAAGTCGGCAAAATGAAAAAAAAAATTGTTTCGTTTAATATCCTCACTAGATAATTTCTTTTAGACATGTGTTTGATGCTAGCACAATCATAACAATTATCATTATTAGTCTGATTACAATGTGTTTTAAAAACCTAAAGCGAATGAAAAGAGCTTGTGGCGTTGTTGGTCGATTACAAACTTGTTCTTTGCACGCGAACGCTTGCGGCGTCGTTTGTCGATTACAAAACTTATTCTTTACAAGTGAACTTAAGTAGTTGGTTTATGGGGGCGACAGACAGCAAAGATTTCACTGCCATGGCTGTGGGAGTGTCGTGCTTTTATTATATACGTTTTGGCGTCAAAATGCAAGCACCAACATCATGAGTTATTCCCCAGAACACTTGTTATTAAAACTAAGTTGATAAGTGATAATAGTTGAAGGGGCAAAAGGTAATATTTTTCCTTCTATATTTTCCTTGTTTTCTTTTGTTTCTTGTTTTGTGCAGGTATTGGAAGTTAAAGGACTATTTCTGCCAAGAGTGGAAACTTACTTTCAACGCTTGCTACGCGTCTTTATATTCAGTCATATCTCACTTTGTTAGGTAGATTGTGTGTGTGTAAAAAGTGTGAAAAGTCTCTCTCGTTCCGTTCATTGTTTCATTTCTTGATTTGGTTTATGAGTCTTGATCTTGTATTGTAAGATCTTGATTCAGTTGTTGATTTCTTTCTTCTTTGTATGTACGATCAAACAACATAGTATCACATTTGAAGTGATAGCTATACGCAGTTAATAAAAGATTAAGGGGTAGTTGGTTGAATTAAATTGATTCTTGTTCTTAGTTTTATAAAATCAAATATGGTATCAGAGCCATTGGTTCTTGATATCTGTTTTTAACTGGGTTTTTTGAGAATATATTGATTAATCTTGTGATTAATCATATCTTGATTGTGTTTAATCGCAAAGTTTGATCAATTAATTTTTTAGGGTTTCTAAAAATTTGGGGGTTTTTCGATTCTTGGTGTCCTGAGGTGATTAATTGGGTTCTTGTGCAATTAATTAGGTTTAATTGCACATCTAGTAAGTTTTGTCAAGAAACCCTAAAAATCAGAAATTAGGGTTTTCTTGATTGAAGGTAATTGTGGTTGTTTCTTGTTGTTTTTTGGTGTTTCATCTTGTTTTCAGGTGAGTTCTTCTGTTGTGCATATTGGTTTATAAGATCTGCTTGATCTTGTAAATCTTGGTTTCTGTTTGGAGTTTGTTGCAGCGCGTGCTTTGTAATACCACTCGTCTCTCTCTTTTTATTTTTTGTTTATAGAGGGTGATTAGGTGTCGAAGGGATCTAGGTAGTTTGGAGGTTTGATTGATTGAGAGGTTATTTGCTTCTTGATAGTTGTTTGTAAAGGAGTTACAAGGGTTGTGTTTTCTTTGTCTGTTTTTTTATCTTGCATCATGTGTGAGGATAAGAAAAGTGATAGGGAGGTCAGTGATACTGATGATGAGAGTAATACAGTCATTCACTCTAATGACCCTCTCTATTTGCACCCATCTGATACTAATGGCCAACCTATTGTTACCACTAAACTGACTGGTCCTGAAAATTATAAAGTATGGGCTGCTGCTTTTAAACTTGCATTACACACTAAAAATAAGTTGGGTTTTATTGATGGTACATGTGTTAAAGATAAAGAGGATGAGTTTTTACAAGAACAAAGGGATAGATGCAATGCTGTTGTTCTTTCATGGATTCTTGGTTGTATTTCTTCTGAGTTGTATCAAGGGCAAATTTTTTCTAAAAGTGCTAAAGATGTTTGGGATGAATTTAAGGAAACTTATGATAAAATTGATGGGTCTGTTATATATAATTTGCATTTTAAGATTTGCTCTCTTACTCAATCTGGGTCCTCCTTATCTGAGTACTATCACACTTATAATAGTCTATGGAGACAATTTGATTCTTTGGTTAATCTGCCTAGTTGCACTTGTGAGGGTGCTCCTCAACTTAAAACTCATAATAGTCTGATGAGATTGATGCAATTTCTTATGGGATTGGATGACACTTACAGTGTTGTAAGAAGTCAATTGTTGACTTCTGATCCTTTACCAGATGTGAAATCTGCATTTGCTACTCTATCTAGAGTTGAATCTCACAAGAATAACTTGGTTCATAATTCTTCTGTTAGACCTAACTCTTCTGTTTTTGCTACTAGACCATCTACTTGGTCTAATAGTAATAACAACAACTGGTCTAACAACAATAATAATAATAATAGTAGGCCTTCTCAAGGGAGAGGAACTACTAGGAATAATAATTTGGTTTGTAAGCATTGTAATATGACTGGTCATACCATTGATAGATGTTTTGAGCTTAATGGATATCCACCAGGATTCAAGAAAAGAACTCCTGGTGGTGCTAATTCTAATACTTCATCTGGTGGTGTTAATTCTAGTTCTGCTTCTGTTAAGAATGATCCAAGTACAGGAAACTCTATGCCTTTTACTCAAGATCAGATTAACAGACTGATGGCTTTGATTGGTTCTAAGCCTGATAATAGTGAGTTGCAGTCTGGTGCTGCTGGTATTTTTTCAGTTTTGTTACTTGCAAGTTTTTTAACTACAACACTAACATTAGTACATATAGTACTTATGTTGGCTGGATTTTTGATTCTGGTGCCTCTCAACACATGACTTTTTCAACTAATCATTTAACTGATGTTATAAATGTTTCTCATTTGAATATAACTGTTTCACATCCTAATGGAACTATAGAATTGGTAAAATTTGTTGGAAATTATAAACTTACTGAGAAAATTAGTTTGAAAAATGTGTTAGTGGTACCTGGATACAAAGTCAGTCTTATTTCTATTCATAAACTTGCTAAGGACAATAAATTTGTTGTTTCTTTCACTGAATCTAAGTGTTTTATTCAGGATTCTCTTCAAAAGTCCCTCCTGGGGACTGGTAGTGAGAATAATGGATTATATGTGTTTGATTCAGGTAGGAAAATTTTTAATAGTAAAATTACTTGTTGTATGCTTTCTAAGTGTATTTGGCACAACAGGCTTGGTCATCCTTCTGATCAAGTTTTGAATGTGTTGAAAGATACACTTAAGATTGATGACTTGGGTGAAACTCAGCCTTGTGATGTGTGTCACAAGGCTAAGCAAACCAGGGAACCTTTTCCTCTTAGTGATCATAAGACTTTGCATTTGGGTGATATTATTCATTTAGATGTTTGGGGTCCTTATAAGATTAAGAGTAGGGAAGGTTTCAGATTTTTTCTTACCATTGTTGATGATTATACTAGAGCTGTCTGGTTGTATTTGCTTAAAGGAAAAGATGAGGTTTTTGGAAAGGTTGTAGAGTTTTATAATCTCATTAAGAATTAGTTTGATATTTCTGTTAAAGTTTTTAGAAGTGATAATGGGACTGAGTTTATAAATCATATGTTTGAAAAGTTTGTTACATCTAAGGGTATAATACACCAGACTTCTTGTGTATACACACCTCAACAAAATGGTATTTTTGAAAGAAAGCGTAGACATGTGCTTAATGTTGCTAGAGCCCTCATGTTTCAGGGGGGCATTCCTTTAAACATGTGGTCTGAGTGTATTTTAACATCTGTGTACCTTATTAACAGGCTTCCTACCTCTGCGCTTTCTGGAAAAAGTCCTTATGAAATGATTTACAATGTCTCACCTAGTCTCTCTTTGCTTAAAAGTTTTGGGTGTTTGTGTTTTGCAACTGTGTTAAATAATTCAGATAAATTTTCTGCTAGGTCTGATAAATGTGTTTTTATGGGGTATTCTAATACAAAAAAGGGTTATAAACTTTATAACCTTGAAACAAAAATTTTTTTCTTTTCCAGAGATGTGAAGTTCTATGAGACTGTTTATCCTTTTAAAAATGATGTTTTAGTTAAAGATTTTGTGTTTGAAGAAAATGGTGTTAACAGTCAAAACTTTTTTGACCTAGTAGAATCAGAGTCAAGTGAACCCTATGATGATAAGAGAGACAGTAAGAATGATATGGATAATAGTGTGACTCCTGACTTTGTAGATGTGTCTAGTGACACTTCTCCTAATGTTGCCAGACATTCTAGGGGGTAGTCAAAGAGTCTAGATTAGACAAGATTGACAGCAGCCAGAATGATCTAGGTGGCAATTTAGGAAGTTATGAAGGAGATGACATTATCAATAATGATGATGAATATGAGTCTGAGGGTGATGACTTTGTGGAATTTAAACAAATGTTTGAGTCTGAAAATGGTAATAGTCCAGAAAGACCAGAGTTAAGGAGATCTAGTAGACCTGTTAAAACTCCTGCTAAATTTGACAATTAAGTGATGGATAAAAAGGTTAGATATGATATAAATAGTGTGCTTAACTATGCCAATTTGTCTATGCATAATTTTGTCTTTGCTAATAATTTGAATAAAATCCATGAACCCAAATCTTATTCAGAAGCTGTTAAAAATCCAAAATGGATTGAAGCTATGAATGAAGAGATGGATGCTCTTAACATAAATAACACTTGGGTAATTGTAGATTTACCTCCAGGTAGAAAAGCAGTTGCTTGTAAGTGGTTATGGAAAGTTAAATACAAATCTAGTGGTGAGGTTGAAAGGTTCAAAGCTAGGGTTGTGGCTAAAGGGTTTAGTCAGAAAGAGTGTATTGATTATGAGGAAACATTTTCACCAGTTGTGAAAAGTGTTACTGTTAGATGCCTTATTTCTTTTGCTGTTCGCTATGCTTGGCCTGTGTATCAACTTGATGTTAATAATGCATTCTTATATGGTGAATTAGATGAAGAGATTTACATGACACTTCCTGAGGGATATGGGTCTAATGATAATAAAGTATGTAGACTCACTAAGTCTTTGTATGGCCTTAAACAAGCACCAAGAAAGTGGAATGAAAAGTTAACTAGTGTGCTTGTTGAAAATGGATTTATACAAAGTAAAAGTAATGTTTCTCTTTTCACTAAAAATGAGGATGATTCTTTTGTGGCATTACTGGTTTATGTTGATGATATTATCATAACTGGTAACAATGAATCTGTTATTAATGAGTTTAAGAAATACTTGAGTTCTAAATTTAAAATTAAAGATCTTGGAAAGCTTAAGTACTTCTTAGGTATAGAAGTACTTGATGCTAACAATGGTCTTGTGCTTAATCAAAGAAAGTATTGTCTTGAACTTCTATCTGAATATGGTATGCTGGCATGTAAGCCAGCTAAAGCACCTATTCCTGATTCATCTAAAAAGAAAAAAGATCAGAAAGTTATAGAACAAGATGTTCCAGTTGATAACAAAACTTGTTATCAGAAAATTGTTGGAAAATTGATCTATCTTACATTAACTAGGCCTGATATAGCCTATGCTGTTCACAATCTTAGTCAATTTATGCATGATCCTTATAAGTCACACTTAAAGCTTGCTTTTCATGTTCTTAGATACCTTAAGGGTTCTCCTGGTAATGGTATTTCTTTTATGAAAAACAATGATTTAAGTCTTGCTGCATTTGTTGACTCAGACTGGGCAAAATGTAAGATTACTAGGAAGTCTGTTACAGGATATACTGTTTATCTTGGAAATAATCTTGTTTCCTGGAAAAGTAAAAAGCAGTCTGTTCTAGCAAAATCTTTAGCAGAAGCTGAATATAGAGCTATGAACAGTGTTGCTTGTGAGATAATGTGGATTATTAAGATCATGAAGGATCTGAAAGTAGATATAAGTTTACTAGTTCCTATTAACTGTGATAGCAGTTCTGCAATTCAGATTGCTGCTAATCCAGTGTTTCATGAAAGGACTAAACATTTTGAAATTGACTTATATTTCTTAAGAGAGAAGGTGTCTGCAGGTTTGATTAAGACTTTGAAAGTCAAATCTGAGGACAATGTGGCTGATATGTTTACTAAGGGCTTATCCATCAAAGATCATAAGTTCCTGAGTGATAAGCTTAATCTTGTCAACTTATATCACAAATCAACTTAAGAGGGGGTATTAAAACTAAGTTGATAAGTGATAATAGTTTAAGGGGTAAAAGGTAATATTTTTCCTTCTATATTTTCCTTGTTTTCTTTTGTTTCTTGTTTTGTGCAGGTATTAGAAGTTAAAGGACTATTTCTGCCAAGAGTGGAAACTTACTTTCAACGCTTGCTACGCGTCTTTATATTCAGTCATATCTCACTTTGTTAGGTAGATTGTGTGTGTGTAAAAAGTGTGAGAAGTCTCTCTCGTTCCGTTCATTGTTTCAGTTCTTGATTTGGTTTATGAGTCTTGATCTTGTATTGTAAGATCTTGATTCAGTTGTTGATTTCTTTCTTCTTTGTATGTACGATCAAACAGCATAGTATCACATTTGAAGTGATAGCTATACGCAGTTAATAAAAGATTAAGGGGTAGTTGGTTGAATTAAATTGATTCTTGTTCTTAGTTTTATAAAATCAAATACTTGTGTTTTCTACTGTGTTTCTACTTTGTTTCTGTTATAGGTTTTGGAATAGAAATGCAAGCACCAACATCATGAGTTGTTTCTTAGAATGCTTGTGTTTTCTACTTCGTGGCTTCCCGGTTCTATCTACAATCATTTAGTAACACTGGAACATTTACCAATACTGGAACTGGGACGCACTACAAGCAACGTAATAGTCACTTTTGAAACAGACGTGGTACTTTATGACTTTCTTAAGCCAAAAATTATCCGCAACATTGTTCCAATGGGGTCTATTATGAAAAGTTTATGGCTAAAGAAACGCAACACTAAGTTCTTGTAAAAAAACATGATTCAAGAGCTCTAAAACGAGTATATTAAGAATAATCAAAGTAACTAAAAGCAGAAGTTTAAAAATACCAATTTACCGATGCTACACAGGTGTAAATCTGCACACTATAGCGATTATACCACATATTCTCAAAACATGATTAATTTAGTACAAACAAGTATTGTTCTCGAGAACTTCTCTTATATGCCTTAAGCCTTAAAAATCAGTAACATGTTTCATCCATTTATAGCATCTCAACATCACATGAGATATATTCTATTATCTTTTAGACACATATAAATTATTTGCCACATTGGAAGACTTATCAAAATACATTATTTGATCCACCACGTGTGAACATGATCATATCCAAGTATTTGAGAAAATATATGTGTGTCATCACTTGTAACATGTGCATAATCAATCTCTCTCTTTCTGAGAAAAACCAATGCATATCTAATAAGTTTTTTTTAAGTCTTAACGACTTTTTGGCCATTCCTTTGTACATTGCACTTCTTGCAGGTATGCTTGCATGATCCTCACCATGATTATATCACTATCTTAGTTATCTATTTATCATTAGCCATATCATTCACACTATCATATATCGTCCATTCATTTCTTTTCGATTCCACACTCTACTAGACATTACGTAATATCATTATTGAGATCTCAAAGTGTTTCATATACCCGGAGTTTTTCAAATCTACTATGTCCAGTGCCTCTTCATGAGATTATATGGGTCTTCATTACCTTGATTCGATCATCTTAATTTTTTTTCTCTGTTTTACCTCTTCAATCGTGAAATTTTATTTAGAATCAATTAGTCTATCATGTTGTAGACGTGTACCAATTTATTGATTTAACTACTGGGATAAACATTTTAATTGGAGCACTAACAAGTAACGACAAATATATGTGATCTAGTCATTAGTCTTTTAGGTCACTAACCAGCAATTACTAGATCTTGAATATAAATTGTCTGTTGAACTTTGTGTCTTTATGTTCATATTCATTAGTGTAGGATCAACGTATCATTATAATAATTCATTCAAAATTTCTGACTGCTTATTCTCTCTGAAATTAATTATCATTCTTAATATTTCATTTCGTACCTTGTGGTGTATTCACCATAATATATGACGCACATTACAAAATCTCACATGAGAAATATATGGTTTTTGACCACAAGCTATTATAATAGGGAGGATTCACTATACATTGTTTGGAAATATACGGATTATTATATTATAAAGTGCCTCATAAATTAAAACTTGTGTTCTCATATTTATTAGCTTTTAATCAAGTGAACATGTTTTATAAGTGTTTCAACAAAAAGCAATTCGCGTATGAAGACGAGCTACCTTTAAATTCAACGCTTATTCCAATAATCGCCATATACTTTGGAAGTAGTCACCACCATTCTCAATTATTATTATTTGGAAAATCGTGCTTACGTGGAGCCACTGGTCACGCCAACTTTAAGTTGCGCATTTGATTATCATTTTGACGATGCATCGATTTTATAACTCAAAATGATTCACATGTCACATGTAAAGGCCTACATACATGCCCTTTTATTCTTTTCCAATATTTGAAGGATTGAGTCCATATTTATATTTAGTGGTGAAAAGTAATAAACTTTTACTAAGAACAATAAAATCTATCTTTGAAGTTCTTTTATTCATATCGCATCATCATTAACTCAGGATGAGTCAACCGGTCATACCAATTATTACAACAATCTTGGCTTATAACTTTATGACCACATGCTTCAATTGCAACTTTTATATATAAAATCCAAATAATATAGAGAGCTCTCATTTCTCCCATTAACTCGTTTAGATATTTCCCACACACTTTAATATAATATCCTCATTAGCATACACAACCACAAATAAGCCATAATTATTAGAAACGCGATATTTACGCGAATAATTTCATACACATTGACATAACTGTTTTTCACCGTGTTACTATTCTCATATATGACAAACAAGCATTATTCTCAAATATTTTGAAATCAATCATATGTGAAGTAAAAAAATCCACATAATAAGTAATTTGATACTTTGGTGTGGTATATTATCTAATTATAGTATTACTTATGTTTATATAAATCCAAGATAGAGTATTCACCAAGATAATTTTTTTTGTTAACGATTATTATTATAATTAAAAGGTATGAACATTCATTTAATATTTATTCATAACAAAAATATCTCTCATCTTTATATGGAACATCAATTTAGAGTAAATATAAATTAATGTTAAAATCAAAAATACATCTCTTCTTAATTTGATTAGTAAAAGAGTACGTAGTATAATGAACGCAATGGTCATCGAGTACTCTTTAATAGCATAGTACTACTAAGAGGGTGTTTGAAATTTGTTATTTAAAATAAATTTTTTGTTTTAAAAACGTATAAACGGGCTTGTCTTAAACCCTTGTCAAGACGATAGATGGGCTTGGTCATTAGATCACTTGGGCATTTTTACGGTAAGATCTCTCTCGGCTATTATTGATAAGAAGATTCTTGGCTGTCATGAAACTGTCAATGTCGTTGATAAAGTTTTTCATTGAATTCTTGGGTTCCTCGTAAAGTAAACATATGTATTTAGCTGGTTTTCTTAGATCGTCTTCCCACACGATCAAATCTCTCTCGACGTGGCATACAAATCCCTAACCCTTCATGTGTGTTATGTGATGATGATGTTGAAACTCGTGATCATTGTTTCTGTAATTGGCCATAAATCAAGCTTTTATGGTTGAAGATTTGGAGCTGGTGGAAGGCTCCGCCTACATTCTACCCTTCCTTGGATGATATTATTTGTGGAGGCTCGGGTCTTTTCTCCCAGTAAAAGGAAGTCTAAAATCTTTCATGCGGTTTGTATGACTCTTATTTGGTATATTTGTGGTTGGAGGAACAAAATCATGCATGCATCATCTATTGTGGAGGCCAACTCTGTCCGTCATGAGGATATTTTCCCCGTGGTTCAACGACAATCTCTTTTATGGATCTCCAACCGTGCGTCTAGCAGGGTGTCCTCATGGAATTCTTGGATTCATCATCCACAAGGAGAAAATTATGTCATAACTTAAAGCAGAGCTTGTTGTTGATGTTCTAAGATTTTAGCTTTTTATTTTCATGTATTTTTGTTAGGTTCTTCCTTAGAGCCTTTTTGTTTTGGATGTCATTTTTGGACCTTATTATCCTCCTAATGGCGTATAATATCGTTTTCAACAAGCACGGGACCAAGATGAGCAAAATTAATCGTTTTCTTGTTTCGTCTATTTTTTTAGCACATGGAAGGATGCGTCTGTTATTGCTTTGGGTCGTTCCCTCTTTGATCACTAACCGTTGCTTTTGAAAGTTGATCATGTTGACTTTGGGCCAAAAGCTTATAGAGTATTTGATCATTGGATGGACGAGGAGGGTTTCAAAGAGTTGATCGAAAACTCTTGGTCGAATGGAGAGTATAGAGGATCCGTGGATATAGTTTTGAAGAATAAAGTAAAGAAACTTAGAAATGATATAAAAGTTTGGAGTAGGGAAAAGCTGAATGAGCAGTCTCTAGTAAAAAACATGTTGCAAAAACATATTCTAGAATGGGACGCCAAAGTAGAAAGGGGAGAGCTGTTGTCTGATGTTGTTGATAAAAGAGAAAAAATTCTTATGGAGCTATCGACGATCAAGCAAGCAGAGAGATATTCATTAAGGCAAAAAAGCAGAATGATTTGAGCTCTCGAGGGAGATGAAAATACAAAGTTTTTTTCATACTTTGTTAAATAAAAAAAGAAGAAAACAAAACATCAGGGGCTTAATCTGGAATGGAATCTGGTCGACAGAGCCACAAGCGATGAAATCAGCCGCCTTTAATCATTTTGCAGACCGTTTCAAAGAACCAAACAACCACATGCCAAAATTTCGCAGCGCAATGTTTCAAAAGTTGGATTGTTGTGATTCTGCGTTCTTAGAGGCGCCCATCAACATAGAGGAAATAAAGCTTGCGGTGTGGAGTTGTTCTTCTTCAAAGTCACCAGGTCCCGATGGTTTAAACTTCAAACTTATAAAGAGGTACTGGGATTTATTTAAAGATAACTTATATAAATGTGTAAATCACTTTGAGAACACGGGTATGCTTGCAAAAGGATGCAATGCATCATTTATAGTTCTTATCCCGAAGAAATTAGATCCCCTTGAGATGGGAGATTATCGTCCAATCAGTTTGATCGACTGTGTGTATAAAGTTATATCCAAAGTCTTATCATCTCGTTTAGCTAAGGTCATTCACAAACTCATCTGGCCTAACCAAACGACTTTTTTATCTGGGAGACAAATTTTGGACGGGTATCTTACTGCCAATGAAATTGTTAAGTTTGCTCAAAAAGAGGTTGTTGATCTACTTCTTTTCAAGGTAGACTTCGAAAAGGCATTTGACAATATAAAACTGTAAGTTTCTTTTCGATGTGATGAGACAAATGGGCTTCGGTTATAAATGGCGTAAATGGATTGAAGCTTGCTTATCTTCTACCTCGGTATCGGTTTAGGTAAATGGCTCTCCAACGAGCGAATTTCAAATGGAGAGAGGGTTTAGACAAGGGGATCCTCTTTCCCCGTTCTAGTTCTTACTCGTTCCGGAGGCTTTGCAAGTTTTAATTCTCGAGGCTTGTAACAAAGGCATATTTAAAGGCTTGTTTTTAGGTAACGATGGCTCAATTATATTTCCCTCCTCCAATACGCGGATGACGCTTTGTTCTTTGAAGAATGGTCATATACAAATTCTTCAAATCTGATAAGTATTTGGTTATTTCAAAGAGGCCTCGGGACTTCGTATTTATTTGTCAAAGAGCAGTTTATACAGCGTGGACGTACATCGTACAGAAGTTGAAATAGTTGCTAATGCTATAAATTGTGCACATGGAAAGCTCCCTTTTATCTATTTGGGTCTCCTGTTGGCAATAACATGCGTAAGGGGCGAAGTTGGAACGTTGTGGTTAGTAACTTTGATAAGAGACTAGCTTTATGGAAATCCAGGCTTCCTTCAATTGGGGGGCGGCTAACTCTTTGTAAAGCAGTGCTAGGTACAATTCCTCTCTATTATCTTTCGTTGTTTAAAGCTCCGACTATTATTTTAAATCAACCGGAATCTATTAGAAGGCGGTTCTTTTGGGGCATGAAGGAAAACGAAAATAAGATTTTTTTGGGTAAAGTGGCAAAAGGTTTGTTCAAGTAAAAGTCATGGTGGATGGTTTAGGACGTTTGAAAGATAAAAATATGAGTTTATTAGGAAAATGGAAATAGAGATTCTATAAAGAGGAAGATGCTCTGTGGCAAAAGGTGATTAAAGAAATATACGGGTGAACCAAACATTTCGTCTATTATGTGTTATGGGGTTTGGCACAATATCTTGAGTAACTGCAAAGACATTGAATTATTAGATATTTCTTTCGAAAGATCGATAATAAAAAAAGTTTTTAGCGGCTCTCAAACTCAATTTTGGAGTGACATTTGGTGTAAGAGGGGTAAGAAACTAACGGAAATTTTTCCTCGATTATACATGCTAGAAACTAATAAAGAATGTAAGGTCAGTGATCGATGGTATCTTGATATCGGGGAGTGGTATGGTAGATGGGCTTGGCGGTATAACCCTCGTGGTCGTGCGGCTACTGATCTTTTAGAAATGATAAGACTAATTGGAAATTTAGTCTTGACCCCGGACACATGTGACAGATGGTCTTGGGCCTTGCACCCGTCCGGAAAATTCTCGATAAAAGATTTATTTTGTTTGGTGGAATCTAAAACGATTGGAGTAACCGAACCAAGTCAAAAGTTGATATGGAACTCTTGGGTTCCAAGTAAAGTTAATATATCTATATGGCGAGCTTTCATGGATCGCCTCCCCTCTCATGACAACCTCCTCTCTCGAGGCGTGGAGATAGCCAGTTCTCGATGTGTGTTATGCAATCTGGAAAATGAAATGGAAACGGTAGAGCATTGTTTATATCGTTGCTCAAAAGCTAAGATCATCTGGTCTAAAATATGGAATTGGTGGAGTATTAGCTCAACGTCGGATACATCGTTTCATGATATAATTCTTGAGAAAGTTGTTATTGAGAATAAATGGGTAGCGAAGATTCTACATGGAGTTTGTTATGTTGCTATGTGGGCAATATTGGCATTGGAGGAATCGGATTTTGCATGATGCACAAGATGATGTAGATAATATCACAAGAAGACATTCTCCTATATATACAAAGGTTTTCTCTTCTTTGGATATCTAATAGATGTTCTCGTAAGAACCTTAAGTGGTGTGGGAGTGTTTCGAACCCTTATAGAGCAGCAGATGTTTGAGGCCAGACTATTGGGAATAGTTCATTTGCTATGGTAATGTAGTTTTGTTGTCACATTATTTTGGTTTTTTGTTATTATTTTGGTGTTTGTTTTGGTGCTTCATCTTGTAGTCCTTTGGGTTTATCATTTTTATATATTTAATATATCTTTGCTTTTCCAAAAAAAAAATATGGTTGCTTTTCCCAAAAAAAACGTATAATCAGATATTTAGATGCAACAAAACGTCGTCTATAAATATAATGTAGGATTTGATAACGCTATATCATATTGGAATAATCACATAATCACTTTTTTGTGTTTGACATATTAAATTATTTTATGACTTGATTTGTTAAATGACATAAATAGCCATGGTTGCATGCAATAAAGTAAGTCCAACTTATGATTTCATTTCATATATTTTTTTACTACAAATATTTCTTATGAGGAGAATAGTTTTATTTTTTTTACTACAAATATTTAAGGTGATTGTGTGTTGTGTGTTTTCCCTTTTAAGTGGTGTCGAACTCGAGGAACAAGAAGAGAGTAGTGGTTGCTTTTGGTGTTTCTTAGTCACGACTCACGATGGTGGAGTAACTTTTGTGGTTGCGTCAAGAGTAGCAAGGAAAACGGAAGGGAGAATCAACGAGTTGGATTGGTGTTGTCTTACTATGAGAAAAGATGTACTAGCATAATTTTAAGCTAAGAGCAAACACAATGGGTCAGTTTTAGAAAGACTTTTTACAGTGTAAAAAGCTTTTGAATGACTTTGTACCATAATAGAAGATGATTTTTTCAAATAATTTTGCCCAAAAGCTTGTAATTTTACAAGCGGTTGAAGAAAGTAAGTATTTGCAATTGATGCATTTTTTCTTTCAGAAAGCTTTTTGTATAAAATTGGCTCATTGCACAAATTTTTGGTAAAAGCTTATTGGAACCACAAGTAATGAATGACAAGTACAAGTTTAATTTATTTATGCTCTAAACTTTGGTATGAGAATGGTTAAAGAAGTGTATCACGTGGATTTGTACTCCAAAGAGGACTAAAGAAGTGTATCTTGTCAGCTGGTTCACTCTTTGAAAAAGCAATACAGTAATAAAGAAAAGGAGCAGGCTAGGTTGCGTTTTCTTGTGGGTTTGTTACAATCAAACAGTAATAAAGTTGCCTGTTGTCTTCACTTTTCTTTTACTCGTTGGGTATACAACAGCTTGCTTTGTAGGCTTAGCTACTTAGTAGCTTTGTACTACTACACTTCATTCATGTTAAATAAAATATACTACAACAAAAAAAAAGATCCAATTGAGAGTTTGAGACTTGATTTATGAACAACGTTCTATTGTAATTCACTAATGCGACTCAATAACTTGTTCAATCCCAGCGAAACAAACCAAGTTCAATGAAAATATACAATTTATTTTGGGCACTACTAAATATACCGAGAATTCTTAGACTTTGATAATTGTGCAACCTCTTTTTCTTGTATTCTGTAATTTAATTAATAACTTAATTAATTAAGCGGACCGATAATTGTGCAACAGCTTTTGTCAATTCAAGATATAAATTTTTTTAATTTATTATCGCATTATATTTCTAGATGTAATTTTGGAAAACCTTTTTTTTCCGAGTTTACTAGTTTTCTACCACATTATTTACTAGAGTGGCAAATTCAGACCTTATACGAAATCCAACCTAAAATCGACATAAAAATTAACAGGCTCATGTTGAATATATTAAATTTTAGGTCAGGTTTGGATCGGCTTATCTGACCCATTTATTAAACTGGTTAGGTTTGGGTTGGAAAAAAATTAAGCAGGTCGACTCGACAACCCGTTTAAGAGTTTTTTTTCCTTATATTAAAAATGATTAATATTTTACCATACGTGTTTACTAGGTTAAACATACCGAACATAAACACATTTAACATGTTTAACACGTCTAATGGGCCTATTTTTATATATAAAACTTGTTAAATGGATCAATATATAAACCCGTTTAACCTATTCAACCCATGTAACATATTTAACATCAATCCAAATACATATATAGGTTAAATGGGTTAGGTTCGGGTTATGTGTAAACGGGTTAGGGTTGATATAATTGACCCGATTATTTAAGTGGGTTAGGTTTAGGTTGGGATTTTTTATCCGCCAACCTGAAAACCCGAACCCGACATGAATTGCCACCCCTAATATTTACTGTAGGTAGCAATTTTATTATTTTAATTATATATAGTATCTTTCGTGTAAATTAATATAAAATCTATTTAAATTTTTAATATCTTTCGTGTAAATTAATATAAAAGCTATGTTTGATAAAAATAAATGTAAGCTTTTAGCTGTTAATGGTTAGTTGTAAGTTGTTAATTATAAGTTGTATTGTTTTCAATAAAATTGTTTGATAAATTAGTTGATAACTGTAAATTAAGATGTAAAATGATTTAAAGGACATATTTAGGTAAATTATAATATGTTTGGAGGGTATATCAATGACTTACAACTTTTAAAGAGCTAGTTATTTCAAAAGTTTTATAAATCATCTTTTAATCTAAAAATTACTTGTTTAAAATAAAAAAATGTTTAAAAAATTATTGTGCCAAACCAAACTAGTTATTTTATAAGAGATTATTTTGAATAAAAAAATAAAAACTCTAATAACTTAATTTAAAAAATCTTTTGCCAAACATAACCAAAGTCTATTTCAATGTTAGTATTGTCGTAGTCTTGAGTTTTTTACTTAACGGAATATTATGTAACGTTCTATTTATCGTTATTCTAGTTTTTATCGATTATGTTATAATACTTGTTTACTTCTTTTTAATATTTTTAAAAACACACTTAACATGACATAAAACAAACTTAACATGACAAAAAATTGTTTATTTTTTTTTTTATTTGACGGATGCATGTTTAATAAGAGTAATAGACTATCGAATGATAATTACTCTTTGCAAGGCATCTTTGGTTTATACGTAATTACGTAAACTAACTTATAAACATTTTAAAAGGTAGTGTAATAAAAATAAAAATGATTAACATTAGCTACTTCATATTTAATTGGAAACACATTAATGAGACCAATAATTGTAATATTTTGAAGACTTCGATAGAAAAAGTGAGAAAAAGATAATGATTAGTTAATCTTTGGTATGTTTAGAAAATTTATTTGGTATATTTAGAATCACCCTTTATTTTTCATGCATATCAAAAAAAAAAAATACAGAGGTATCACTTTAGTTTCAAGCCTACGTGATAGGTTACAAAAGATATATGATCAATTTCACCTCAATATCCACAAGCGTATTTATGACATTAAAAGTTTCGAAGAACTTGGTTTATGGTTACAAAGTTAAATTGTGTAAAAGGAAATAAAATAGACAACTTTTATGAAAGCCTCGAAGAACTTGGTTTGGTAGTTAGGATAGTATAAGCGTCCGAGACCACGGGAAAAATTGAAACCGGAGGTGAGAGTCAGGTTGGCGGGTTTTGGATAGAGGTTTGGGTTGGACTGTTTTTTCTCGGGTACGGGTCCTAGTAATGCCCACCCTATTTACTTGTACTTGTATCCTTACCAGTTTACTCGAATCCGTACCCGTTTTTATTGTTATTTTATATAAGTACTAAATTTGTGTGATATGATACACGAAATTGTTGAATAAACTAGATGATCACATTAATTACATTTTGTATCCAGTAAGATGGCTTTAATAAAAAATATTTGAATTTTGTAATTTAAAATAAAAAGCATCACGTGAGTTCACAGTGAAATCTTTTTCTCATGTCATCCAAAAGAAGTTGCTTACTCTTGATGGTTTAGATGTTTTTTTAGTTTGGGTCCCTAGCAAAGTAAATATATGCGCTTGGCGTGTTTACTTAGATGGTTTACCCACTCGAGCTAATCTTGCGCATCGAGGAATTGAAGTGCAAAACCCTTCTTGTGCTTTCTGTGAAGATCACTTGAAAACAATTAACCACTGCTTCATGTTCAAAGATCAAGATTTTTGCTATAGATTTGGAGTTGGTGGAAGGCTCCGGGTTTTTTTTAACCCTTCCTTGGATGTTATTTTAAAAAGAATTACCGATTTTCTCATGATAAAAAGGTGTCAAAAAATTTTCATGCGACTTGTGTGACTCTAATTTGGCATATTTGGGCATGGAGGAATAAAATCATTCACGCGATTTTTATTGAAGAGTCAAATTTAGCCCGCCATGAAGATATTTTTTCGGGTGTGCAAAGGCTATCTCTCTTATGGATTTTTTAATCGTGCCCAGATTTAACCTCGCACGTGGGATTTGTGGATTCGTCAACCAAATGATTTAGCTCTTTTCTAGATCCGTCTTTTGCTAGATGAATTTATATTTATTTTGGAGCTCTCTCTTAGAGCTCTTTGTTTCTCTTTGTTTCTTTTGCCCTTTTTGACCAATAATATCTTCGCTTTAAAAAAACATGATTTATTCAATATATTAAATCGCATTATATGATATTAAATTAGTATTCTTTATTTTGTAAAACATTATAAATATATATGAAGATATCGTGATCGTTTCTAAATGTTTTTTTTATTTTATACGTACAATTATGTCGAATAAAAATTTGATTATGAATACTTGATACCCACAATAAATTTATAAAAATCTGATGGGTAATGTTAATCAAGTAAGCGTCGAATTTTGAGACGAATAGGAGTATAATATTTCCGCACATGTGCGGGTATAAATTCACTAAAAACCTGTTAATAAACATAATATCATAAAACAAGAGGGATCTTACATCCAACCAACCACCTCTTGGTGTATTTTATTATAAATCAAAGTACTAAAACAAAACAGATAAAGATTAGTCCCCAAACGGATGCTAATCGAACGATTACAATAGAAAAGATGAGAACGTCCCAACTAGGTTGATCCGTTCTCCCTCACATACAAGGATCACTCAAACACACAGCTATACAAGACGAAAAAATCAAACTCCCAGGTCAACCTTCATAGTTTTAGTGAAAGAGATATGAGAGAGCTGCGCACACACAGATATGTGTGTGTTGTGAAATGATGATAGGAACCCTAGCCAGAGCTAGGGTAATATACCAAAGACAGAAAAGGGCTCAACGGTTCCAAAGCCCACCAAGAGTATTAAGCCCACCAAGCATAAAGGCCCAAACCCATAAACCTGAAAATAAGAAACATAACACAATACAAAGTAACATGCAACATTTGGAAGGATTGACAAAATAACACCCTTCCTCAATCTGACAAATGAGAGAGCATAAAAATCATTTACCAAACATGTTCACAAGCCTCAGCTGTTTACATAGTTTCAGGTGTTGGTTTAAACCATGAGCCTTAGTAAAGATGTCAGCAATTTGATCAAGTGAAGCAACCTTGATGGTGCTGATCACACCATCTTGAACCTTTTCCCTAACCAAATGAACATCAACTTCAAAATGTTTTGTTCTTTCATGAAATACAGGGTTGGCAGCAATCTGTATAGCAGAGCTGCTATCACAATAAAGGTTGACAGGAAACAAGGTCTTAATCCTTAGATCACTAAGAAAATTAGTGATTCAAATTACCTCACAAGTAGCACTAGCCATACATCTATACTCAGTGATGTAGGTATAATCGTACATGTTTTAGGAAAAACGCGTATGGGTGGCAAGTATTAAACTCGACGATTTAGGAAAACCGACAAGTCGAATAAATGCGAGTTCGTTCTCGAAGGAGGTGTGTGATTATGAGTGCCAATAATATAAAATCAAAGTTTGGATTAGTGACGTTTTTAGTTGAGAAAAAGACAAAATTAAAGACGATGTACGCTAAAAATTACACTACGACGTAAAACGATCGAAATCGTAAAACGGGCCGAAAATAAAAAGTCTACTAAAAATTACCAAAAAATTAACATAAATCAAGAAAAGTATAAATAAAACAAAATTGAAAATCAAATTATCCAAAAACTTTTTATTAATTTTATAATAATTTTTAAAGTTAATAAAAAACTCCAAAATTAAATAAAATCAAAAATTAGCTAAAATGAAAACTTTAATGGATGCAAACCTAAAACTATTTATTTAAAACCTAAAAAAAAAATTTGAAAATTTTTAAAACTAATTTTACTATTTTTAAATTAATTTCTAAAATACGGGAATAAAAATATTACTACAAATTAATTTAAAAACGTGAAAAATATTTACTTTGGCTCAAAAAGTTTAAAATTATACCTGAAGCAAAAGAAAAATAAAAACTACTAAAGAGGCTAATCCAATAAGCAATAATCATGTTATTTATGTTTGAAATGTTTTAAATAAGCCAAACTAAAATCACCTTAAGTAATACGCCCTTGCAACCTTAGTCAGTAAAAGACCCACGGGCAAGGCGGTAAGACGTGCGTGTTGTGAAGGGGATGGCGCAGGTTCGAGTCTTGGCCAGTCCTTTTTGAAAAACTATTTTTTTTTTACTTTTCTTTTTATAAAAACTAATAACTGGTGACTATCTAACCTAAAAAACAAAATTCAAACTAAAAACAAACAAGATTAAAACTTAAAATTAAACAAAAACGTGAAAGAAAAATGAAATGGTGCTACAGTAACAATAAAACCCAATTCCTTTGTTGTCCGAGATACAAACAGACAAGGGTCGTTCTCTGATGGACCAAAGAAGTGATTTTGCTAATGGTGTCCTTTTTGGCTTGTAAATGATTCGTTTCTTGGTTGTTTTGGCAAGTCAAGGCACCCCCAAACTCGGTGGAGTGTGAGGAGTCAATATGAACAAGAAAAAGTACTATCTTAACACAGAAATCACAATCAAAATCACCAAAATCTGTCACTACCTATTTAAGGGATCCTGGTGAACAATATGCTGGTGCAAATGGCACTTAGGGTGGATTTCAATCCACCAAATCCTTCATAGAACTCAACCAACCTTTAACTAATAGAACCCTAGCTCTAGATGTAACCTAATCTCTACAGTATGCAAGATTACAAAACTAAAAAACAATAAAACACCATAATTAAAGCCTACTGGTTGTCTAAGTGGTTATTTTACCAAAAATAGAGCATACCAATCCCTTTATAAACCTTCCAAACTAAAGGCCAAATACTGGAAGCACTATTGACCAACTAAATGAGTGTGTTTGAGTAGTTTCCAACTAGTTTTATGTCACCAAAATTAGCTTAAACCATAGTCCCAAACAACCCTTAATATTCAGTAAACACACTTTTTCAAACCAAGATTTAACAAGTCTACTACAAACTTATTTCTATCAAATCTAACATGCATATAAAACATAAAGTAAGCATAACAAACCTATAAACTAGCAGAATACACAAATCTCAACAAAATCACATAAATGCTTAAGAAAAAGCTTGAAAACAAGAAAAAAGGGTTCAAGCCCATACCATGACTGATGCCTTCTTTTCCTGGGTTTTTGGGCTTAATCATAAGCTATTAGAGCTTTGTAGATAGCCCTTGTTGGTGGAATCTCAAAGAGACCCAAGGGGAATATGTATTCAAAACTAAAAAGTGAAAGATGGAATGATGCAATGGTCTTGCTTCTGTTCCTGCACAAACACCACCAAAACAAGGAAATAGAACTACGAGCTATAGAAGCTTACCATAAGCTGTTGTCAGCAGCTTATGGTGAACTTTTATAACAATAAGTGTCACCAAATAAAAATATAAGAATTTTATAAAAAATCCTTGAAAAACTTAAACCTTTTGAAACAACCTTTGAAATTAACAGAAACTTGATGAAAACTTAAGAGAAAAATGAAAACAAAATCACATTCCACTTTCACTTCATGTGATTTTGGATTCATACAACTTGAGTAAAACTTTTTCAAAAACCTTGAACACGATTTGTGTTTGAAACCTTTAAACTAACATTGCATAAATAGTAAACCTTACACTAATTTATACTAAGAAAACTTTTAAATGGAACTCAGTTTGCACAAGAAATTAAAATTTCATTTTCATTAATTTTCTAAAGTTTTATACAAAACTGGAACAAGCTAAAAATGGGTACAAACCACCCATTTTATACTAACTAATGGATCATTCTAGAAAATAATTAAAATATTACAAATGTGTAACCCTAATAGCTTAAAAGCCCTAATTTCCCTTGAAGTCTTCTTGGTCAAAAATCTTTCATGTGATCTCTGTCCATGGAGGGTGATGTGCAAGCTGTTTGGGCGATCTTGTGTGTTCATTCTATCTTTGGGACCAAGGAATAACATCATGGACGTTCATCTTGTCCCCTTGTTAGGTTTGGGAAGAAAATGACATGCAGGGGAGGGGACCATAGGACACATGGTTGTGTTGGTGGCATGTTTAAGAGTGGGTTTGGGTTGAGGTTAATGTTAATCATAGATCTAGAAACTCTTAACAAATTCCCCCTTGTTTTGAAGGAATTAGGTTTTAGGGTTCTTTGTGATTAAGGTAATGAACAGGGTGGTTAAATCGTTTTTAGGGGTGATTAGTTTTTAAAAAAAATGTTTCCCACTAATTATAAACAGATTAATAAATCTGTTTTTAAAAAAGATAGTAGGATGGTGACATGGATGTGGGGAGTGAGCTGATTGGTTGGTCAATGGGTCAAAGGTGAGGTGTCGGCTTGGGATGGCTGGTAAGGGTTTGTGTGTCTGCCACAAATGGCCCCCTATGTTCTTTCTTCTTGTCTTTTAACTTTCAACAGCCACAAAGTAAATTTTCTTCACAATCAAACTTTTCAACTTTTCATTTTGGCCACCAAAGGTTTGCAAAACTTGTCAAAAGGGTATTTTATGCAACATTTGCATTCTTCAAGGGCTAATAATGCACAATCTTGTCATTATAGGGACCCTTTATGTAATTTTAAGTTTGACAAGGATTTAAAATGACAAGTATTCAAAAGTAGAGGGACCAATCTTGCCAATTCTTCAAACTTCAAGGACTTCAAAGGAAATTCATGATTCGGGTCCGGTTCTTTGTGCGACTTCGTTTCCCGTGTTCGTTTTTGCTTCATTCTTGTGATTTTTTGTTGATTTCACAATATCCGTACCTAAAATACACAATGAACAAACACAAGCATATATATTTGGGTATTTTGATGATATTTTAAGCATTTTAAGCCCGATTTGGACGATGAGACTATGTATAATTACAGTCTCATCACTCAGCCTTAGCTGAAGATCTAGATATTGTGGGTTGCTTCTTGCTCTTCCAAGAGGCAAGAGACCTTCCAAGAAAAATACAATATCCTGACATAGATGTTCTGGTGTTAAGGCATTTGACCCAATTAGTATCAGTGAAACAATATAGTCTTAAAGAACTATCCTTGTAGAACTGCATAGCAGTCCCAGGTGAGTTTTTAAGATACCTAATAACTCTCAAGGAAATTTTAAGATGAGACTGAAGGGGTGCATGCATGTTTTGGCTAAGACAATGAACAACATAAGAAATATCAGGTCTGGTATGAGTCATGTAAATGAGTCTCCCAAGTAATCTTTGATACTCAAAAATGTTTAAGAGAAATTTATCATCTTTGCTTTCATCAACAGCCAAAACACAATTCTCGGGCAAAGGGGTTGCTGATGGTTTAGCAGCAAGTAAACCAAATTCATGAATAAGTTCAAGACAGTACTTCCTTTGGGTCATGCAGATCCCATTGGAGTTTTCAAGAATCTCAATACCTAGAAAATACCTCATAACGCCAAGGTCTTTAATCATGAATTTGGTTTTTAGAAATCTTTTAAATGATTCAATTTCCTTAATGCAGTTACCAGTGATGATAAAATCATCAATATAAACAAAAAGAGCAATAAACATGTTACCATTCTGTTTAGTGTAAAGGGAATAATCAAACTTACTTTGGATAAAGCCATGCTTAACTAAGACAATGGTAAATTTTGCATTCCCCTGCCTTGGGGCTTGCTTGAGACCATACAAAGATTTATTAAGCTTACAAACCTTACCTTTATCTTTGCAATTGAAGCCCAAAGGAAGAGTCATATAAATGTCCTCATCAAGATCACCATATAATAAAGCATTGTTAACATCAAGTTGAAAAAGGGGCCAGTCATTAGAGACAGCTATGCTAATAAGACACCTAACAGTAACCATTTTAACAACAGGACTGAAAGTCTCATCAAAATCAATGCCTTCCCTTTGACTATAACCTTTAACAACAACCCTAGCTTTAAACTTGTCAACAAGGCCTCAGGACTTGTATTTAATCTTATAGATCCATTTATTGTTAATAGCCTTTCTATCAGCAGGTAAATCACATAAAGTCCAAGTATTGTTCCTTAACAGGGCCTCAATTTCATTGTTCATAGCCTCAATTCACCTACTATCCTTCACAGCTTCATAGTAGGTGGATGGTTCAATAGATTGGTTAAGAGTGGTAGCAAAGCAAAAATTGGTAGTGTTCAACTTAGAGTAATTAACATGCTTCTCAATACCATACTTGAGCTTGCTATTAAGAACAAAGTCATTAAGTTTAGCAGGCAGTTTAGTGGGTCTACTAGACTTTCTAACAGGCTGCTCCTCATCTTGAGGATGGTCCCCACTATGCTCAATAAAAAAGTTAGAAGAATTTTCATTTTTAAAATTTCCCTCAGAGCAGGATTGCACATTTTCACCTATAGTGGTTGCAGAGTTCTCCTCCTGATGATGCACTGAGGCATCATCAATAATGGGGTGAACCCTACCATCCATATTAGGTGTTGCTCTCTCATCATCAGTGGGACTTGGAGGTGTTTGACTATCAAAAAAGGTCAAGAGTTCAGCATCACTTGTAATGACTACATCTGTTGAATCTTTTCCACAATTGTTTTTCATTTTGAAAGGAAAAACAGTTTCATAGAACTTCACATCTCTAGAAAACAAAGTTCTTCTATTATCCAAGCTAAACAATTTGTAAGCCTTTTTAAAAGAAGAATAACCAATTAGAACACACTTCTCGGACCTAGATGTGAGTTTGTCACTGTTATTCAGACAAGTAGAAAAACACAGACATCCAAAACACTTTAAATGAGAGAGATTGGGTTTTTTGCCATATAGCAATTCATAGGGGGGCTTACCATTTAAGACATAAGAGGGGAGCCTGTTAAATAAATAAACAGTAGTGAAAATACATTCAGACCAAAAGTTGATAGGAATCCCACCCTGAAACATAAGACTCCTGGAAACATTAAGCAGGTGTCTATGTTTCCTTTCAGCAATCCCATTTTGCTGAGGGGTATGAGGACAAGAGGTCTGATGGATAATACCCAAAGAAGAGAGCAATGTGTGTACTTTGTTGTTAACAAATTCAGTTCCATTATCAGATCTAAAGATTTTGATTTTGGAATCAAACTGATTTTTAACAAGATTAATAAAATGAGTTAACCAATCAAAAACTTCATCCTTAGATTTCAAAAGATAAGTCCACACAGCTCTAGACTAATATTCCACAATGGTAAGGAAGTATTTATACCGTTCCTTACTAGGAACCTTGTAAGGACCCCATAAATCTAAGTGAACAAGATCACCAATGTGACTGGATTTGTGATCACTCAAGGAAAATGGTGCCCTTGTTTATTTGGCCCTGTGACAAGTTTCACAAAAAGAAATATTGGTGTTTTTGGAAAGTTTGAGGTCAGTCTTGAGAGCATTGAGAACTTGGTCAGAGGGATGACCAAGTCTGTAATGCCAGATATCTTTGGAGGTATTATAAGTCATAGCAGAGTTAATAGTACCTAAGCTCTTAGTCCTAAGGTCATCAAACAGGTAAAGCCCCCCAGATTCACTACCAGCCCCCAGAGTAGTCCCCTTGGCCAAGTCCTGAATATAACATTTATCCTCATCAAAACCAACAAACAACTTGCTATCCTTAATAAGCTTGTTAACAGACATCAAGCTAACACAGTAACCAGGCACAACCAACTCATCATGGAGAACAACATTATTAGAAAGTCTGAGGTCACCAATGTGACTAATATTAGCAACAGTCCCATTAGGGTGACCAACAGAAATGTTGAGGTTGGAAATATCAACAACATTAAACATACCAACTGTGGAAGTGGTAAGGTGTTGGTTAGCCCCAGAATCAATAATCCAACCCAAAGTAATACTTTTAACAAGAAATTTAGAGTTCCCACAGAAAAACTTGGAAAAATTAACATTGAACCAAACATTAGCATTAAAGAAGGAAATTCTACCTGCCATATTGGACTGAGCATTGCTAGAGGTGTCGTTGGTCAGATTAAGAAGCTTCTGCATTTGTTCAGTGGTGAAAGAGTTTGGAGAGTTACAAGTGGAAATATGTTTCTCTCCAGTTTTAATGTTACAATTAGCATTAAAATTAGATTTAAACCCAGTTTGCTTTGACTATTACCCCCCCCCCCTTTTGATGTAACCAGTAGGATAACCAATCAATTCAAAGCATCTATCAACAATATGACCAATTTAATTGCAATTAGTACACAAAAGGTTAGGGTTAGGACCCCTAAAACTTTTGGACCCATTGCCCTTGTTGGGGGTTCTATTAGAAGCATCAGAAGTGCTTCTCCTATTTTGATTAAAGGTCTTAGCAGCAAAAGAAGTACCATTCAATTTAGCCTATGTATGGTATGAGTTATCAGGAACACCCTTATGGGATTCCTCTCTAGGTACAGTGACATAAGCTTCCTTAACATCAGGAAGTGGATCCCTGGTGAGAAGTGTCGTTCTAACAGGTTGATAACAGTCATCAAGCCCCATAAGAAATTGCATAAGCCTCATGATTTGCTGATGCAAAGCTAATTCAGTGCTAGCAGAACAAGAGCATTTAACAGCACAAACACATTTAGGAATCTTAGAGACAGCATCAAACTCTCTCCAAAGAGAGTTCAATATGTGATAGTAATCAGATATAGAGCTACCCCCTTGTTTAACAGACCTAATTTTTTGAAGCAAGTTATAGACAATAGAACCATCAACCTTGTCAGAAGTTTCATTAAGCTCTTTCCAAACATTAGCAGCATTTTCAGAATAAACAAGCCCAATACATATGGTATGAGTTATTCTGAATGGTTCATAATCCAGGTAAGAACCATAGCATTGCATCTAACCCATTGAGCACACAAAACATCATCAGCATAAGACTCCCTTAAACAAGAACCATCAACAAAAGCAAACTTGTTTCTAGCTTGTAAAGCAAGTCTCATAGCATTTTTCCACATTCTATAGTTCGTAGTCCCCAATAATTTGAAAGGGACAAGGACAGAACTACTTTTGTCACTATTATGAATATGAAGTGGGTATCCAACATACAAGTTGCTAATGAGAGCAACTGGATTGGTAGTGGTTTCAGGGGGGACCCCTACCACCACCATTACCTCCACCACCATTACCTCCACCACCATTGGGTGTAGGAGGTAGACCACCAGCACTCATAATCCACACAAAAAAGAGAGCAAAGCAGGCCAACAAAAAACAGTAAAAGCAATACAAGAATAAGAGACAAATATAGCAAGTAGAGCAAACCAGTAAATAAACACAAAGAACACCCAGAAAGTGAGCACCAGAAATGTTAAGGTGCAGACTGGGATTGGCCACTGCAGGTATCCACACCAGTCAAGGCTGGAGGGTCAAGGTGTTAACCGAATCCGTTTGCACCCACAAACTTAACAACAGTAGCTCACAAAGTAACCAAGCGAGAGATAAGAAAGGAAATGAAAGAAGACTTACAGCGGAAATCAGCAACCAATATCTATAAAAAAACACCCAATCTATAGATTCACTTAGTCTAGCGGATGGGTGAGCCACCAACAGGAAACCCCCAAAAAACAAGAGTAACAAACTAGGGTTAGGAAACCCTAGCAAAGATATACCTGTGCGAGCTAGCCAAAAAAGGTAACGGCACCACCAAAGGTGATACCAGGATACCAAGTAAAGAGAAAACCCAAAAAATTAAATTAGGGTTTCAAGAAACCCTAATCCAATCTTCAAGATTTTTAACGACACCACCGAATAAAGTAACGACACCACCTATTAAAGCTTCCTGGGCACCAGAGAATCAAAAACCCCCAAAAAATAAAATTAGGGTTTGTGAAAACCCTAATAATATTTTTCAAGAAAACGAACGACACCACCAAAACAAGCTTCCAGAGACGTCAAGAGAGCAAGAATCACCACCCAAAGTATAAAACCATAAAAAATTAATTAGGGTTTCGCTAGATCAAAAAATTTATAATAAAAAGAAACCGAGAGAGCTTCGATAGGCTGAAAGATCTACAACCATGGCTCTGATACCATGTTAATAAACATAATATCATAGAACAAGAGAGATCTTAGACCCAACCAACCACCCTTTGGTGTATTTTATTATAAATCAAAGTACTAAAACAAAACAGATAAAGATTAGTCCCCACAACGGATGCTAATCGAAAGATTACAATAGAAAAGATGAGAACGTCCCAACTAGGTTGATCCGTTCTCCCTCACATACAAAGATCACTCAAACACACAGCTATACAAGACGAAAATAATCAAACTCCTAGGTCAACCTTCATAGTTTTAGTGAGAGAGAGATGAGAGAGTTGTGCACACACAGATATGTGTGTGTTGTGAAATGATGATAGGAACCCTAGCCAGAGCTAGGGTAATATACCAAAGACAGAAAAGGGCTCAACGGTTCCAAAGCCCACCAAGAGTATTAAGCCCACCAAGCATAAAGGCCCAAAACCATAAACCTGAAAATAAGAAACATAACACAATACAAAGTAACATGCAACATTTGGAAGGATTGACAAAATAACAAAACCAATACAACCCACATCCTATTGGTATTAGTACAATTGTACAAAGCGTGTCATGTGTACTAGTGTGAACAAAAGAAGGAGAGTGTCTATATTTATATTTGATAAAATATAAAAATAATACAAGTTTCAAAAAGGTTACACGTGGCATGTTTTATCTACAAGTTTTTAAGGAGGACGGTGAGTTATTTTGTTGTATGATTTTGGGGTTGTAGGTTCTCACACCAATAACATAATATCCTCACACCATCAATCATTAAACACTATAAGTTTACTGAGTACAATTATTAGACACTATAAGTTTATTGAGTGAGATAAAGACATTTCATAATGATAGCTTTCAAGTTGGTAGTAATTTATATTTTACGTGTAGTTTTCAACATTTTTAAAGTTGGTAATATGCTGTATATACCTAATGTACGTTTTAAAGCATTTCCGTCTTTTGTCAAATGGATTTGTATATATATTTTTCTTTTGAGCGTTTTGTTTCTCTCTGTTTCTTTTACTTTTTTTTTGGCAAATAATATCTTTACTTTTAACAAAAACATATTATAAGAACGAGAATTTTTTCTCAAGTATCCAAGATTTTTAGTTGAATGGTTAAGTGGTCTAAAAAGTCTATGAGTCATTTAAGATATATGCTAGTATGGATTTTATATGTTTAAATCTTGTAAAAAAACAAGTTGAAGTCTAAAAGCATTTGTAATACACTAGTTTTTACAAAACTTTTCACTATTTGTAAAACTTATTAAAAGAGTTGACCATTGAAGCAACCACTTTTCAAGACTTTTTTTAAAAGACTTGCCATCTAGCAAGCGATTGATAGAAAAATAACAAGTCATTATCATTAATTGCATGCTTGTGTCAAGCTATTTAAAAGCTTTTGTGCATTGCGGATGATTTATATCAATGACTTTTTGAACACTAACATGAATATGAAACATGAATATGAAACAAAGAAAAAGTATTTGAAAGATTATAGCATTGGGATGCTCTATGTTAAATATTACGAGTAATGTAGTGAATCTGTCATTCGTTTGTAAGTAACCCAGATATATAGGAGAGAGCTTGTGCGGACACACAAAGGAAGGGGAAACAGGGGTTCAAATTGATTACGAAAATCTAAAAGTAAGGGTGTAGAAATAGCAACTTGACGAGGTTGAATGTTTGAGGTGTTGGTGTGTATTCGGACCAACTAAGGTATAATCAGACATAGCCACGTACCAAAACAATCATTACCAGATATCACTTGGAATCGTGTGATCATTTTTCAAAATAAACTATTTGACCCTAATGTTTGGATATCACAAATATCTACTTGGGATAAGACCAAATGCTTTTTAGTGATTTAGGCATAAATCTCTAACCCTTTCGTTGTTACGTGGTTTTTGTTTCTTTTTTTTCTCCATGCAGCTGTAATCTTCTTTTATAGGTGTAAAACTCATAACTGGTCAATGGTATTAAGAGAAATTAACGGCCAATTAATTCTCTTAATAATTTTCATAATACCAGGACATAGTGGTTACATGACCCATTAAACTTGGTCATTGAAATAGTTAACTGCTACTTTGAAGAGGTCAAAGACCGTTACATATTTCAACACCAGCGCTGGTACTTACATCCTAGTACTGCTGGGCATATAACTAGCAATACTTGCATACAACTAGCAGTACTTGCAAATAACTAGAAGTACATGCAAGTATCGCTAGTGTAAAACCAAGTATTTTTAGTATAAACTAAGTACCGTTGAAACATACTTGACCACTATATCAGATGGGTGTCCAGGGACCAATGGGTATGTACTCCATACCTCCAAACCCATTACTAGGTGTGAACATAACCCACAATTGAACTATATTTCCAAAAATCCTCCCTAATATAGTACAATTCCTTCTGCATGAAAATTAACTTTAACAAAACCAGTGCATAAATGAAAATATCCTAAGGATTGAATTTCCATCTCAGTACATCACTTCAAACATTCGAGAATTATGGTGTTTTAAGAACTGAACTCTTCAGCTACTTTGAATACATGAATTTATAATACACATAAGTTTTCAAACATAAAACAACTCCCGACACTACTATCCATGTGTCCATATCCAAATTCATAAGTGTTGTAAGAGCCATTTCCATGCTCTCTGAGACGTCGAAATCACAACATTTACATAAGTGGTTCCTCTTTTGTTCATGCTCCTGCTTTAGCACTATTTCAAAGACATTAACCATTGAGTAGTTTATAACTTCATCCTCCTTTCAGCAGGTACAAGCACATCCTTGGGATCATATGTAAAACATGTGCTTGAGTCCCCTGGATATTTAGTTTTCTGCATTGAACTCAACTCCCAAGTTTCCTTAGGAGGGAGTTTGGTGTCCTAGCATTCAGTGACTAGAGTGGACTTTAAAACCATCCCTTTAGCAGAATTTAAAACCAAGTCTCTAGCCAATCCCTTCGTCAAGTGACCAACTAAGTTTTGTTGAGACCTCACAAACTCTATTGAAATCACCCCATTCAAAATTAGCTCATGAATTATATGTCTAACACCTAAGTGTCTAGACTTACCATTGTACATCTGACTATATGCCTTAGCCAATGTAGCTGCACTATCACAAGAATAGAAATAGATGCCATACGTTTGACCCATAATGGAATCTCAAGAAGCAAGTTTCTCAACCATTCAACTTCTTTATCGGCAGCTGCTAGAGCCACAAACTCAGATTCCATTGTCGAGATAGTAATGCAAGTTTGCTTCTTGGATGCCCAAGAAATTGCACCACCACCAAGTAGGAATTACCAGCTACTAGTGGATGAATTATCCTCAGTATTGCTGATCCACCTTGCATCAGTGTAACCTTCCAACACTGAAGGATATCCAGTATATGACAGACAATAATCCATTGTTCCTTTCAAATCCTTTAGTACCCTCTGAATTGCTTGCCAGTGTTGGGTGCTAGGATTACTAGTGTACCTACTCAGTTTACCCACATCAAAAGCAATGTCAGGTCTTGTACAAGTCATGGCATACATAAGTCAATCAATCACTCTAGAATACTCAAGTTGGGAGACAACTTGACCATTGTTGGGCATCAATTTCTTACTTGTATCCATAGATGTACTTACTCGAATACAATCAAATTGATTAAATTTCTTCAGGACCTTTTCAATATAATGAGACTAAGAAATTACAATACCATCACTTTCATGCTTAATCCTTATTCCAAGTATAACATCAGCCTCCCCCATGTCTTTCATGGAGAACTTAAATGACAACAACTCTTTTGTCAAGTCAACTTGAACTTGAGCAGTACCAAAGATTAGTTTGTCATCAACATATAGGCAAATGATGACTCCTTTACCAGATTCATCAAATTTTCTATATACACATTTGTTAGCTTGGTTAACTAAATAACAATTAGACAAAACCACTACATCAAATTTTTGATGTCATTTCTTAGGTGCCTGCTTCAGTCCATACAAGGACTTAATCAGTTTACACCTAAGCTTCATGACCAAGCATGACGAAACCTTGAGGTTGGTTCATATAGACCTCCTCATCTAATTCATTCAAGAATGCTGTCTTCACATCCATCCGATGAATAATCAGATTGTGAATACTTGCCAAAGCAATCGGCATTTTTGTGGTACTAATACGTGCTAATGTAGCATAAGTATCAAAATAGTCTATCCCAGACTTTTTCCTAAAGCCTTGAATGAATAACCTTGCCTTGAAATTTTCTATAGTTCCATCTACCATCATTTTTCTTTTGAAAATCCACTTGTAACCTAGTAGATCACAACTTGGAGGAAGATCAACCAACACCCAAGTGTTGTTGCCTATGATGGAGTCCATATAATTATTTTCTGCTTCTTTCCAAAAAGCATCATCTTGGGACTTTATTGCTTCATCAAATGTTTTGGGATCATCCTCAACATTAAAGCAATAGTAGAATTGGTCAAAGACCTCATCTCTTGTACCTTCAATTAAATATAACTGAAATTCAGGTCCAAAGTTCTTTGTAATCCTATGCCTTGTGTTTCTTCTAAGCTCAAGCTCAGGTTAATGAACCACAACCTCATCAGTGACCCTTTCAGGTTCTACTAAAGCACCAATGTCCTCATCTCTGGTAGGAGTTCTAAGACTTGGTCTAGGGACTGATGAGAATCTAGTCTCATCAAAGTTAACATCCTTTGATTTAATAATTGAGTTTATTGAAACTGAATCATTAGGTTTAATAACATAGAACCTATAAGCCTTAGAATGCTCATCATATCCAACAAAGATGCATTGAATTCCTCTTTCACCCAAGGTTTTCACCTTTAGATCAGGGAGTCTTACAACTGACCTACAACCCCTAACCTTGAGGTAGTTCAAGTTTGGTTTCCTTTTAGTCCATTTCATCAGGGGTAATTCGGGTTATTTTATTAGGAACATTATTTAATAAATAGAAAGTTGTTAACATAGCTTCACTCCAAAACCCTTGACTTAGTCCTGAATAGGACAACATGGAATTAACCATCTCTTTTAGTACTCTATTTTTCCTTTCCGATATACCATTTTGTTGTGGAGTATAAGGCCAGTTGTTTCATAGATTATTCCAACAGACAGAACATACATAGCATGCATGTACTCACCTCCCTGTTAGTCCTAAATCTTTTGATTTAGACTCCTTGTCGTAATTCAACTTCAAATTTAAATGCTTTAAATTTATCTAATGCTTCATCCTTAGTATGCAACAAATAGACATAACAAAACCTTGAAGCATCATCAAGAAGTTTTACCAAGTATTTCTAATTCCCTAAAGAGGGAGTAGCATGCAAATCACATAGATCACTACAGATTAACTCTAAAACTTTAGTTTCACGTTTTACATCTTGAAATGGTTTCTTAGTAATTTTATTTAGTATGCAAGTCTGACACTTTTCAGTGTCCATGTCAAATCTTGAGATTAACACATCCTTAGACATATCTTGCATTTTTTATAGTGAACATGGCCAAGCCTAGAATGCTATAGTAATAAATCATTCAGTTTAGTGGTAGACATAAAGGCTGAACCAATATTAGCACTAGCGGTACTTGTTCTACAAGTACCGTTAGTATATGCACTAACGGTACTAACTCTGCAAGTACCGTTAGTATTTTCATAAACAATATTGAGCCTAAACATTTGATTGCTCAAATAACCAAAACCAATAAACACACCATATTTAGATAAAACAAATTTATTAGATTCAGTCACTTGTTTATAACCACAATTATTCAAAATACTACTAGAAACCAAATTCTTCCTAATATTAGGAACATGCAAAACATTAAACAAGGAAACAATCTTTCTAGAACTAAATCTAAGATCCACACATCCAAGTCCATGCACTAAGGCTATTGACTCATTTCCCATGTGAAGAATAGATCCATCATTTAGTGACTCATAAGTCTTGAACCAGCATCTATCTTTACACACATGTACTATTGCTCTAGAGTCAACCCACCACACCACATCATCATCCTACACAAAATAAGCTTCAGATACATATGTAACATAATAAATCTGGAGAAATTCATTAAAACATTTATGCCTGATCCACTAGCTTTGCTTCTAGTACCAACATGTTTACAATCCTTTTTCAACTGTACAAGTTTCCCACACTTCCAATAGGTCACTAAGGACTTCTTGTTGGGAGTTGATTTGGTGTTATCCTGGTGCTTGCGTTTGCCCTTGTTGTCATTGTACCTCGAGGAGTTGTTATGCTCCACCATATTTATAATAGATGAACCAACAACATGGTTGCTCTTTGGCTTGCCACTATCATGCACCCAGGGATTCTTTAATGCGCAAATGAATACCTAACTCAACAAGAGTTAAGTCGTCCTTCTTATGTTTCAAGGTGTGCTTGAAATCTTTCTAAGAAGAGAGCAGTTTATCAATGACACATGAGACCTGAATGGTCTCATCCATGTCCATTTTATGTTATGTAAATCTACCAAGTATTCCAAGAAGTTCATTGTATTATTCCATGACTGGTCTTGAATTAGTCATTTTGTAATTTGGATAATCACTCGCAAGGAACTTCCTACTTGATGCATCCTCATCCATATATTTTGCTTCCAATGAATCTTATAGCTCTTTACCAGATTCAGAATTTTGGTAAATATCAAATAAGAAATCAGACATACCATTGAGAATAATACCACGGCACATATAGTCATCATTCTCCCATTTGTTCCTTTTCCTTATCTCCTCTAAAGTAACATCATCACCACCATCAAGAATTGGAGTAGTAAAAACATACACCACACTCATGGTAGAAAGAAGAAAGTGCATCTTCTTTTGCCATCTTCTGAATTCCACCCCTTCAAACTTGTCCAGCTTGGAGAAGTTAGCCACCATATGATTCATTGCAATCGCCATTGATTATCACAAAATAATTTACTTTGATTGTTGGTGTGTATTCGTCCCAACCAAGGTATTGATAATCAATCCTAGCGACGTACCAAAACAATGGTTATCGGATATCACTTGAAATTGTGTGATTACTTTTCAAAGTAAACTATTCGACCCTAATGCCTGGGTATCATGAAAAGATACTTGGATAAGACCAAATGCTTGTTAGTGATTTATGCACTAATCTCTAACACTTTTGTTGTTATGTGGTTTTTGTTTCTTTTCTTTTTTTCTCCATGCAGCTACAATCCTTTTTTATAAGTGTAAAACTCATAACTGGTCAATGGTATTAAGAGAAAGTAACGGCCAATTAATTATCTTAATAATCTCCATAATACTAGGACATAGTGGTTACATGACCCATTAAACTTGATCATTAAAATAGTTAACAACTACTTTGAAGAGGTCAAAGACCGTTACATGTTTCAGCACCAGCGCTAGTACTTACATCCTAGTACCGTTGGGCATATAACTATCATTACTTGCATATAACTAGCAGTACATGCAACTACCACTAGTGTAAAACCAAGTACCTTTACTATAAATAAGTACAGCTGAAAGATACTTAACCACTATATGAGATAGGGTGTTCAAGGACCAATGGGTGTATACTTCATACCTCCAAACCTATTAATAGGTGTGAACATAACCCACAATTGAACTATATTTCTAACACGAGGAGCAATGGAGATGTGCTTATTGCACTTGACATGTTTGTGGTTTGATGATGATCACAAGGACGTAAAAATAGAATGACCAAATGAAAAGAAAATTATCACTAATGTGAATACCCGGCTTAAATTGGTCATATTAGCTTTTCAAAAGGTAAACATGACGAAATGAACACATGTAGACTTTAAACAATCTTAAAAACTAGGTATATATATAAATAAATTCTATTTGTTATACTCCAGATGACTTCCCATCATAAATCAATGATTATAATATGTTTAGTATAACATTTAGTTCTAATTTTAAGTCAAATGGCACGCCCGAATTTAAAGGTTGTCACACGAATAAACTGACACCGAAATAACCTGAAAGTGGGAAAAACCGTTTGTCAAGGATTAGTTTCAGTTTTTACTTTTTAATAATTATGGTTATTCGAAGTGGTTCGTTTAGAATATGTAAATGTATATTTACAAAAAACAATTTATGTATGTTACGAAGTATTATAGATGTGATCTTTCTATTATTGCATGACTTTCAAAGTATCAATGTTTTCAATTGAATAAAAACAGAAGTTCAACTAAGTACTTGTTTTTTTATGAGGATGAAGGAGCTAATCTTAACCATTTATTATCTAAAATTAAATTTTAGGAAAAAACACGGAGAGACTTTTATTGTCAAAATATAAAAAATTTGTAAAAAAGGACGGAAAGACTAAAATTGTATATATGATAAAATACTGGTTATCACCAAGGATCGTCTGAAAAGAAATATCACTTAAATATGGGTGTTACTAGTGATATCTTTTATCACTAGTAATAATATTGTATTACTAGTGATACCTAGTATTCAAGTGATTTTATTTTTTAAGACTATCACTAGTGATAACCAGCATTTTGTTATATTTACAATTTCAATCCCTTGGTTTTTTGCAACTTTTGTATATTCTGGAAATATAACCCCTCCGTATTTTTTCTCCTAAGATTTTGTTTTAAGTATTGAATAGTTTTAATTAGTCCACCATTCTCACTTAAAAACATGTTCTTAAAATAACTTGACTTTTGAATAAATGTAAATATTTACGTGTTATGTTTTTTGGTGATTTTGCGTCATTAATATGATTTAAGTGTAATGGATTGACTTAGTTGACCAATGTGTAATCGTGGTAAATTTTCATCAAGTTGGGGTTGTGCGGAGTGCAGACTTGAATGTAAAACGTGTTATGTTGAAAACGCACTTGAAAATAAATTTTGTGTTAAGTTGTGGAATCGCTTTTGTACGTTTTTTAACCCAGTGGTTATATTTAACTGTTATGGCAGTTTTAATTGTTATTCAGTTTTTTGGTCATGTGTACATCTGATCTCTGGTTGTGGCTTCATAACAACATAAACATATTCTCGATTCTAAATCTGAGTTTGTTCCGATCTGAGATTTTAATGGAACCATCGAAATACTTTGATCTGAAAGTGTTTACATGGCTCTCAGATTACTATGACTAAAAAATATCTAACAAAGATCGCAATATTTTGTGATAATGACTAACGGAGAATCTAATAAGGACATGACGAGCAAGTTCGATATGTTAGCAAAGTTCGAAGGGCAGGGTTTTAGCCGCGGGCAAAAGAAGATGCACTCTCTTCTTACCACTCTGAAAGCTGTGTACATTCTGAGTACACCCAGTCCCGAATGGTCAAAGGATGAAACGCTGAATACGAATAGGAAGCGGATGAAGTGGGAAAACGAAGACTACATATGCCGTGGTCATATTCCTAATGGTATGTATGATTCCTTATTTAATATCTATCAGAATGCTCTATGTGCAAAGTCACGGTGGGTGTCCCTAGAATCCAAATACATGGCAGAAGATGCTTCTACAAGGAAGTATCTTGTGAGTAATTTTATGAATTACAAGATGGTTGATGTAAGGCCTGTAATGGAACAATTTTATGAAAGTAACGATTCAAGGAAAAATTACCCAACACGATTTCATAATGGATGAGGCCATCTCGGTTGCAGTTATCATTAATAAACCGCCCCCTTCCTGGAAAGAATTCAAACATGGTTTGAAACATAAAAAGGAATATTTAAGTTTCGTTCAACTCGTTTGTCATCTACGAATTGAGAAATGTTAAGAAATCAGGAACTTGATAATAATCTTAAAGGAAAGAACCAACTTGGATCATCTTTTATCAACATGGTTTGAAGGAGATGGATCCAAAAATTCCAACAACAATAAGAACAAAAGGAAGTTCTGGTGGTGATGATAAATTTCCAACAAGAAGAGTACAATGACTTGTTGGAAATGTAGAAAGACAAGTCATATGAAGAAGGATTGTCGCTTCAAAAGGGGAAATGATCGCGATGGTTCGAATGGGTCCAAGGATCCTGAAAACCAACAACGTTATAATGCTGATTTATGTAGAATTTTTTTAATGTATTACATTATGTTTCTATTATTTCTGATGCATTCTATGTTTAGGATGATGACGTTGCTTGATGTGTTGAATCGGGTGCAACAAGTCATGTTTGCAAAGATCTTCGTTGTTTTCAATTTTGTAAATCGATTGAAGATGGATCATTTGTAAAGATGGGAAACGTTGTAACCGAATCAACCTAAGAAATAGAGCGTGTTTCATTAACTTTCACTTCTATAAAAAACTTTATATTAATAAGTATGGCTACAAACTAAGTGTTGGAAAGTGACAAGTATATCTTGTAAATACATGGTTCATTTGTTGGATTTGGTTATGTATGTAATGGTATAATTAGATTAAATCAAAATTATTTTATGTTTAATGCTTCTGCTTGTATGATTACTTCTAGTCATATTAATAGTTTAAGAAATCTGAATTATGACATGCTAGACTATGGCATGTTCATTACAAGATAATGAAAGATATGTCTAAAATGAGTTTTATACCTTCTTTTGACATGACAAATGAAGGTTGCAAGACTTGTATGTTAACAAAGATTAACAGACAACCATTTAAAGGTGTTAATCAGGAAAGCGAAGTATTAGATATCATACATAAGGATTTATATGATTTTCATGCCAATCCTTTAATAGGATCTGATAAGTATGTCATTAATTTTATTGATGACGCTTCTAGGTATTGTTGTGTCTATTTATTGCATGCTAAACACAAAGATCTAGATAAATTTAAAATTTATAAACAAGAAGTAGAAATTCAAAGACAAGATTTGATAAAAGTAATGCGTATTGATAGAGGTGGTGAGTATTATGATCCATTCAAATCAACTGGCATAATACATCAGACCACAACTCCTTACGCACCACAACAAAATGAGGTGCTTAAAAGGAAGAATATGGCTTTAAAGGAAATCATGAATTACATGTTATCCTCTTCTGGACTAAGTGAAGGGTTTTGGGGCGAGGCTATGTTGATAGCTTGATATATTTTGAATAAAACTGCATATAAAAATTGTAAACAGACCCCTTATGAAATCTGCACCAAGAAGGTACCAAATTTGGCTTATATGAGGGTTTGAGGCTATGGAACAGTTGTAAGGCTAGCTGAACCCAAAATAAAAAAATCTGGGTGAGAAAGGTAAAGATTTTATCTTCATTGGGTATGTTGAGCATTCCAAGTGTTATAAGTTTTATGTTATAGAACCGAATGGTTATGTGTTAGTAAACTATATAAGAGAGTCGAGGGAAGTTATATTTGATGAAGAATGGTTTACGTCTATACCTAGACCAAGAGGTATGATTCAGACATCTTCAAGTAAGATAGTTGAAGATGAGTTTAAAGATAATGATGATGTACCGGGTCTATCTATTCCAAGGGAAAGCACTAGACAAGAAATGCCAAGTCTTTTGAGTCTTATTTTCAACTTTATTTAGCTAAAGGAACAGGAGATAAGACTATATCTCAATGTGAATTTTGTTTCATTATTGGGGAGGATCCAAGGACCTTGAGTGAAGCAACGATGTCTAGGGATGTTGTCTTTTGGAAATAAGCAATTCAAAGTGAGATTGATTCCATCATGTATACTGATACTTCGGAATTAACATATTTACCTTCTGGATGGAAGGCATTAGGATGTAAATGGATCCTCAAAAGGAAGATGAAGTGGATGGAAGCATACATAAATATAAATCCGAATTGGTGATCCAAGGCTTTAGACAAAAGGAAGGAATTGACTTCTTTGATACTTATGCTCCTCTTACCAGGAATTCCACTATCAGATTGTTATTGTCTCTTGCAGCTATACATGATCTTGGTATTCACCAAAAGCATGTGAAAACTACATTCTTGAATGGTGATTTGGTTGAAGAAATTTACATGAAACAACCTAAAGGGTTTGTGATGCCTAGAATTAAAACAAGGGATGTAGATTGAAGAAATCATTGTATGGTCTAAAACAAGCATCAAAACACTAGCATCAAAAGTGTGACGATGTAGTGTTGTCTAATGATTTTTCTTTAAACCAAGCTGACAAATGTGTTTATAGAAAATTTGATGCTTCAGGTAAAGGAGTAATAATTTTCTTGTATGTAGATGACATGTTGATCTTTGGTACTAATCAAGATCAAGTTGACAAGACAAAGGAATTATTGTCATCTAATTTTGATATGAAAGATCTGGGGGTGGCTGAGGTGATTCGTGGTACTAGAATCAAAGGAGGAAACAATGCTATCTCTATTTCTCAATCTCATTATATTGAGAATATAATAACAAAGTTAAACTTTGCTAATTGTTCTCTTGTTCATTCTCCTATAGATCCTACTATGAAGTCGATACCAAATAAAGGAACTCTAGTGTCTCAGCTAGAATACTCTAGAGATATTTGATGTCTTATGTATGCCATGATTAACACTAGACTAGATATAGCTTTTGTTATAGGAAATCTTAGTAGGTACACTAGCAATCATAGTGCTCTACATTGGCACGCTCTAGTTCGACTATTTTAGTATTTAAAAGGAACCATGGAGGACCACTCATCTACGAGTGGCTGGGTATTCCTTATTGGGAGAAGGGGTGCTATTTATTGGCTTCAAATAAGAAGACTTGTCTTACAAGTTCAATAATGGAGTCTGAATTTGTGGATTTGGTTGTAGCTGTTAATGAAGCTTAGTGGCTAAGGAATTTAGTTTATGAAATTCCCTTGTGGCCTAAACCGATATCTACTATATCTATCAGATGTGATAGTGTTTCTACCTTGGCTAAATCATATAGGCAAGTGTACAATGGCAAGTCTAAACACTTAGGTGTTAGACATAGCATGATTTATGAGGTTATCATGAATGGTGTGATATTTGCAGAGTTTGTAAAAACCCATTTTAATTTATTCGACCATTTAACCTATGGGTTAGCATGAGATCTCGTACGCAAGGCGTCTATTAGGATGGGTTCAAAGTCCACCTAACTAAATCCTTGTAACAAGATACCCAATTCCTATATAACGTAATGTTAGATGCTGAATTCAATAAGGAAAGCTTGATATTTTTGGACTGTAACACATAATTACATCATCTGTAGCACCCTAAAATTTCACGATGCAGCAGAATACCACTTTGGGGTGCTACTTCATAATCCAAGAACATGTACAAAGAGAACGACTCAAAAAGAGGTGTTTAAAAATTTTAATCCATTCGATTAATAAAACATCAGAGTTTACAAAGAGGTCCCAACAATAATGTAATAATAAACAGTTTCAAAAGTTTATCGAATGGTAATAAGTATTTTATTGTCTTTAAAATATCCAGTGCGACTCCATGCTCTAGCTGCTCTTAAACTTGAGTACCTGAGAAATTCTACTAAAACGTCAACACAACGGTTGAGTGAATTCATAGGTTTGCAAATAAAAACAGTGGACCACATGATTTCAAGCATTCAGTTTTCTAGTTTATCATTACTTTGTTGTTGGGACCTCTTTGTAAACTCTGATGTTTTATTAATCGTATGGATTAAATTTTACAAACTATAAAAAATGTTACTCCAAATGAGACAAGATGTTTAAATATCTTTAAGGTTACAAGTACAGGTGTACATAAATTAGTAAACTTTCAACAACACGACACATATGTTTTTGATGTTAAATTCCCATGTGAAGATAGGATAAGGTTATGTTTTATAAGTTTCATTCACAAATTTTAAAAGCGAGTATTATCAAAACCCGTTATTTTAAAAGTTACACAATTTAAAAGTTACACGTAAAAGAAGAAAAATAAACGCTCAGTATAAAATAAATTTTCGAATCAATATTTCTAACCCGACTTCTATTCATCATGTTTTTTTTATGAAGAATATTGAATTCTCGGTTAACCGATAAGAATATGGCCAGGTTAGACAATTTAAATTGTGTAACTTTTAAACCCGTTATTTTAAAAGCTACACAATTTAAAAGTTACACGTAAAACACGAAAGATAAACGCTGAACATAAAATAAAAACATTGATATTCAAAGAACATTGATATTTTGATATAAAATATCAGCGATATCTAAATGTTAATGTTTTTATTTTATACTGAGCGTTTATTTTTCGTGTTTTATGTGTAACATTTAAATTGTGTAACTTTTAATAACGGGTTTCGATAATACCCGCTTATAAAATTTGTGAATAAAACTTATAAAACATAACCTTATCCTACATTCACATGGGAATTTAACATCAAAAACATATGAGTCGTGTTGTTGTGAAAGTTTACTGAATTATGTACACATGTACTTGTAACCTTAAAGATATTTAAACATCTTCTCTCACTTGGAGTAACATTTTTGATAGTTTATAAAATTCATCACGTTTCTTCACTTTTTCCTCTCCCGAAAGACAAACAGCCTTGTATACCTTTGATATTACAAATTATCGAGTTTAAGTATTTGCTAGTATTTTTTTAGCATTTCTTTATTTAAACAAACATCGTGGTTCTCTTTATCTATGGATTTTTGGAGCTGATTTGTGAAGAGATTTAGAAGTTATTTTGGTCATTAATAATGATAGAGTTAATATACTCTTAAGTTGGAGATATCTTGATTTGAAGTTGGTTCTTGTCAATTTTTAAAAATTTTCAAACGTCTCTTTTTGAGTCATTCTCTTTGTACATGTGCTTGAGATTATGAAGTAGCACCCTAAAGTGGTATTCTGCTGTGTTGTGAAATTTTAATTAGATGGACCTCACAAACCCATGTAATTAATGATTTGTAAATCGGTGGGCTTAAGCATGTGGCATTCCCACAAACTGTTTCATTTCGACTCGTAATTCGATTGTACGATTCATCCATTGTCTATCGCTATTCCAATTCGTATCGTTATTATCTTGTATGAATGACTATTTGAACTTCTTTATGAGTCAATCCGAATGTGGCATCTACCGTGAACTTAATAATTCAATATTCTCGCCTCTTCGCAATCAACCCATCGCCAAGTCGCGCGAACTAAAATATGCGACAAATTTTCTTTAAGGGTTGGAGAATGTAGCAATTCATAATTTTTGGATCAATATTTCTAACCCGCCTTCCATTTATCATGTTTGTTTTTATGAAAAATAATAAATTCTCGGTTAACCTACAAGAATATGGCTTTAACGTATATGTAAAACCTATAAATTTCAGGTTTTGACTATGTCAACTTTGTATTCGTCACCTCATGATATCTATATATATTTATACTAGCACCTTTGCATGAAACCTTTTGAGCAATCATATGCATCTCATGAGCATACATCATTTTAAATCATCTGAACATGGAAACAACTGGATCACAACATTTCACTATGATTATGAGTATTTAATCATAAGGACACGGCCACATTTGTATGACTATATTTTATGAGCATTCGGGACATCAAACAATCAATTCTTTTGGGACTTTTGAGTCACCTGAGCACATGATCACTTGCATTCATCTTATTGGTTATAAAAACCCAAAACCCTGATCACAATTAATAAGTGGCTACTTTAAGTATAAATTCATAAGTTTTGAATATATTTAAATGTATATATATGTATATATGTTTTCTTACACTATGATTGACTTTAAATTACGACACCAACTACTTTTATACTTAAACATTACCTTAAATCATTTTTATCCTTTTAATATACTTTTGATATAATAAAAATCTCCTAAACGACCATACTTTCTGTTGGAAACTCACTTTATGTGACGACATTTAAGAACTCCCGTTAGTTATCATTGTCACACACGCTTAGACTAGACTAGGTTCGATGTATAGTTTAAGGTGCGTGTGTGACTATATATACCCCTCCTTAGCTTCCAAGGAGGGGTGTTGATTGTCATTTGTTCATTTGGGAATACATTTCACTTTTACTTTTAACCACTCTTCTCTCTCTCTAAGCCAACAATGGCTTCCACCACCATCTACCACCATGTTAGACCACCGGATCCGATTTAGCTTTTCAACATTTGGCATCAGAGCCTCGGTTCTATCCTTGGATCGTGGTATATTCGATTTGATGGTTTAATTTTTTTATGTCTCGTTCTATAATATTTGTTTGGCCCATTTTGTCACAAAAAATTTTGTCACGTCTTCTTTTTTGTCCAATCTGTCCAAACAGTCAAATTTTTTGTCATCTCTTCTCAATTTATTAATCTATACTCTCTCGGTTTCATCATATCTTGGTCAAAGTCATTCAAATATGGTCACTGTTTCTGGGTATCTTTTATTTCTTGTTTATGCAAATAGATAAGGACAAAATTGGGCAGATCCACCATTTTCGGTCCTTCAAAACCCTTTTCAGATTGGGTTTCCGACAGCCTTTCCGATTGGATATTCAGATTGAACATTCAGATTGAACATTCAGATTGGTTATTCCGATGGGGGTGTATGTTTGATTCCGATGAGACCATATTCACAAAAAACATTCCGATGAGACATTTTCAAAATTATTCCGATGGGATTCTTTTTGACTTTCCAATGGACTCATTTATAAGACATAACTTTGACTCAAAAACAAAAAACATTCCGATGGGATTTTTTTGTTTGACATTCCGATGGGACTGTTTTTTTTTTAAACTTGTGAACCAAATATTTGTGACCAAAACCAACACCCATCACAACCGAGTCAACTCGGTAATTACCGAGTTGACTCCGTTAAACTCATTGAGCCAACTCAAAATCGTTCCATCCTTATACCTCCACAACACCACAATCTATCCTAATCCCTTCGTCTCCTATCCCGTCTAAACATCAAAAAGACTTAAAATAGATCTCAGATTATGTTCAGTTCCAAATCTTTTAAAGATAATTAAAGATCTTTATAGATCTTTTGAATCTGAATCATATCATCATCATCGATTGATGTAAGGGTTTTACCCTTATTTAATATTCGAAATATAAACAATATTTATAACATAACTGTTATAAATTATTTGTTTTGTTTTCGTTAAAATCAAACAAATGACATGCATGTTCCCAGTTTACCTACCTGTGACCTTTCTTTTAGATCGTGATGCTGCGTCGAAGAAGAAATGAGATTAATAAAATCTATTTCATCTTGGCTGTATTCCATATATCATTAAAGATTGTTGGATCAACTCTTGATATATAGGATGGGTAGGTAACTCGAATGGTTCTGATTTTGTGGGCTGCGACTTGTTAGACTCTCCTATCAGATGGAGTGATGGGATATATATGGATCTGAAAATAGGATTAAGATGAGACGAGATTGATTTTTTATGGATGTTTTGTTTGTGTTTTGATGGGAGATTAATGGGGGACGGAGGTTACAAGGCTGGGTGGATGGGAGATGAAGTTAGGTGTGAGAGTATTTGGTGAAGGACGGATCTAACTAAGTATTTGTGTGAGATATTTAGGGGTTGGAAAGTGTTATAACCGGGTGTTGATGGACCGGGTTTCAACAAATTTGGGCCTCATTTATTTTGGGTATTATCACATAATGGGCTGCATAATGGACCGTGTATATTTACTTATATACACACAATTTTTTTAACAAATTTTTAAATAAATTTTGTGTATTAAGTTATAATTCAGTCGTCATCGGGTCGAGACAAAAGTGACGAGACATTGTGACGAGATGGATATTTTTTGGACTTGGAATGTCATGTCTTAACCGATGTGTTCATGGGCTGAAACAATTACCATATTGTTGAAATAGTTTAAGGAGAATGGATGCTCAAACAAACAAGTTCATTTTTTGAATTTGTGGTTTTTTTGTTGCATTTGTGGTTCTTTAATTTATTCTTGACACTGATTGGGTGACGAGAAATGTGACGCGAAAAAATGACGTGACAAATGTGACGAGAATTTATTTCAGACGAGACCAAGAAAAAATGGGCGATTTTTTAGTTGCTACGGATTCGTTTGATCGGGTATTAATTACGTGACGTTGAAGACGGATTTTTCGAAGGCGTGTATTTATTTTATCTTTTAATAGATAACTTGCTTGTGCTTAATCCTAGAATGAAGACTTGGTTATCTGGTTTCCGGGTTCGGGGTGGATGGTTGATGACTCGGATAACTATCACTTAAAGGGGTTACATTGTTGTACTCAGTGTCACGCGCTTAGTCGACGTGGATAATTTCAAGAGGTGTTGTGCTTATAGACTTCTTCAGTGATGCATTGAGTACTTAGAGATTTCTCCACCGTTCTTCATTCAACAATAGTGCAAGCTTAAGTCACAAGATCGAAGGATTTTTATTCAGCTTCACGTTTGATGTATCTGGTTCATTCTTTCAGTGGTCACTTCAAATTGCTTTCACGTGGGATGGTAAAGGTGGCCATGGAGAGTTTATGAGAAGAGATTTTTTATCAACAGCTGATTCTCACAAAATATATAATTCAGCTTATTTATTATTCTCACGAGATTTCAGGTTCATGTGCGTACAATTTATTGATGGTTCCGAGTTTCGAAACCATCAAGGGGGAAGAAGAAGACACATTGAACGCACAACGAGTACACGTGATGAACTTCATACCTTCTTTTGATTTGAAGATATTCCGGGATGACATTTGTCATAGCCGCAGAGAAAATCAGTGTTTTAACTCGTGTCGTTATCAATCTCCAAACGGTACACTACTGATTCGAGGTTTAATTGTTTGATTGTTGCAATTAAACATCATCATTATCCTATGTGCATTCCCGGGACTTAATTGACTCTGGTGCATCTCCGGAAGAAGACATGTACATTTCCGGGACTTAATTGACTCTGGTGTTACGATGTCAACTTCATGAATGGGATAAAGTGTCCACTTCAGTATTTGAGCTTCATAATTGGGATTGATTTACCTTCTTCAACTATGTGGGGGAAGAAATGTCTTGATTCTTTCTGGTATGCATAACTTGAACTCTCAGGGGGAAGAAAAATTCAGAAGAATTATTCAAGCGTGAGAAGAAAAGTTGTTGATCTACTTGGTGTGCCCCAAACTTTCAATCCCTCTTAACAACATTATCATGTTATATGATGGGATTTGCTTGTTAGATTCCGCTGTGCGCTTAATCATTCTAAGCTTTATTGAAAGCTTTGAAGTTGCTTATGAGGATTGTCGATTTAGGGGGAAGCCATTTAAAAAGCTTCTACATCAAGTTTATGTGGCATGAATTAGGGGGAAGATAATTCAGAAGCTTCTCCTTAACCAGAAGTGTATGGGTTACTTAGCTCGTGCCGTTACAATATTTCTTCTACAAGTTACTTTAAAGATGAGTCGTTTTGAAGACGAAGGCCTCAGAAGACTTCATCAGCATTGGATGCTTCATGAAAGCTCTTGTTCTTAATTATTTTGTACTTGTTAGGAAGAATATTGTAAGGAATTCTACACGTCGTCCCATGGGGGAAGATTGTTGGAAACTCACTTTATGTGACGACATTTAAGAATTCCCGTTAGTTATCATAGTCACACACGCTTAGACTAGACTAGGTTCGATGTATAGTTTAAGGTGCATGTGTGACTATATATACCCCTCCTTAGCTTCCAAGGAGGGGTGTTGATTGTCATTTGTTCATTTTCTAAATACATTTTCTCTTTACTTTCAACCACTTTTCTCTCTCTCTAAACCAACAATGGCTACCACCATCTACCACCACATTAGACCACCGGATCCGATTTAACATTTCTACACTTTCACCAAGGGCCCTAAACTTAACCAAAATTTACCTAAACCTTTACACTCTCACACAATAATTCAACCATACTTCTAGTAACATTATCTTGGCACAAAAATTTAAACATAATAATACTCATACTTGTTTTTAGCCGAATATATATACATATCCATAACATATACTTACCAAAACCCTTACCATCTTCACATTTGACTTTTAAATGATATACAAAGTATATCATTAAGGCATACACTATACAAAACATTTCCTACCCTTGACTAGGACACCATACCCCCGGTTTTACATATACAAACCATGGGAAAATGTACAATTTGGGCATTTAAGGATTGTACTAGTTAGTTATTTGAAAAGTAAGACACACATCCCCACCCCATATCTATTAGACGTGTGATGAACCAAGACCACACACCAAAGCCTTGTGTACATTATGCCATTTAATGAAAACACTATACAAGCCCTTTTGTCCCTTGTTTTGCTATGCATGCGATGGCAAGTTATGGCTAAAGGTCAAGTGTATAACATTAGGCTAATTAAGGCTTGTCCTTACCTAGTAAAAACCAAAATCCTCAAATCTAGCAACACCCTCTCCCTTAGACGTATACATGCCCAAACCACAACTCTCAAACTCACAACTAGATATTTTCCCTACTTGAAGACTCTCACTTCACTTACTACCTAAAAACACACGGCTACACACCCTCACAAAACACCTTGATATCTCCTAGCATTTACTCTAGTCTTCTTCAAGCATTTAGTATCCATATCCAAGATACTTCACATTTAAGACGAATCCAAGACCCTCCAAGTTGAACCCGACGTCCAAAAGTCCTCAAGCCCTAGTCATCACTTCATTTCTTGAAAACAAGTAAGTATAAGCCACCTTTAAGTTTTCCTTACTCTTTTCATGTTTTCATGCACGTACATGTTATGAAAATGGTGTTTATGTTGCATGCACACGTTGAAACTTATAAACAAACCCTAAGACGACATATAAGCCCACGGCTTATATGAAGTCTATGGGTGTTCTTGCCTTAAAAATTCTTAAAAACGTGTACACATGAACTTAGGTAACTTAAATAAGCCCTAGTATATCACTTACCTTAAAATGTGTATTAGACTTAAAATAAGCCGAAACATTTACTTCATATAAGCTTATAAAACTTAAATATAAACCAAGGATTTAACATGTTTAGGCTATGTTGTTAAGCCGTAACATAAAACCCCAAATAACTTATATAAGCCGAGCCTAACTTTAGCTTATTTAAGCCCCACCAAAAAATAAGACGTAGCTAAATAAGCCCATAAGTAATTAAGCTTTCAAAGTAATATAAGCCCTAGGTTTTATATAATATAAGCCTTAGATTCATCTAAAATAAGCCGAGACATATAAGCTAAACATAAAGCCTCAAATAAGCCCATGGAATATAAGCCTAAATTAATTTAGCAAGTAAGTAAATAAAAGCCCATAGTAAGATTTTGGCCCACTTAATAAAACCTAAAAAGTTACTAGACTTTCATATAATTTACCTAGTAAAATTTTATAATCCCTATAAGCCCATAATAAATTTAGCCGAGACCTAGAATGGGCTAGCCAAGCCCATTTACAATTTGTGGTGACTTTTTGGGCCATATATGTCAATTGGTGAAAGTTTAGTCCAAACTCATAAATTAATAAACCTTGTATAAACATTTCGTGACCTTAGTATAGTGCAAGGGTCATTTGTGTCAGTTTAGAACCATAGGGTACGTTTGTTTTCAAACCGTGAGCTAAAAGGAAACCGCAAGGGCCTTAGTTGCCAAAACCTAAACTTATATGGAGCCCTAGTTGCCTTATTAAACAAACCGAGACCTTAAGGGATCTTTCTTGCCATTTATGAAACTTAATATAAGCCCTAATTATTCCTTTTTAATAAAACCGAAAGTTTAAGGGCCTATTGTATCATTTTGCGAACTTAAAACAAACCCAAACCCTTATTATATATTTTCCGAGACATATGGGGGGTGATTGGTCATTTCTCCAAAGTTTTTAAAGCCCTAGGGGCGTTTTTGTAAATAAAACTAACCAACAAGGACTAACGATGTAATAGACTTAACGAACGAAACCTTAAAGTTTACCTTTGAAAATTTTCATACTTACAAGGACTTGCTAGTACTTTTAATTTAATTAAGGGTTAAAATTAATTATTTTACTAAACTAAGTCAATTGGTTCATTAAATAAATCATTAAGTTTATCTACGAAACTCTACATAAACTGACAAACCCCGTTAATTATATTTTTGGAAACCTTAAGGAAAGTAAATTGGATTTTATTTTCTTATAACAAATTAATAATAAGAAATCTATTTATTTAATTTATTAACCAAATTACTAAACAACTTATATGTATATTTTTAGAAGCTAAAAATGTTTATATACCTTCGATTTACTAAAAGTGTAAAACATATAAACCATCGTAATAACTTATTAATTTGTGATCATGCATTTTCATAAGTACAATTCACCATGCATTATTATTCCTTGCATTCACTGAGGCATTTAAATTACTTAGGTAATTTCTCCAGTTCGTGATCATATTGTGCCAGTTTACTCAGTGACATCATCCTCACTACCTCATTACCACTAAGGTGAGTTCATGGCCCCATCTTTACTGTTTTATAACTGGGGGAGAAAACATACAAAAACTATTTATATGCAATCATGCACAGACAACAACAATTTATTGCCTACTGTTTGCCCCATTCCCGTGTACTGTAATAGTTAATAGTGTAGCGCGAAATGTATGGATAGATCTATTCGGGTATTGACAACACCCGGCCTGTCGTGATCAGCTGTCACGTATTGCTTAGGCCAAGCAGCAAGTTTATGTCATTGTCGGATTAAGGGAAAGCACATCAGGATAGACCCAATGGGCGTACTGAGAATCATGTCTAGCTTCTATTACAGGGCAATAGGAACTACTATAGTATTGGGCTGTGATGTCCTGCTATCACCGTGGTGTTTTGCATATTGATACTTTGTTCATTTAATTAAACCTGTGAATTCACCAACTTCGTGTTGACCCCCACATTTTACTTTATATGTTTTCTCAAGAAAATAAGCAGGTTCATGCATTGGGTTCCAGCATTGTAGGGAGCATCATGTTTACCATCGGGCTGGGATATTTACTTCTGTTTTATACTAAATGTGGTTTTCAGAACAAGATACTAAATGTGTACGATTAATTCATGTAATATGTTTCAAAATGACATTTATGATCATTGCTCTATATGCTATGTGCTATCGATCCACCCAAGTAACACCCCAATTACTATTCCGCTGCATTTGACCAACAAGGGGGTGTTACAGAAATGGTATCAGAGCGCATAGTTATAGAGAACCAGATCAATAGTAAAATTTTTAATAAAAAGAAAACTTTAAAACTGGACTATAACTGGAAATTTTAAATCAATAAAGTAAAAAGCCAAATTGATTTACGGGGAACCTTATAAGTTAGGCATATAGCATTGTAGAGCATGCATATTATTTGGACTAACTTCACATTGATTTATAACCTCATGGTAAATAAATCACATAAGTATCCATCTATACTTTTGACAATCATGGTTAAAAGATTTAAAAACCACATCGCATATGCATCACAAAACTTTTTAAATTGTGTAAGCTGAAGACTTACTCAACTTTAAAATGCTATTTCCAGATATCATGACGACACCTACTATCGTGACTACTTTCGAGGAGCTTATGGTTCCAACCATTCCACCCTTGTCACCGACATCAGTATTAGCTGGACCCACGTCTGACCCCGAGTCCAGAGATGACCAGCCAGACGGAGTCATCATACTCTCTGATTCACCTACTCCTTCACCATCTGCTGCACACCCCACTTCACCACTGCTTGTAGTACCTGCATCCCCTCCTAGAGAGGTGGACCAGGTCGTGCCTTCCTTACCACCCTTACCACCACCTTCTGTACCTCGTACTCACCCCACTAGTATTTTGCCACCTCGTAAGAGGAGACGCGACTCTATCCCTGACTCGGCCTTTGAGATTGGAGAGGGATCGGGAGTCGAGCAGGCTAGACATAGCGCCCTTCAGGCACAGGTCGATGCACTTGTGGCCCGACAGGCGCAAGATACCGCCCTTATCCACTCCCTACTACAGGCGGACCAGCAGGGTCGCGCCGTGCTTCAGGAGAGATTTAACTCTCTCTACTGGGCTGTGGCTAGCGAGTCACACACCACCCAGGAGACCATACAGTGGTTGTTGGATGAGGTATCTTACCTCCTCTATCGCCTAGCTTCGCTAGAGAGTCATTCCTATGAGACCCGAGCTGCCATATACACTCAGTAGGACACCTTCAGGACCTTCGTAGATTTGGTAGATCTTCGTCACCAGGGGATCACAGCAGAGACAGAGCAGTTACGGAGTGCCGACACTGCACGTCAGCACCAGCTACTCGAGACTATGAGATACACCCGAGAGACCCAGAGTGTTGTGATCCGCATGCAGGATGAGCGTACACCCGCACCATCAGCTGGACCATCTGCACCTGCAGGCAGCCATACTTGTGTAGGCTAGATTTCATTTGTACATCATGACAAGCCTTGAGTTGCATCTCAGCTCGCATGATTTAGCTCTTTTGTACTTGTATTTCTTTTCAGTTGTATTTCTAGCACCTAACCTTAGTAGGTAGGTTATCTTTTGTTGTACTACAAACATATGTACCACTATTTCAGACAGGCTCACTGCACCCCTGTCTTAGATTGATAGTACTTGTACTATATTGTTGTTTTCCAGAAATAACATGTTATCATCCACCTGTTTGTTTACATTTATATTATTATGAACTCTTGACGGATTATAAAATTTGTTGTGAATTCTATGCATAAACATTACCCATGCAATTTAATATAACCATCTTGTTTATCAGCTAATAAATCTCAATTTTTCTTATGAATATAGAAAAATGCCACCAAGACGCGTTCGGCCAAACCCCGCAGAAACACCTGCGACGACTATGTCTGATGAGCAGCTCAGAGTACTCATTGAGCAAGGCATTACTGACGTCTTAGCTGCAAGAGAAAACCGCCCCAGCGGAACTCATAGAGATAGTGAAAACTCCAATAATAGAAACCGAGAAGCTCGAGGATGTACTTACCCTGACTTCCTAAAGTGCAAGCCCAGCTATTACAAGGGCAAGGAAGGGGTAGTCGAGCTCATGCAATGGTTTGAGAGAACTGAGACAGTGTTCCGTATTAGTGACTGCACTGAGGAAAACAAGGTGAAATTCGCCACTTGTACACTCTTGGAACACGCTCTTACATGGTGGAACTCACAAGTTGCTACCCTCGGACACGATGGAGCCTATTGGATGACCTGGGCTGCATTGAAAGACAAGCTTACCGTGAAATACTGTCCTCGCAGTGAAATCAAGAAGCTGGAGATTGAATTGTGGAATATCAAATGCGCCAACTTTGACATCACGGCCTACAACCAGAAGTTCCAGGAACTAACTTTGATGTGTACCCGTATGCACCCTAAAGTGCCGGATAAGATAGAGAAGTATGTTAGTGGACTTCCAGACTCTGTTCATGACAGTGTGCTTGCATCTCGACCTACTACAGTCGAGAGTGCCATTGAGTTTGCCACAGAATTAGTGGACAAACGTGGGCGTGATCATTTGATTAGGCAGGCAGAGCACAAGAGGAAAGTCGATGAGAGTTACCGTCATCATCCCCAACCCAAGAGGCAAAGTTTAGGTCAAGTCTGCAGTGCTGTTTCCTCAGGACCACCTCCATACGCGGGGAACAAACCAAAATGCTCAAAGTGTAACTTCCATCATTACTCTACTAATGACTGCCGAAGGCCTGGATAGAGCAACACACCTGCTCCGACCAATAGGAACAACTCTAGTGCCAGCTATAAGCCCCACAATGGCAACAGGAAAAACTTCCGTGGAAGTGGACATCAGGGAAACCGCCATCTCACTGGCAGTGGAAACATGGCTCGTAAGAAGATCCGTTGCTATGGTTGTGGAGAGATCGGACACATCAGACCTGATTGCCCAAAGCATACAAGTAAGAGCGGAACACCCGCCAGAGTTTATGTCATAGGAGAGAACCGGACCAACCCCGACACCAATGTAGTTACTGGTACGTTTTTTTCTGAACAATCCTTATGCAACCATTTTATTTGATACAGGAGCCGATAGGAGTTTTGTATCCACCGAGTTTAGTAGCTTACTAGACATCTTACCTACCCCGTTGGACGACTGTTACAGAGTCGAATTAGCAGACGGAAAAATCATTGAAACTAATACCATCCTAAGAGGCTGTACATTAAACCTTCAGAATCACCCATTTGATATTTAATTAATACTCATACGACTGAGTAGTTTTGATGTCATTATTGGTATGGACTGGTTGGCAAGATATCATGCAACTATCGTGTGTGACGATAAACTAGTCCGTATACCATGGGGAAATACAGAGCTAATAATCCGAGGAGACGGAAATTCAGATAGAACAGACACTAGACCGAGTGTAATCTCATGTACCAAAGCCCAGAAATATCTACTAAAAGGATGTCCTATCTTCTTAGCACATATTTCCAAGACAGACAAAGAAGAAGAACCCGAGAAGAAACAAGTCAAGGATGTACCAATCGTCCGTGATTATCCTAAAGTCTTCCCAGACGACCTACCAGGACTACCTCCGACTCGCCAAGTGGAATTTCAAATCGACTTGGTACCGGGAGCTGCACCTGTAGCTAAAGCACCCTACCGCTTAGCACCAACCGAGATGAAAGAACTCGCGGAACAACTTCAAGAATTGTCAGACAAAGGTTTTATCAGACCCAGTTCCTCACCTTGGGGAGCCCCAGTGTTATTTTTCAAAAAGAAAGACGGCTCCTTCCGAATGTGTATCGATTACAGATAACTGAATAAGTTAACTGTGAAAAACCGCTACCCACTACCACGAATCGACGACCTATTTGATCAGCTGCAAGGATCAAGCGTGTACTCCAAGATCGACTTACGATCCGGATACCATCAACTGAATGTCAGAGAAGAGGACATACCAAAAACAACTTTCAGAACACGTTACGGTCATTATGAATTCCAAGTCATGCCATTTAGACTGACCAACGCACCAGCCATATTCATGGATCTCATGAATCGAGTGTGCAGACCCTACCTGGACAAGTTCGTGATAGTGTTTATTGATGACATCCTCATCTATTCCAAGAATGAGCAAGAACACGGAGAACATCTAGCTCAAGTGCTAAAACTACTTAAGGAGGAGAAGCTGTATGCAAAATTCTCAAAGTGTGATTTTTGGATCCCTAAAGTGCACTTTCTCGGTCACGTGATTGATAACAAAGGAATTCAAGTGGACCCCGCGAAAGTCGAATCCGTGAAGGATTGGGCATCTCCCACGTCGCCAAAGGAAATTCGTCAATTTCTAGGCCTTGCCGGTTACTACCGGAGGTTTATCGAGGGATTTTCTAAGATAGCTAAATCAATGACGAAACTTACCCAGAAAGGCATAAAATTTGAGTGGGGAGAAAAAGAAGAAGCTGCATTTCAGACCATCAAGCAAAAGTTGTGCAGTGCACCTATTTTAGCCCTACCAGAAGGTAACAAAGATTTCGTTGTCTACTGCGACACCTCACACAAGGGTTTGGGAGCTGTATTGATGCAGAGACAGAAAGTGATTGCTTATGCTTCAAGACAACTGAAGAAGCACAAGCAGAATTACTCCACCCATGATCTAGAGCTTGGATCTGTAGTGTTCGCCTTAAAAATCTGGAGACACTACCTGTATGGGACAAAGTGCACGGTGCATACCGATCACAAGAGCTTACAACATATTCTAGACCAGAAGGAGCTAAACATGAGGCAACGTCGTTGGATAGAGTTGCTCAGCGACTACGACTGTGACATCAGATACCACCCAGGTAAAGCCAACGTAGTTGCAAATGCACTAAGCCGAAAGGGAACTGATCCTCCCATGAGAGTTCGAGCCCTAGTTATGACCATTAGCTTTAACCTACCCAAACAAATATTAGAGGCTCAGCTCCAAGCCCAGAAGCCCGAGAACATCGGAAAAGAAGACATAGGAGGAATGCTTAGGACTGACCTAAGCAAGGAGAATTTAGAGGCTAGGACAGACGAAACGTTGTGTTTACACGGGAGAAGCTGGTTGCCGTGTTACGGAGACTTGAGAAACGTGATCATGCACGAATCTCATAAGTCCAAGTACTCCATCCATCCCGGATCCGAAAAGATGTATTAAGACGTGAAGAAATTATACTGGTGGCCGAACATGAAAGCAGACATTGCCACATACGTGAAGAAATGTCTGACTTGTGCCAGAGTTAAAACAGAACATCAGCGACCATAAGGATTGTTAGTCCAACCCGAAATACCAAAATGGAAATGGGACAACATCACCATGGATTTCATTACCAAGCTTCCTACATCATCCCACGGTTACGATATAATTTGGGTAATCGTTGACAACCTCGCAAAATCAGCTCACTTCTTACCTATCAAGGAAAATGATTCCCTGAGCAAGTTAGCCAAAACGTACTTAAAGGAAGTTGTGACGAGACACGGGATACCAGTCTCAATCATCTGCGATCGAGATGGCAGATTTACGTCATACTTCTGGAAAGCCTTTCAGCGAGCTTTAGGAACAAATCTAGATATGAGTACTGCATACCATCCGCAGACCGACGGCCAGAGTGAACGAACAATCCAAACCCTAGAAGACATGCTAAGGGCATGTGTGATCGACTTTGGAAAAGGTTGGGTCGAGCATATACCATTAGTTGAATTCTCCTACAACAACAGCTACCATGCCAGTATTAAGGCAGCACCATTTAAGGCCCTCTATGGCCGCAAATGTCGATCACCCGTATGTTGGGCAGAGGTGGGGTAATTTCAACTGACAGGACCCGAACTGATCCAAGAAACTACCGAGAAGATCACCCTCATCAAGCAGCGAATTCAGGCTGCCCAGGATACGCAAAAGAGTTATGCAAACAAAAAGCGAAAACCCATGGAGTTTGCTGTAGGTGACCGAGTTATGCTAAAGGTATCACCTTGGAAGGGTGTGGTACGGTTTGGAAAACGGGGGAAGTTAAATCCACGTTACATTGGACCTTTCAAAGTGATTGCCAGAATCGGAGAGGTCGCCTATCGTCTAGAGCTGCCCCAGCAGCTGAGCCGGGTGCACTCTACGTTCCATGTTTCAAACCTGAAGAAGTGCTACGCGGATGAACCGTTAGCCATGCCATTGGAGGGAGTCCATTTTGACGACAAACTCCAGTTTGTAGAAGAAACAGTGGAAGTCGTGGAGAGAGAAATTAAGAAGTTAAAACGAAGCCAGATTCCGTTAGTGAAAATACGATGGAACTCTAGGAAAGGTCCTGAGTTTACTTGGGAACGCGAAGACTCGTTTAGAGCTAAGTACCCACACCTATTCACCAGAGCAGTAACGTCATCTTAAGCTTTGAGGACAAAGCTAAAATAACGGGTTAATGTTGTAAAACCTGTAAATTTTCAGGTTTTGACTATGTCAACTTTGTATTCGTCACCTCATGATATCTATATATATTTATACTAGCACCTTTGCATGAAACCTTTTGAGCAATCATATGCATCTCATGAGCATACATCATTTTAAATCATCTGAACATGGATACAACTGGATCACAACATTTCACTATGATTATGAGTATTTAATCATAAGGACACAGCCACATTTGTATGACTACATTTTATGAGCATACAGGACACCAAAAAATCAATTCTTTTGGGACTTTTGAGTCACCTGAGCACATGATCACTTGCATTCATCTTATTGGTTATAAAAACCTAAAACCATGATGACAATTAATAAGTGGCTACTTTAAGTATAAATTCATAAGTTTTGAATATATTTAAATGTATATATATGTATATATGTTTTCTTACACTATGATTGACTTTAAATTACGACACCAACTACTTTATACTTAAACATTACCTTAAATCATTTTATCCTTTTAATATACTTTTGATATAATAAAAATCTCCTAAACGACCATACTTTCACCAAGGGCCCTAAACTTAACCAAAATTTACCTAAACCTTTACACTCTCACACAATAATTCAACCATACTTCTAGTAACATTATCTTGGCACAAAAATTTAAACATAATAATACTCATACTTGTTTTTAGCCGAATATATATACATATCCATAACATATACTTACCAAAACCCTTACCATCTTCACATTTGACTTTTAAATGATATACAAAGTATATCATTAAGGCATACACTATACAAAACATTTCCTACCCTTGACTAGGACACCATACCGCCAGTTTTACATATACAAACCATGGGAAAATGTACAATTTAGGCATTTAAGGATTGTACTAGTTAGTTATTTGAAAAGTAAGACACACATCCCCTCCCCATGTCTATTAAACGTGTGATGAACCAAGACCACACACCAAAGCCTTGTGTACATTATGCCATTTAATGAAAACACTATAAAAGTCCTTTTGTCCCTTGTTTTGCTATGCATGCGACGACAAGTTATGGCTAAAGGTCAAGTGTACAACATTAGGCTAATTAAGGCTTGTCCTTACCTTGTACAAACAAAAATCCTCAAATCTAGCAACACCCTCTCCCTTAGACGTGTACATGCCCAAACCACAACTCTCAAACTCACAACTAGATATTTTCCCTACTTGAAGACTCTCACTTCACTTACTACCTAAAAACACACGGCTACACACCCTTACAAAACACCTTGATATCTCCTAGCATTTACTCTAGTCTTCTTCAAGCATTTAGTATCCATATCCAAGATACTTCACATTTAAGACGAATCCAAGACCCTCCAAAGTTGAACCCGACGTCCAAAAGTCCTCAAGCCCTAGTCATCACTTCATTTATTGAAAACAAGTAAGTATAAGCCACCTTTAAGTTTTCCTTACTCTTTTCATGTTTTCATGCACGTACATGTTCTGAAAATGGTGTTTATGTTGCATGCACACGTTGAAACTTATAAACAAACCCTAAGACGACATATAAGCCCACGGCTTATATGAAGTCTATGGGTGTTCTTGCCTTAAAAATTCTTAAAAACGTGTACACATGAACTTAGGTAACTTAAATAAGCCCTAGTATATCACTTGCCTTAAAATGTGTATTAGACTTAAAATAAGCCGAAACATTTACTTCATATAAGCTTATAAAACTTAAATATAAACCAAGGATTTAACATGTTTAGGCTATGTTGTTAAGCCGTAACATGAAACCCTAAATAACTTATATAAGCCGAGCCTAACTTTAGCTTATTTAAGCCCCACCAATAAATAAGACATAGCTAAATAAGCCCATAAGTCATTAAGCTTTCAAAGTAATATAAGCCCTAGGTTTTATTTAATATAAGCCTTAGATTCATCTAAAATAAGCCGAGACATATAAGCTAAACATAAAGCCTCAAATAAGCCCATGGAATATAAGCCTAAATTAATTTAGCAAGTAAGTAAATAAAAGCCCATAGTAAGATTTTGGCCCACTTAATAAAACCTAAAAAGTTACTAGAATTTCATATAATTTACCTAGTAAAATTTTATAATCCCTATAAGCCCATAATAAATTTAGCCGAGACCTAGAATGGGCTAGCCAAGCCCATTTACAATTTGTGGTGACTTTTTGGGCCATATATGTCAATTGGTGAAAGTTTAGTCCAAACTCATAAATTAATAAACCTTGTATAAACATTTCGTGACCTTAGTATAGGTGCAAGGGTCATTTGTGTCAGTTTAGAACCATAGGGTGCGTTTGTTTTCAAACTGTGAGCTAAAAGGAAACCGCAAGGGCCTTAGTTGCCAAAACCTAAACTTATATGGAGCCCTAGTTGCCTTATTAAACAAACCGAGACCTTAAGGGATCTTTCTTGCCATTTATGAAACTTAATATAAGCCCTAATTATTCCTTTTTAATAAAACCGAAAGTTTAAGGGCCTATTGTGTCATTTTGTGAACTTAAAACAAACCCTAACCCTTATTATATATTTTCCGATACATATGGGGGGTGATTGGTCATTTCTCCAAAGTTTTTAAAGCCCTAGGGGCGTTTTTGTAAATAAAACTAACCAACAAGGACTAACGATGTAATAGACTTAACGAACGAAACCTTAAAGTTTACCTTTGAAAATTTTCATACTTACAAGGACTTGCTAGTACTTTTAATTTAATTAAGGGTATAAATTAAATATTTTATTAAACTAAGTCAATTGGTTCATTAAATAAATCATTAAGTTTATCTACGAAACTCTACATAAACTGACAAACCCCGTTAATTATATTTTTGGAAACCTTAAGGAAAGTAAATTGGATTTTATTTTCTTATAATAAATTAAATAATAAGAAATCTATTTATTTAATTTATTACCCAAATTACTAAACAACTTATATGTATATTTTTAGAAGCTAAAAATGTGTATATACCTTCGATTTACTAAAAGTGTAAAACATATAAACCATCGTAATAACTTATTAATTTGTGATCATGCATTTTCATAAGTACAATTCACCATGCATTATTATTCCTGGATTCACTGAGGCATTTAAATTACTTAGGTAATTTCTCCAGTTCGTGATCATATTGTGCCAGTTTACTCAGTGACATCATCCTCACTACCTCATTACCACTAAGGTGAGTTCATGGCCCCATCTTTACTGTTTTATAACTGGGGAGAAAACATACAAAAACTATTTATATGCAAGCATGCAGAGACAACAACAATTTATTGCCTACTGTTTGCCCCATTCTCGTGGACTGTAATAGTTAATAGTGTAGCGCGAAATGTATGGATAGATCTATTCGGGTATTGACAACACACGGCCTGTCGTGATCAGTTGTCATGTATTGCTTATGCCAAGTAGCAGGTTTATGTCATTGTCGGATTAAGGGAAAGCACACCAGGATAGACCCAATGGGCGTACTGAGATTTATGTCTAGCTTCTATTACAGGGCAGTAGGAACTACTATAGTATTGGGCTGTGATGTCCTGCTATTACCGTGGTGTTTTGCATATTGATACTTTGTTCATTTAATTAAACCTGTGAATTCACCAACTTCGTGTTGACCCCCACATTTTACTTTATATGTTTTCTCAAGAAAATAAGCAGGTTCATGCATTGGATTCCAGCATTGTAGGGAGCATCATGTTTACCATCGGGCTGTGATATTTACTTCTGTTTTATAATAAATGTGGTTTTCAGAACAAGATACTAAATGTGTACGATTAATTCATGTAATATGTTTCAAAATGACATTTATGATCATTGCTCTATATGCTATGTGCTATCGATCCACCCAAGTAACACCCCAATTACTATTCCGCTGCATTTGACCAACAAGGGGGTGTTACAGTATCGAACACGAGTCTTTTATTATTTACCAACAATGTCTTGGTTAGACATCGATCGTAATTATTCTCCTCATGGCATAAAAATATTTTTATTGTCGTCGTTGGTTTATGTGCATTCTTTGTATTATCACATTAAACATTTAAGGGTTATTCGTTTATATAACACCTTAATATTTAAAATTTGTGAATAAAACTTATAAAACATAACCTTATCATACCTTCACATGGGACTTTAACATATGTGTCGTGTTGTTGTGAAAGTTTATTCATTTATGTACACATGTACTTGTAACCTTAAAGATATTTAAACATCTTGTCTCATTTGGAGTAACATTTTTGATAGTTTGTATACAAGGCTGTTTGTCTTTCGGTGCTAGAGAGGAAAAAGAGAAGAGACGTGATGAACTTTACAAACTATCAAAAATGTTACTCCAAATGAGACATCATCCCACGGTATGTGTTCAGAACTGCTAGATAAATGAGGTTGAAATTATAATTCTTTATGGTTTTTTGACAAATTGCATGTGTAGGTGCATGAGTAAAAGATCACCTATATAGGCATGAAGTTTAGTTGCATCAAGATGCTTGAGACTTGGCTTTGCTATGCTTATTGAAGGATATGACACAAGCTAGTAAAACATAGTGTCAAGTTAGATATGTGAATGTGTAAACTGTTGTGTATATAATTTTCATGTATTCACTACAAATAGAAAGAGTTCAATCCTTAGGGACACTATAATATTCAAATATTTAGAATACTAATGTATAAATGTGAAATTTTGTCATCTTGACATTTCATTTATGCATCAGTTTGTTGTTTGTTATGAGTTTGATATAAGTTAATCAAGATTACACTTAAATGGGGGAGGATTGTTGGTGATTTTGTGTCACCAATATGATTTAAGTGTAATTGATTGACTTAGTTGACCAATGTGTAATTGTAGTAAATTTTCATCAAGTCGGGGTTGTGAGAAATGCACACTTGTATGACGTTACTGTGATTATCATTCGGAGGCGAAACCCCCATACCACGGGGGTCTGGGGTAGCAGAGCCCCTGGTTGGGGTCGAGCTTGGAAACTTTTTATTTGGTATAAAGTGCTATGTTAAAAAAACACTTAAAAATAATATTTCCGTTAAATGTGGACTCGGTTTTGCCCATTTTTAACTGATCGAACATTTATATTTAACTACTATGGCAATTATAACTGTTATTCAGTTTGTTGGTCATATATACATCTAATCTCTGGTGGTTCTGATTTCATAACAACAAAAACATATTCTCGATTCTAAATCTAAGTTTGATCCAATATGAGATTTCAATAGAACCATCGAAATACTTCGATCTAAGAGTGTTTACACGACTCTTACAATACTATGATCCTAAAATATCTAACATTGTTCTATTATAAACTTTGTACGTCTCGTGAGTATAATATATTACATTCCAAATGTAATAATAGATTTCATTGTCGTAAGGAAACAAATTTTACAATAAACTTGTTAAGTTTTGCCTTACAACTCACGGCTCGTGATTATTTTTTCATATCTTTGACTTATGTGTTAACAAACTGGCATATTTATAAAAGAGATGTCAACACAACATAGTATCTAATAACAACATAGTATCTAATAGCATTATATTCTTGGGATTGTGTTAATGTTCCCTCGGTTTCGCTTGATTAAACGTTTTAGACGGTTAACCGTAACCCAAACCGTAAAACCTCGCTTATTTTGGGTAAACGCGTAAAATGGTTCGTTTATTTGCAAATTTTAGAAATTTTAATTTGGAAGAAGAGATAGCAAGTGAAAAATGAATAAAATCTTATCTAGAAGAACTCACTAATGAACCTCGAGGTCAACATCGTTTGGACATAAATCATATAATTGATATTATCCACAGGATTGTGGACAAACCTAAATGATCTTCAAAACTACTAGATAAAATCCTTATCTTTTTATTTTTTACTTTTTAGCTTTTGTATTCCCATCTTTTTCCCCTTCCTATCCAACCACACGATTGGTGATAGAAACAATGAAACTTTAAGTGTACATATAACAAACAAGTTGTTTATAAATAAAAAGTTATGTTTTTCAGTATATCTTTCCACTTTATTTTATGGTTATTTATGTTACGATTATAATGCGTTATATCTATGAACCCAAGGATTACATGGATTTATTAACCTCAGATATGAATGATAATCAACGTAATAATCCTTATCAGCAATTCTTATCTTTGATTATCAAATATCCATCTTCAAGCATTCCATATGTCTATCAAATAATCTTAAGAGATATATTTTTCTTTTTTAAAAAGTAATATCAAATAAACATGTATATGTATCCATATACATATGTAACAAATGCTTGGTGATATCGTAAATCTGATAAAATACCATCTTTTTCATGGAATGGCTCCTATGATAGCTCCCACAACTCCTACCATGACACGAGATGCTATTAAATGACTGATAAGCGATAGTGTCGATACAACCATGAAAGGACTAAGTTGTTGATTTTATGAGGAATGCTAAACGAAGAAAAACTCCTAAATATAGTTATAATAAGTTTACGAGTTAACAACCTTTTAATCTCAACGGTGTGGAAAGTACAGTTGGACTCACCCGCTAGTTCAAAGAAACGGAATCAATATTCTCTCGTAGAAATTATATAGAGGATTGCAAAGTAAAATTTTCTACCAGTAATCTAACTAACGAAGCCTTATCTTGGTCGATTTCAAATGCCCAAGCTATTGGGACGAAAGAAGCTTATAAGATCGCTTGGTTTCATTTCAAATATCTTTTGATCAAACTATATTATCCTTTAACTGAAATAAAACTATACTATCCTCAAACTATATAACCTCAAGACATACCTGTGGAAATTTATAGAATTAGTAGTTCTATGCCATGTGATAGTACCAAATTCCGAGAGGATGATAAAAGCATTCATATGGGGATTTCCTCAAACAATTAGAAGAAAGGTTTCTGTTTTCATTCCTCAAACTTTGGAAGAAACCATTGACATAAGCCAAACACTAATGGATCATGTAAATGAGCACAATCATGTATAGAAATCGAAAAATCTCAAGCGTAAATTTGACAATAAACGAACCATCACCAATCCCAACCCTAATTATAAAAACTACAACTCCCATCCCACTTACCAAAATTCCAATTACAACAACTTCAACAATTTTAATAAGCTCAACAACAAGAATTTCCTCAATGCTGAACAACTCCAGCAAGGAAAAGCTACGACTTATGCTACTATTCCGAGAAGGCCCATGTTCTACATTCTTTCAATTGGGCTTCCATGAATCTTCCTTCACTTTCTTTAAATTTCCACCGAGTCTAGTCAAATGTAGAACTATCTGGAACACCGAATAACCTTATGAAAATAATTGTTCACTTTCAAACATAAATAGAGAATTTAGTTCGATTTTACCATATTAACCTCACTTAAGGTTATTGTTTGAAAAAATAAAGAAGTTTTAAATTAATTAGTTGAGGGTAAAACTCTGTGGACAATAATTTTAGAACGATAGGAGTAGTATTTTCAGAACAAGTTACACCAGTTAGAACATACACAATGCACAAAGCTTTTGATAGCTTTTTCATATAAGGCATTAGATACAATCACATTTTATGAGTAAGACTTTTACCAAAGACATGGTGTTTGTCAAGTCTTTGTAAAAATCCTTCCAAAAAGTCTTGTGTGCAATGCAAAAAACATTTCAAACACTTGTTGAAATAGTGAAAAGTCATTGAGGGTTTTACCCATTGTTGATGATCCCGATCAAATTTCTTGTATAAGCGTTACACATATATATCGAGCGATAACAAACAATATTTTAAAATTCAGGTTTTCAGTTGACCTGGTCTAGTGACCGGTTCACGGGTCCACCGGTTGAACTGCCGGGTAAACCTGATTCTATATATATGTATTTTTTTCTCATATAGTTTATATGTAATATTGCATAATCTTATAACTTAGCTAACGTCCAATTAAACTGATGAAAAATAGTTACTTTTTATTCATTAGCTTTAATTTTTAATTTTATATTTATAACATTAAAGTAAGAGTATACAAAAACAATTAAATTATTTTTACGTTAGTTTTGACTTTATTTTAACTAACATTAGTTACCGTCATTTTACATTATCTTTAAAGCTTAAAAAATGTATATGAGAAGAAGAATTTGAAACTATTTTTTTAAATAAAAATGGTGACCCGACCGGGTTTATCAAACCGGGTCAACCGAGTAAACGGAAAACCAACCATTTAAACCGGTTCTAAAACAAGCAAAAGCTCAGTCACATCGAGCTCGAATTTTTTGATTCAACAGGCCGGGTCAAACCAAATTTTAAAACGTTGTAAAAAGGTCTTTACCAAATGAGGTGCATGAACATTCAATTATTTTTTGAACATCGAGTTAGTAGTTAGTGATTCGAGCCCATACTGACATTCAATTGATCAAATTTAAGACATCTCTAAAAATACCTCTCAAAATTACTCTTGATGACCAACTGAGCGAGGTAACTCAGTTGCTTGCACGAACATTCACATTAGTAGCCTTATCAATGGGTAATGACTTTTGGGTAAAAAAAAACGTATAAATGAGAGCTAAAACCCACTGGATACAAGAATGAGCTAGGAGGTTTGGTTAGATACTGATACACGTTGTGTCTCACTACCAACAACTTGTCGTAAAATTGGACTAAAGAACAAACTCTCTGGTTTGGATCCAACCAGTCTGGTTTTGTAAAAGCAACACTTGTTAGTAAATACAACACACACTTTTCCAATAAATAGGGCATCTTTGCTTCCAGTTTTCACATCAACAACACTAACTTTTCTCTCATACATCATACACATCAAAGACTAAAGAGTCTCTTCTACCTCTAATTCGTTTTTTTAATCGAGCATGGTGACAACTTGTCGAACCAACCAAGATCTGTGTCGAATGATGCTCGTCAGACGAGGCCACAAACCAAAACTAAGGTATTTTTGTTTTCTTTTTTTACCACTGTTTTAGCATGTTTCTTGTTACCCGTTATAGATCTAGCTTTTTTTTTTCATGTTATCTTTGTAAAAAATGTGAAAGTAAGTTTTGTGTATGTTGTTTTGTTTCAGGTTTTGTATGAAGATGGAAATATGCTATATATTCTTGAGTTTCAGAATCAACCCCATTTTTTTCATTTTGGGGTAATTTCCGACCCGAAACGAGGTCTTCAAGCTGCTGTACACTATGCATATTGGCGTGAAGCACGCGACGCCCAATGTTTGGAATGAAGCAAAGTATACATCAAGTATATATCCTCGTTGGTACCTTCATAAAGTTGGTTCCGTAGTGGATGGAATAGAAGAAAAGCTAAGAGACCACTTCCTAGGAAATGGTCTTAAATTCCCATTTGTTGCAGACCTCTTCAATGGTTCCCTAAGTAATTTTGATGAAGCAAAGCACGTGTTGCGAATGGAACAATTTATAGGCATTGAGATCCAGAAGGTATAGACTTGAGGAAGACCATTCCGTTTAATAGTTGGTATAGATGTTTCTGGCCCATCTCGTAACCATTACGCGAAAGTCAAGTGTTGTTGGGGGCCTGGGTACGGAGACGGTGGGTACACCAAAATTTCTTTTGATGTTATCAAGAAAATTTGGTACCCTGTACAAGAGGAAGGAAAACAAGGCGACCAGGGGTGGTGTGATACCGCTGCAGGAGCCAGTAGTGGGGTTGGAGGGTCTTCGGCCCCCTCTAACCAGCCCAACTAGATCGGTTTTAGCTAGTTGTTTTATTTTGTTTTATTTTTATCATTTGTGTTTAGAGTAGCAAATTAGGAAGGTAGGAAAAAAAAAAAAAAGTTGATGTTATTAATCTGATGTTATTTATAATTTATGATGATTATGTAAATAATTATTAAAGTTATTTCCATGATTTATGAGTTAGTTATGAATGCTTTATAAATCCTTCAATTAAAGGTGTTCCATTTATGGTGGAGATATCAATAAGCAAGGAGGGAAAAATAAATGGTATCACCAGGAGAGCTGAGCTGCCTTTGGGTATGTATATAGGTATCTTAATTTATATAAATGTTTTTTTTTTCACAATATTATGATTGTTTTTTTATCCCACACATTTGATGAAATGTTTATGAAATGTCCATGAAATTAGTATAATTAAGGGGTGTCTGAATGTCATAACTTGAACGCTAATAAGATATCTAAGTATTTGAACTGAAAACACGCAGGTCCAAGTATGTGATAATTCAATATCCTTCATGTGTTTAACTTGATCATCGTAGATGCTAAGCAATTATGCGATAGTTTATGGATACAATAGCGGGCAGCTTGAAGCTTTACGATTCAGTATGTTTTCTGAAAGGCCGGATACTCAAGAGGTCGATTCATGTGCGTCGAAGCAATATCTTTCAGGCCACACAATTGGTATACTCTGTCTAGCTGCGCATTAGATGGTTAGTAACTCGAGGGGGTTCAACAGTAACATTTTTCTAATATCTGGAAGTATGGCTTGTACGTCTGTACGATACGTATATGGGATCTTAACTCCAGTAATCTTGTTACAGTGATGCATCAACATGTTCAACCTGTTCGTCTAATAATTTTAACCCCGCCATACTATTAGTCCATGGAGTGATTGTTTTCTATCTGTTAGTGACGACTCATGTGTTGCTTTAGCTTCACTCGAGACTTTACGGGTGGAGATCGTCATCCGAGTTCTGTGCAATTAGGTCGTTAACAATGGTGTCCCTTGCTCAACACATGATTAGCTTGTCTCATTCATGCTCGACTGCAAGCTAGTAACACGGGCACATAACATATTTGTAATTATAATCATGGGATCATTAGTCAGATAGTATGATTAAGGAAATGTGTCTGAATGTCAACATATTACAAATGATAATGTTGAACGCTAATAAGATATCTAAGTATATGAACCGAAAACACCTATTGGTTTTTGGCTAGGTAATTTTAATCTCCTTTTTCTCGTTTATTGTACTCAAACATAAGACTAGATCATATCAGTTAATTTCAACTCATTTATGTAAAAGTGAGTAATTTTTTTGTTAATTTTTTTTGCTAATAGATCAAACAGGTCAAATTTTAGCTAAATGTGAACGGCCTCAAAAAGCTTCCCAATTCACTAGATGCTTGGCTAGGATGCTATGTTTGTGGAGTAGTTAGGATGCAGAAAGTGATCAGCTGTAAAGATGGGTGGGTAAGTGGTGAGGAATGAATGCAATCAACCAATGTGAAATGTGAGAACAGGCAGGTCTAAAGAAAAAAATATACTACTAGCTTTATGAATTCGGGCCAATTTTTAAGTCATTACATACCAACCAGTCTTCTTTTCTATTCTTGCTTCTCATCGTTGAAACTAACACCTCAAATTCCTTGCATATATTGCCTAACTTAATCTCATTTACGCTTGTGTCTAAATTATAAATAAGAGGCAATTTCATACATTACCTTACTTTTAAAATCAAATTCATATATATTTATATATGGTTAAAAATTATTGTACATTATACATGTAATAGTTGCAAAAGAAAAACGACATACAAACGGTAAGTCTTCTATAGATGATGGCATTATTTCAAATCTTGTGTATAATGATATTTAATCGAGCCTAATAGGAGTGTTCAAAAGTTTCGAGAAATCGACAAATTGAGCCGATCGGCATAATTCAAAACCGGGAAAAACCCGTAATCGAATAAACTGAAACCGAAATAACCGAAACCACGAAAAAAAGTTTATCATGGATGATTTTTGGTTTCTACTTCCTAACAATCGTGGTTAATCGAACCGGACCATTTAGAATATAAAAAAATATTTTTATAAAAATTGTTAATGTATATTACGGAGTATAATAAATGTGATCTTTCTTTCAAAGCATACATGTTTTCTATTGAACTAGCAGGGTACCCGCTCGATGCGACGGTGAATACCCTGTGATTGACCAGTTTGAAAATAATGTCGCTTATGTCCGGTTCACTTATTTTTATAATTTTCAGACGAATTTCTCCGGATCATTTTCGAACGAATTTTATTTGACATCCGAACCGGTGGCGACTCTTGTTCCTGCTTGAATCTATGGTCCAATTTGATTTTCAAAACTATATAAATTATCATATAATTTTATAAACTTTGTGTCTAGGGGTGGGAATCGGATCGAGTTGGTCGGATTCGAGCTAATCAGGTCGGGTTCAATTTGGGTCAAGGCTGAAAATAAGTTACTCAAACCAGAACCGATTTGAACTCGGGTTACAAGGCTTCATGTCTATTCGTGTCGTGGCTACTCGGGTCGGTCAATTTGGGTCAACAGAATTGGGTAAAACAAAATATTTTTTTACCCTTTTTAAATATAAATTATATATAATTTAAATAGAAAAAAAACTTACTCGGGTCAATCGTGTTGACCCAAACCCGAGTTACACAAAAATAAATTGCTCGATACCCGTCCGATTTTTAATTCGGGTTAGTCGGGTTAGCCTGATTAACCCGAAGAATTTGTGGCCGAGTAACCCGACCCGAGTATACTCGGGTTGGGTTCAGGTCGAGTCGGCTTCTTTGACACCTCTATTTGTGTTTGTTATTAGATTACATAATGTGCATAACTACATGCACTTCTCATTTTATGGTTGTTGCTAAAAAATAATATTATTAGTTTGTTTAATGTATTAAGATGTGTTTTAAGAATAACATTAAAAAGTGTGTGTTTTACATCAGTCAATTGTACATATAATATAAATATGTGTATTTTTAAATAATGAAATTGTGTAGTTTCAAAAAATATGTTTCTTATGAAAAATAAAGTTTGAAAGTTTTAAAGGTTAAAAGAGTTTTTATGTTATACTTGTAAAATGTGTAGTTATATGATTGGATATTAATATAATGGGATGTTTTAAATATAAGTATTAATTATGTTTGTATGTTTAATGTTTTAGTCATATTTATACGTATTGTACATTATGCACATATATTTGTAAGTATGGTATTTTAATTGTGAGGTTTTAATTACATTTGTATTGTTGTAATTATTATACTATTAATTATATTTGTAAGATATTTTATTACTTGTACTATGTGCTCTTTTAATTGTAAAATGAGGTGATGAGGTGTTTTAAATATAGAATTTAATATAATTAATTATAAGTTTTAATGTAACATAATATAAGTTTTTTTACTTTTAGTATACATGCTTGTTTTGCTTGTACAAATAGTATTATATATTGTACGTTGAAATTTCAACCATTCTAAAAATAAAAGTACAAAATGCTTTATAAGATAGTATGATAAAGACAAAGGTCCGACCGACGACTTGTTTTTCGGTGAATATGAAGAGACTAATCTTAACCATTTATTATCTAAGATTAGATCTTAACAAAAAAAACACGAAAAGACTATCTATTATCTATTATATCTAATAGAACAGAGTTTTTTACAAGTTTTTAAAGCAGTCAATGTACAAGTTTATAAGCAACACCTAATTAATTTTTTCCTTAAATACGGAACACTCTTGTGTCGTCACGTGGACTTATTAATTTTTCAAAAGTAGTCAATGTACAACTTTATAAGCAACATCTAATTAATTTTTTCTTAAAATAGCTTCTCATATCAGCTTTCCACGTGGAGAAAGTTATGAAATGAAAATTTGTGAGTAAGCCTAAAACTTTTGAATGAGAATTTTAGAATGTTGCTTATTATACATCATGTCAGTGATGTAAATAAGGATAGTGATACTCAAGTTAATTGAGATTCTAATTTGCATTAAACATGTTAAAAGTTTCCTATAAAAAATTTCTTATCTAAAATTAGAATTATTAAATTTAACGATGATTATGCAAATATTTACTTTTGCACGCTACCTCGCAAGTTCTTTCTTCGGTATGTTCTCCATCATCATATGTACGAATCATTAGTTCAATATTCTTTCAATTTGTTTTGATCTATTTAGGGTACATAGCGACTCACATAATCATTGTTTCCCATTGCAAATCATGAGGTGTGTTATATTTGAGTATGGTACGTGATTTTTTCTATGATTTTTTTCACTATTTTTCATCGTCCATATTTTCTAAACAAGATTGACATTGCTGATATTTTACAGCTCTTGAAGAGTTATAGCGACCCTTTACATAATGTGCTTCTTTACTTTTGTTGATGCATTTGATGCATTAGCACACATATAATTTAAGATATTTGTCATACTCATCTTTAATTTAAGGCTTAGAACTATTAAATACGAATGTGGTTTTCTTTTTTTCTGATTTTATTGAATATGGTGACTAAGATAATAATATCACCTGGTTACCGACTAATATTACCTACTAATATGACATAATATCACCAATAGCAAGTCATATTGGTAATATTAGTATCAACTCATATCGGTAATATTCATCGTTATTAAAATGGAAATTTGGCTACACCCTTTCATTTACGTTAAATTATTTTTGTCAAATAATTGGTGAAATAACAAACAATACTATTATTATGTGATACTACATATTATTATTATATGGACCATTGAAAACAAAGTTCACCCTCTTATTATGCATCGAGTTCGTTTCTATGGTCAGTATATCTGTATATGATGTAGTATTTTATATTTTTAGGTCTGTGTTTCATGTACACAAGGTATTTGATGAAGTTTCTACATGTATAAATATTTTATTTTATGTTTCTTGCAAAATTTTATAAATCAAAGGAAGACATATTGATGAATAACTTCAGTCGCCCTTAGGTGACAGCTCTAAAACATTTTAAGTTCCTCCATCACCATTTTTTAGTTTAATCTATAAGTTAAAATAGTAATGGTCCTTACTTTTCGGTAGTGTTGTAAAATTCATATTCATTCAATATTGAATGCAAGTGTATTCATTCAATCTTGTGTATATTAAAGTAGACACTCTAAGTGAAAATATTATATTTTTCTACCTAAAATTTAATATAATTATTCGAGTATGTGTCAATGTTGAGGCTTTTGCTTCCAATGGCAATATTATTCACTCCTTCCCTTTCATGGAAGGTATAAACCATTGATTACTTTTCATAGTTTTCTAATCCATATTGACAAAACCTCAAGAAGCAAAGATCTAGAAGTGATTACTTTTCATTTGTTTACCAGGACACATTATATGGCCAAGGGCCATTACAAGCATTCAAATTAATATAAAGGACATACTCGTAAGGATGGTATTGCCGTTATTTTAAGTTTAGAAGGTAAGCGTGCACAATTAAAAGTTTGAAGCCATTAAAGGTTTGGAAGTAGGAGTTGATAATGTTCCATCCGTTTAAGGTTGAATACGGGTTATCATAGATGGAGTAATTAGGTAAGGAATGAGTATATTAAAGGCTTTATCTCTTGGTGTACAACTTGTCATGGTAAATGCACAAGCAGAATCTTAACGATGATTTTGAAAAACATTCCCCGTTCTCTATTGCGTTTCGAAGAAAGTTATTATTCTCTCTTGACAGTTGATATATGTAATTAATATTGCAGATTGAAGTTTGGACATCTATTTTTATACATGTTTGATGCAAAAAGGGATAATGGAGCAACACATGATGAAAGGGAAAAAGTCATACATACTTAATGTACTTTAAGAAAAAACTCATTCTACATAACGTACTTTTTTTAATTGTCATTATTCTTACTTAACTGTTATTTTCTTTTCATTATACATACATTATGTAAATTTTAGTATCTGTTTCGGTTTATCCAATCGCAATAACTTGGAAATTGGAAACATGACCAATCTGGTCAAAACCGAGCAAGTTTGGTTGAGGCTTTACATGTGACACAGTTGTCTTGTCTATTAGCTTTAAGACTGTTGATCATTTGCAATGAGATACACCTAATCGATCTTTGGACAGTGCACCTTGTTTTCAGAAAGGCTTATTGTACTGCTTTACTTTCCGGAAGTGTACATTTGTGAAGTACCTTTTCTTTGTTTTTATTTTTTAAGTTTCCTTGATCTTCATGATTCTATCTCTAGATCAGTACTGTAGTCCCATTAAGGTCACCAAATATATGCATTGTGAATTTTTATTGTGAAAATGCAGCAAATTGGTTTTCATATTGGTTAGTGTTGCTCTTCCCATCTTTAGTAGGAGCACATTTATTTTGCATCTTCAAATTTGCAAAATTCTTAGTAGAATCTCACTTTCTTTGTTTGAGAAACAGTATGCACTGCGATAGAGCTATGCTGAACCTTTAAATTTTTGTCTGATCCTAAAAATCTTTAGTGACAACAAAATAGTTGACTGTAGATCTTGATCAAACATTTTTTTATCTTAATACAATGCACATTTTGTGTTAGGATTTATCTATGGTGACAAGTACGTATTAGACACATCTTTAGACGCATGTCTAAATACAGTTATCATTGCTCGGCGCAAACCTCGAAGCATTGATCATCAGCCTTAAAGCTTATAGACATGAAAACTATGTCACACATAAAGCCAAACCAAAATTGCTCCATTTTGACCAGATTGGTCATGTTTCCAAGTTTCCAAGTTATTACGATCGGATAAACCTAAGGAAATACTAAAATTTACATAAAGACTGTATAATGAAAAGAAAATAAGAGTGGAGTAAGAATAATGACAATAAAAAAAGTACGGTATGTAGAATGAGTTTTTTTAAGTACATTAAGCATGTATGGTTTTTTCCCCATGATGAAATGTTGAAGGATGAACTCGAGCTTAGAGCACATGGAGTGGTCACACCACCACACCAAAAAACACCCCGTCACGTCATCTTTTTCACTTTCACATCCACATCACATCCACACAAAAAACAACCATCTTATCATCACACAATTTCCACACCAATTTACCCATTTTTCCACTTTTATTTCGTAAACTACCCTCAACAATTAATTTATTCAAATCCTAATTTACTTTATTTATTCAAATTAAAAACATTACATTCTAAAAAAAAGAACATTTTGGATTAAAAAAACAATACGAAAATTAAAAAAAAAACTAATCTTCACTTCGATCAAGTTTATTTTTTATTTCTTCCTTTTTTGGAGTGTGTAAATGTAGAGGGTATATTGTTATGTATATATAGGGGTTTAAAAAAAATACTTTTTTTTGCTTTGAAACTAGCCGTTGCGTTGTTTTGAAAATTCAAAAAAAATAAAATAAATTCAAAACTAGCCGTTGGCTAACAGTTTTTTTAAAAAAAAATTAAATTTTTTTTACCTCCAAAAAACTAGTCATTTAGGGTTAGTTTGGTTGGGTTCAAAAGTTAAGGTGGAGTTTGTGTAAAGTGAAGGAGGGGGTGTTATGTAAAATGGGCTGGTTTCCACAGGCGTGGCTGTGCCAACGCCGTGTTCCACGCCGCAACACACGGTGTGGTCACGCCGAGCCACACAGCCCCACACCGTGGTCACACTGTCCCCTCTTACAATGGTTCCTTGATTGTCCCACCCTTGATCCTATCACCAAGACAAAAAGTGAGAATTCCCATTCTAGCTAGGCTCTAGATTCATATTGATAATATTATCAAGAATATATCAAAAAGTGATAGTGTATGACCCAAGATGAGGTAGTATATGCATCTTGAGGTGGTATATGCATGATGAGACTGCTTTTATACATAGTCTCATCTTCCAAATAGGGCTTAAAATGCATTAAATATCATCAAAATACCCAAATATATGCTTGTGTTTGTTGCTTGTGTATTTTAGGTACGGATATTGAGATAATGACAAAAGATCACAAGAATCATGCAAAAACGAACACGGGAAACGAAGCCGCACAATGAACCAAGCCCTAGTGAAGACTTTCCCAAAACCAACCCTTGAAGATTTGAAGAATTATGAAGAAGGGTCCTCCAATTATGAAGAATTGACACTTTATACCCTTGTATCCTCATAATTACAAGTTTGGTCCCTAAAGTTTGTCAAAATTACCAAAAGGGCCCTTAACTTTGAAGAATTGGCAAGTTTAGCCCCTCAACAAAGCTAAATTGTCAACCAATATCATCCACAAAGTCAAATATATCATGAAGTCCTTCAAAGTACAAGAAATGACAAGTTTGGTCCTTTGAAAAATCCAAAATTACAAAAAGGACCCTCAACTTTCAACAATTGGCAAAAATGGTCCCTCATTTATCAAGACTTGGCAATTTCAGTCCTCCAAGATGACAATCATACAAGTCAAGACCATCATCATTGAAGAAAATGCCAAACCAACCCTTGAAGAATTCAAATATGGCAAGAAATACCCCTGAATTTATTTACAAAAGTTTATGGGCCAAAAATGACAAAAGTCCAAAGTTGATAAGGCTTAAATGGGCGCTGATGGAATTTTGTTTGCAAGTGACAAGTTATTGGGAAGTGAAGGGTTAAAGCTGGCAGACAATAAACTTACCTAGACCAACCAATGGGTGACACGTGCCCCACTTACTCTCTCCACCAATCAAATCCCTCCCTGGTGCCACATCACATCCCACTCACACCCGATTTAACTAATCTTTATTTTAAATAAAGATTATGGCGCCTAACACACCAATTAAACATTAAAACAGATCAAATGAGGTGTTCTTCATGTTCTTGATAAAATTGGGTTTTCATTAATGGCTTGAAATTAGACACTAATCTGCTCCAGATTTATGATTAATCATCCCCTAAACACAACCCAACCCCTAAACTCCCATCACTCTCATGCATGTGAGTATACCAACCTTCCCCTGCCCCACTTCTCACGTCCAAACAAAAACCAGCCAGCAATCCAACGTTTGAGACTTATGCTTACTTTTTAAGCTTCATACACACCCTTGGATCAACTTTACACTTGCCAGCTCCTACATAACTCCAAAAACAAGTCACATGATTCAAGAAGAAGACAAAGACCTCAAGGGCATTTTTGGGACTTTAGCATTAGGGTTTACACGTTTTGCAGCTTGCTAGGACCTTGTACACCCTCTATATAAAGGGTCTAGTTCATTTCATTTGTTCCTGCTTTTGTTTTTTCCTTTGTTCAAAGTCTTGTAAATCCTTTTTCAGTTTAATGAATTTGAGTTAAGTACTTTGAAGAAAGACCAAGTGCCACCTTTATTCTGTTGTTTATGTTCTTAGCTTACTGATTTTGAAGTTTAAAACCTGTTTTCAAAAGAGGAGTGTGCACAAGTTTGCATATTTTCCTCATTTTCTTGATATTTTGCTAAGTCTTGTTCCAATCTTGGAATTCTTGGGCTATAGGGCTGATCATAGCATCCTAACTGAGTTGGTTAAGGTGTGGTGAGGCTTATAACTTGGGGATAATCAAGTGTGGGGTAACAAGTTTGCATCAATCAAGATTTTTCCAAGTTTCTGATTTTACATGTTATTGTGCTTAACCCTTGTTGAATCTTAGCAGGCTTTTGTGGAAGCTTGTGCTTGTTCTTGCTAGCACATAAGCTCAAAATTCGTGGGTGTGGATGTACATCCATGAGGTTTGCTTACTTAATCTCCAAATCTGCTTAAAAAGTGATTTTTGGTGATATTTGTATGAAACTGTTGTTCTTGTGAATTTTGTGGCTTGTTCTTGCTTGAATCTGTTATTTAGACTTGTTAGAGTGTTAATTGATGCTTGGTTGGCCTGAAATCTTGTTTTGCTTTTGAAAATCTTCATTTGAAAAAGTTAAAGGGGTGTTTGGGTCTACTGATTTATGCTTGTAATCTGATTTTGTGTTAAGGGAAAGTGTTGTTTATGCTTTGTATCTGATATAACTTTGTTTGAGAGTGTTTTGCTGCAAGTTATTGGGTTTGAACACTTGAATTGATCAATCTGCTATTAAGGACTTGTTTCTGCTTATTTTGACCTAGGATTTTGGGAACACTTAGTGTGTATGCATGCTTAGGGATAAAAGTGGTTTAAACAAAGTTAACTTAACCTGTTTGAAAGATTTGAGGTGTTGAAATTGGCTTGTGTGTCAAATACATCAGCAAAAAGTATAAACCTGCATGTGTAGTGTTCATCAGTAACCTTTATAGCTTGGATCTTGCTTAATACTTTGAACCAGTGCATGAAACCTGTTTAGACTTGCTTATTGGAGTTTATTATAGCTTGTGTGTGCATTTGGTTGAATTTGGTTGGCTGATTTGTGCTAAAATTGCTCTTGAATGCTAAACTGCTCATTGTTCATGTCTGTGCTATATCTGGTGATAAATTGATTAAACTGTATCAATTGGCTGTTTGTGATTGTGTTATTTTGCTTGTTATTGACTCCTTTTGATCCAAAGATCAATTGGGTGCCTTTGTGAAAACTGAATCCAAGAAAAAGTCACTAAAGACAACAAGTCAAAATAGTCAAGCAGTGGGAAAAGTTCCCACTGCTCAACACCCAAAACTAGCCCATGCTAGTGCAATTTTATCATCAGCTTATCAATAAGCTATTCTAGCTTATTCTGACTTGCAACAACTTATTTTTTGTAATAGATCTTCATTATTTGACCCATTTAAGTGAACTGGAGCTTATCAGACTTTGACTTTGACTTTTCACTAGAAAACCAACTTGTTTGACTTTTAAGATAAGTGCTTATTTGATTTTTCAGCTTACTTAGTGTGCTTATTTGAAAGTTCTTTGGTTTTTAAGCTTAGTTTTGTCAAAAGAAACATTTTGCAACTTGAATCAGCTTCTGAGGTGGTCTAGATCATAAAAACGACTATTTTGTCGTTTTGTGAATAAGTTGTTGACTTGTTTCTGGCTTATTGAATGGTCTTACTTGAAATTTCTTTTTACAAAAGTCTTTGTTAGGTCAAAAGAAGGTTGTGTGTTAAATTTTAGCTTATGGCATCAGCTTATAGCTTAATGGGCCAAAAAGCCCATTAAGAATAAGCTGCTTAATATAAGTTAGCTTATTTCACATTTTCAGCTTTTGGGCCTTTGGAAAAAGTTGTTTAAAATCAAATTTTGAGTTAGACTGTGCTTTTTGAGCTTATTTTGAGCACTTTTTCTTATTGGGCCTTAATTAAGCCCAATAAGGGACTGTTTTGGGTTTGGCCCGTTTTCTAGGCCCAATAGGGGTATTTAGGTAATTTCACTTTCATTTCTGAGTTATTTAGGTTAAATTAAGCTAGTTTGCAAGTTTTTAGAATTTTTTATAATTTTTGGATTTTTAATATTATTTTAATATTATTTTATTATTAAAAATTAAAAGTCTGATTTTCTAGGTTTTTATATTTTTCCTAGGTTCTAAATACTTAATTAGGATTTTTGCAGCTTTCCAAATAATTTTTAGGTCTTTTAATGATTTGTTATAATTAATTTAAGATTTAATTAGTTTTAGGAGTTTTTAATTATTTAAAAATAGTTTAAATTGGTTTTAAAATTTTGAAAAATAGTTTTTAGCTTAATTAGAGGATTTTTGAGGTTTACAAACTTGAAAATCTTGTTTAGGGCTTTTTGATAATTAATTTTGATTTTTTAGGGCTTTAATTAGCATTAAAAAGTCATTATCTAATTAATTAAAAGGTTTTTGCAAGTTTTGATTTTTTTGTAAACTCTTAGATTATTATTAAGGATTTTTGGTGATTTTTAGTAATTTTTAGGAATTAATTTTAATTTTGGTGGTTTTTACGACTTTACGTGTACGCCTTTTTAGACTTAGTTTAATCCGTCTTCATAACCGTCATTCTCTTCTAATCCCCTTCCTATTCTTCTTTTTCCACATATAATCACAAATTAATCCAAGTCATTACACACATAACACACTAGCCTCCTTGAGAACGAACTTAATTGGGTCATTCACACACGGTTTTCCTAAATCGTCGTGCTCACTTGCCCTACTTTGTTGCCTCTTTTTCCTAAAAGGGTAGCAAAAGCTCAACATCATTTTGGCGCCGCTGCCGGGGAGGCGTGTTGTGTTTTGATTTGGCATTGTTGTTTTTATACTAACCATAATTAGTATTTGTATTAGTAGCACTCTACTAATACGTATTATCGTTTTTCGGTTTTTGTGTGAATATTATTACTATATTGTATACGTAGAACAATAAATACACAAGTACTCCAAATACGTGAGCAATCACAACCTTGACTTGGGAGGTCATTACCCAATCATTGTATTCGAATCTCAAACCAAAGAAAAAGGCAAAAAATAGATAAATACTTTCGTGAAGCTTAATCTTGAAAATACAAACTATAAGGTGGGTATAAGGCGGATATTATAAAATATATCCTAAGGAAAAAGGCTCTTAAGTGCTTCGCGCCGCCTCGTTTCCCCGCTTGCTTGTGAGTATTTGATTGTGAGAGTGAATCGAGGGTTTTGCCGCCCAAAGTATTACTAAGTATCATATATATTTTCTTGGTTTCAATTTGATTAAACCCTCTTGAACGATTTGGTGTTCCACCATCGTTCTAAAGTCATCGAAGGCGTTCACTCCACGTGTTCGTTTTCATTCTTTGAGGCTTCGTTAATCAAGAGATTTGATTAGTGAGGAGATTTGTGGACTCATTGTCTACCTAATACATTTCACCAAGTTCCAAAAAGGTTAATACAACCAAAAACCACAAAAAAATTGAAAAAAATACAAAATACCAAAAAGAATCTTCTTTGCTCATCCCCTCGTTGTACGTGACGTTTATGCTAACTCGAAATCAAGCAAGACGTGCTCGTAAACGAAAAAACAAATCCATCACTCCAAACAATTCTAGTGAGGAGTCTCCTATTGACGAACCCATTGTAAGAGAAGCACCAACCATGGCGAATCGAACTATGATGGAGTTACTTCAAGCACCCACCGAGGGTTATGGAGAGGCTATTGTGATTCCCGCTATCCTTGCGGAGAATTTTGAGGTTAAGACGGGTTTGTTGTCCATGATTCAAAACAACAAATTCCGTGGTGATGAGAAGGACAATCCTCACAACCATATCCGCCAATTCAATCGTCTTACCGCTACTTGCAAGTTTAAGGATGTGTCTAACGACTCGATTAAGATGATGCTTTTTCCGTATTCCTTAGCGGGGCCCGCAAAAATTTGGTTAGAGAAAGAGCCACCCAATTCTATATTGACGTGGAAGGATCTCGTGTCTAAGTTTGTGAACCAATTTTTTCCGCCCTCTAAGACTACGCACTTGAAAAACGAGATTTCAAAGTTTTCACAAGAATTTAATGAAAGTTTTTCAACGGCTTGGAATAGGTTTAAGGAAATGTTACATGAATGTCCTCATCACGGTTTTTCCGATTTGCATCAAATTGACACGTTTTACAATGGACTTAATGATCATGAAAGGGATTATTTGAATGCCGCCGCGGGTGGTAATTTTTTGTGTAAAACGGTTGAGGAAGCTTTGGTGATAATTGAAAATAGATCTAAGGTGTATAGTCCTCGTAGCACGTCTAGTGTTCGTAAGGCTTCGTCTTCGGCTTCACCTTCTTTGTCTAATACCATCGATGCTTGCCAAATTGAGGCGAACTTGGAAAACAAGATTTTTGATAAGTTGAAAGGACTTTTGATTGAGTTTAAAGTTGGTGAACCAAGTGCTCCCGCTACGGTTAAAGCGGTTGAGGTTTCTTGCATGTATTGTGGTGGAGGTCACGATTTCTCCGAGTGCATTACCAACGGTGGTAACACTTCGAGTGCCTTTGCGGCCACGGGAAATTACAACCAAAACGGTCAAGTTTCCCGCTCTAATCAAATGACTCCACCGGGTTTTGGATCAAATCAAAATGCTAACAACTATCGCAACAATCAAGTTGGTTTTAAGAACAATTACAACAAGGGAAATTATGGGAATCAAGGGGCTAATAATCAAGTTTCAAACAAAAATGATTTTCAAAATAACAACAAGAGTTTGCAAACATTGAAAGATCTTCCAAGTGAGTTTGTTGAATATGCTAGTGGTAATGATGCTAGGTTTGACAACATTCAAAGAGAAATAATTAGCCTAAGATCCGAGTTCAAAAACGACTTGAAGAAAGAGTTGAAAAATGAGTTAGCTAATGAACTTAAAATCCACACCAACAAGATGGAAGGAAATGTCACTAGGTTACAACAAAACCAACAAAAGATGGAACAAGGGCAACATGAGATTAAACAAGAGATGCTTAAGGCCGAGAAAAGGCAAACCGAAGCCGTATTGAGGCAATCTAATTTTGAAGATAAAATCTCGTCCATGTTTGAGGCAATAATGTGTAAACCGTCGTCAAGTGGTCTTCCTAGTAACACCATATCCAACCCTAAGGGTGAGATGAAAGTAATTACCACACGTAGTGGTAAGACACTTAAGGAGCCGATTCCTCAACCAATTGCTCCTACGGAGGAAGCAATTGAGGAAGAACCCGAGGTGGTGGTCGAAAAGGAGCATATTTCAAGCCCACAAAGTACCGCTCATGCCACACCTACGGTTGGCCCATTACCATCATTGGAACCCGAGATTCCAAAGGCTATGCCTACTATGCCTCAACCCACACCACCCTTGCCTTACCCATCGAGACTTAGGAAGGAGAAACGACAAGAGCGCGACAACTACCAATTTGAGCTTTTTATGAAAATGTTTCGTGATTTGCACTTTAATGTGAGTTTCGCCGATGCCTTGGTCATGATGCCTCGATTTGCCGCTAACTTTAAGAGTATGTTGAACAACAAGGAAAAATTACACCAAAAGTCTAGTTGTTCGTCGGTTTATCTTAATCGCATACCTCAAAAAGTCGGTGATCCCGGTAAATTTTTGATCCCTTGTGCAATCCAAGACATGGAAGAATGCTTCGCCTTGGCCGATCTTGGTGCTAGCATTAACTTGATGCCACTTGCAATCTACAAGTCGCTCAATCTTCCTAATCTTACTCCTTCACGAATGTCTATTGAGTTGGCCGACCATTCCACGATTCTTGCATGTGGTTTGGCGGAAGACGTTTTTGTGAAAGTGGGGAAGTTCTACTATCCCGTAGACTTCATTGTTGTTGACATCCCCACGGATCCTCAAGTTCCTCTCATTTTAGGTCGTTCGTTTTTAGATACGTCTATGGCTTTGATTGATGTGCATGCTAGAAAGATCACCTTACGTTTCAACGACGAGGAACTTGTTATAAACGCAACTCAAAACTCTCAAATTTCTCATGTTTATTCCGTTGCAACCATAAACCTCGTTGATATGATCGACGTGGTTTGCGAGGAATTTTCACAAGAAGTTCTAGGTTTTGGTGATGAAGAAACTAGTGGCAATCCCACTATGTTAGATCCTATTCTTGATAATTCGACACCAACCTTCACTCCTTTCGAAGGTGGTGGTTTTACGTTGGAAGAATTCGATGTTCCACGTACTTGTGACGAAGACCTCGACAACTATGAGGACTTCTCGATTATCAAGGATTTTCTCAACGATTTCCCATTTCCTCCACCCGAGGAGGTTATGAGTATCGAGCCCAAATCTTCACTTGAGGAACCACCTATCCTCGAGTTGAAAGATTTACCTCCTCACCTCGAGTATGTCTATTTGGAGGAGGACGACAAGTTGCCGGTTATTATTGCGAAGGAACTTTCGAATGATGAAAAAACCGCACTTGTCGATGTTCTTAAGGATCACAAAGGGGCGATTGCGTGGAAGTTATCCGACATTAAGGGGATCGATCCCAAATTTTGTACACACAAAATCTTAATGGAGGAAGATTTCAAGCCAACAATCCAAAGTCAAAGGAGGGTGAACCCGAAAATTCACGATGTCATCAAAAAGGAGGTCCTTAAACTCCTTGACGCGGGAATGATTTACCCTATTTCCGATAGCCCTTGGGTGAGTCCTATTCATTGTGTCCCTAAAAAGGGAGGGATGACCGTTGTGCCAAACGATGCCAACGAGTTGATTCCCACAAGACTCGTGACCGGATGGAGAGTGTGCATCGACTATCGAAAGTTGAATGAAGCCACTCGTAAAGACCATTTTCCCTTGCCCTTCATGGACCAAATGTTGGAGCGTCTTGCGGGAAACGATTTCTATTGCTTTTTAGATGGTTTTTCCGGTTACTTCCAAATTCCCATCGATCCTCGTGATCAAGAAAAGACTACGTTTACGTGTCCATATGGAACGTTTGCCTATCGTAGAATGCCATTCGGACTTTGCAATGCACCGGGAACTTTTCAACGATGCATGATGGCTATTTTTCATGATATGATCGAGAAGACGATGGAAGTCTTCATGGATGACTTTTCCGTGTTTGGTGATTCCTTTACTTCGTGTTTGTCGAACCTTGAGAGAATGTTAAAACGTTGTGAGGAAACCAACCTTGTGCTCAATTGGGAAAAGTGTCATTTTATGGTTAAGAGTGGAATCGTCTTAGGGCACAAGGTCTCGAAAGCGGGGATTGAGGTAGATCAAGCTAAGGTAGACGTCATCGCCAAATTACCTCATCCCAAAACCGTCAAGGGAGTTAGGAGTTTCCTAGGCCACGCGGGCTTTTATCGACGATTCATCAAGGATTTCTCGAAGATTTCTCGACCTATTACACATCTTCTTGAAAAAGAAGCACGTTTTGTCTTTGACGAAGATTGTGTACGAGCCTTTGAGATCCTTAAAAGGAAACTTACCGAAGCTCCCATTCTTGTTGCTCCAAATTGGAACCTCCCCTTTGAACTTATGTGTGATGCAAGTGATTACGCTATTGGGGCCGTTTTGGGGCAACGTCATGAAAAGCACTTCTTGCCTATCCACTATGCTAGCAAGACGATGACCGAGGCTCAACTTAAATACACTACAACGGAAAAGGAGTTCCTTGCCGTGGTGTATGCATTTGAGAAATTCCGACCTTACCTCGTCTTGACGAAATGCATAGTGTATACGGACCATTCGGCTATCAAGTATCTCATGGCTAAACAAGATGCAAAGCCGAGATTACTTCGTTGGATTCTCCTCCTTCAAGAATTTGATCACACCATTGTTGACAAAAAAGGAGCCGAGAATCTAGCGGCCGATCATCTCTCTCGTTTAGAAGATCCTCACCAAAGTGTTTACGAGCCTAAGGAAATCACCGAAACATTCCCGCTCGAGACACTTGGTTTAGTGAATTCCAAACTTGATTCTTCTACCCCATGGTTTGCGGATTTTGCAAATTACCATGCGGGTAACTTCATCGTTAAGGGTATGACAACTCAAGAAAAACGAAAATTCTTTCGTGATGTCAAGTTCTATTTTTGGAACGACCCTTACTTGTTTCGAACGTGTGCGGATCAAATCATCCGACGTTGTGTATTTGGCACCGAAGCTTCTAACATCCTTAGAGCTTGCCATGAGGGACCCACGGGTGGTCACCACGGTGCTAATCTCACGGCTAAAAAGGTGTTTGATGCCGGCTTCTTTTGGCCTACTATTTACCGAGATGCACAAAGTCTTGTGAAGTCTTGTGATTCATGCCAACGACAAGGAAAAGCCTCACAAAAAGATGAAATGCCACAAAATATCATTCAAGTATGTGAGATCTTTGACGTTTGGGGTATAGACTTTATGGGGCCGTTCCCATCATCTCGTGGAAATAAGTACATTCTCGTTGCGGTTGACTACCTTTCTAAGTGGGTGGAGGCAAAGGCCTTGCCCACTAATGATGCTCGTGTGGTAGTTAAGTTCTTGAAAAGTTTGTTTGCTAGGTTTGGAACCCCTCGTGCGATCATAAGCGATCGTGGAACCCATTTTTGTAATGACCAATTCGAAAGAGTCTTAAGGAAATATGGGGTTACACATCGTCTTTCTACGGCTTATCACCCACAAACGAGTGGGCAAGTCGAGGTTTCAAACCGAGCATTGAAGAGGATCTTGGAGAGATCCGTGGGGGAAAACCGACAATCTTGGTCGGATAAGTTAGACGATGCTTTATGGGCCTTTAGGACCGCTTATAAGACGCCAATTGGGTGCACTCCCTATAAGCTTGTGTATGGAAAGAATTGTCATTTGCCTATCGAGTTAGAACACAAGGCTTATTGGGCCCTAAAGCATTGTAATGATGACATGGAGACCGCGGGAAAACACCGGAAAATGCAATTAAACGAATTGGATGAATTAAGGGATATTGCTTATGAAAATTCATTGATTTACAAAGAGAAAACTAAAAAGTTGCATGATTCAAAAATTAAAAACCGGGTTTTTAACATTGGGGATCAAGTTTTGCTTTTTAACTCAAGATTGAAGATATTTTCCGGTAAATTGAAATCCCGTTGGTCCGGTCCATTCACCGTGACTCAAGTGTTTCCTTATGGGACCATCGAGCTAGCTCAAGATGATGGTCCTAACTTCAAGGTGAATGGACATAGGTTGAAGCACTACTTCGGTGGGGAAGTTCCATCCTTGAACTACCTCGACCAAGTCACCTTCCCCAATGATAATTAGTGTTGAGGGGATCGAGTCGAGCTCATGACTCGGTAATCAAAAACGAGGAGCCTCGTGGGGGAGTCCCATGCTTATCCTATGTACATATTATCGCTTTCTTAGTCTAATGTAGCTTACGTGTGGGGATTTGTGCCCTTCCAACCTTTGTTTCGTGATTGTTTGTGCATTGTGGTTTTTAGATCATGATCTTCACGATTGGAGCCTCTCGTGTTCGTTTATGGGAGCACTCGATCATTTGCTTTGGAGACATTTCTCAATATCCATGATATATCCTTTATTGTTCTAACCTTAGGTTTTTAGCACACTTCATAAACTGCTTTAAATTTAATGGTTACACCCTTTCCATGCTAGATTAGGCATTCGACTACGTCTCTAGTATGGGGGTGTTTGCACCCCTAGACTCGAAACATTGAGGACAATGTTTAACTTTAGTATGGGGGGGTGAATAGATACTTGCCTTGCCAAACCTTCACGCTTTCCAAAGTTTATCGTTTTGTTGCAAAATAAGGCTAAAAATGGCCAAATTTTAAAATTTTCTCATGTTTTATAAGTGTTTGAAGACACGAATGTAGGTTTTCCGATGGCGAGAATAAGAGTAATTTTTGACTCGACCGTGCGTGTTGAGCACTTAGCTTTGATTCCTTAACTACACATTAGGCTAAGTCTCTTAAATGAGGACGAGAAATGATAGGGTTAATTATAAGTTACTATGCTAAACGTAGAGTACTCGTATTCTTTCAAAAACTCATGTGTTCTCGTTGTTTGCTTATTCTCCCTTCGCATGTAAATATTTTTTGCTTAATAAATATTGACTTAGCGGTTTAGTTAGGATTGTTGGGTTTCTAGTCTTTTCTAGTAGCTTCCGTGTAATTAAATTGGGAAGACATTAAGATATCGCCAGCGCCACGGTTTTGAAGTATTGGCACCCTAATAATCGAAAGCTTCACCCAATAATAAGATTTCAAGTGCTCACCTAAATCAAGCAAACAATTTGAAGCCCCACAAGGCCGAAAAATCTATGCAAAATTGAAAGTGAATCAAGCCTTAATCTTCGAAGCTTTAAAGATCCAAAATTCACCTTAGCGTGAGGATATACGTCTTTGGCTAATAAAACCACCGATGAGGAGGATAATAAAAGGCAAGGCAAGACCGAAGTCATAATAAAAGCTTCATGGCGAAGTTGAATAAAAGATGGAGGTAAACCAAAGATAATAAGGCCCTTCCGTTAGGGGGCGTATAAAAGTCTTGGTAATAAGTCTCATGTTCAAAACCGTTATAAAACCGTGTTTATCGATTCTTCTTGTCAACTTAATTTTTTAACATCGTCGTCTATTAGGAGGGGTTATTGATTTGATGGTCTTAGTTACACCGTTAGGACTCTATTTTTAGACCTAAATCTCTATTATCGCATAAGTCAAACAATGAATCCTCGTGAAACATTCAAGACATCATAAAATATAAGAGATACAACTTAGGAATAATGGGAGGATAAGTACGTGATTAGGGCATATGAGTAGTGTTAGCATTACTAACTTATAATGACAATGATCTCGTTGCACGCTTAGCATGGAATTGGAGTGAAAATCGAGGATGACGAAATTATTTCTAACGAAGCATTCACGTGTTCTTATTCTATGAACCTAAACGTCCCATTTTGCGATGAAAATCATACATTATGTCTATAACACAAGTAGTAGTAATAGTAGTAGTGTAGCTAGTTTATCAATCCAATAAATTGAATAAAATTAAATTTTGGAGATGCTTTGATACTTTATTCTTAGCATTGCGTGAGGGCACGGCAATGGTTTAGTATGGGGGAGTGATGAGACTGCTTTTATACATAGTCTCATCTTCCAAATAGGGCTTAAAATGCATTAAATATCATCAAAATACCCAAATATATGCTTGTGTTTGTTGCTTGTGTATTTTAGGTACGGATATTGAGATAATGACAAAAGATCACAAGAATCATGCAAAAACGAACACGGGAAACGAAGCCGCACAATGAACCAAGCCCTAGTGAAGACTTTCCCAAAACCAACCCTTGAAGATTTGAAGAATTATGAAGAAGGGTCCTCCAATTATGAAGAATTGACACTTTATACCCTTGTATCCTCATAATTACAAGTTTGGTCCCTAAAGTTTGTCAAAATTACCAAAAGGGCCCTTAACTTTGAAGAATTGGCAAGTTTAGCCCCTCAACAAAGCTAAATTGTCAACCAATATCATCCACAAAGTCAAATATATCATGAAGTCCTTCAAAGTACAAGAAATGACAAGTTTGGTCCTTTGAAAAATCCAAAATTACAAAAAGGACCCTCAACTTTCAACAATTGGCAAAAATGGTCCCTCATTTATCAAGACTTGGCAATTTCAGTCCTCCAAGATGACAATCATACAAGTCAAGACCATCATCATTGAAGAAAATGCCAAACCAACCCTTGAAGAATTCAAATATGGCAAGAAATACCCCTGAATTTATTTACAAAAGTTTATGGGCCAAAAATGACAAAAGTCCAAAGTTGATAAGGCTTAAATGGGCGCTGATGGAATTTTGTTTGCAAGTGACAAGTTATTGGGAAGTGAAGGGTTAAAGCTGGCAGACAATAAACTTACCTAGACCAACCAATGGGTGACACGTGCCCCACTTACTCTCTCCACCAATCAAATCCCTCCCTGGTGCCACATCACATCCCACTCACACCCGATTTAACTAATCTTTATTTTAAATAAAGATTATGGCGCCTAACACACCAATTAAACATTAAAACAGATCAAATGAGGTGTTCTTCATGTTCTTGATAAAATTGGGTTTTCATTAATGGCTTGAAATTAGACACTAATCTGCTCCAGATTTATGATTAATCATCCCCTAAACACAACCCAACCCCTAAACTCCCATCACTCTCATGCATGTGAGTATACCAACCTTCCCCTGCCCCACTTCTCACGTCCAAACAAAAACCAGCCAGCAATCCAACGTTTGAGACTTATGCTTACTTTTTAAGCTTCATACACACCCTTGGATCAACTTTACACTTGCCAGCTCCTACATAACTCCAAAAACAAGTCACATGATTCAAGAAGAAGACAAAGACCTCAAGGGCATTTTTGGGACTTTAGCATTAGGGTTTACACGTTTTGCAGCTTGCTAGGACCTTGTACACCCTCTATATAAAGGGTCTAGTTCATTTCATTTGTTCCTGCTTTTGGTTTTTCCTTTGTTCAAAGTCTTGTAAATCCTTTTTCAGTTTAATGAATTTGAGTTAAGTACTTTGAAGAAAGACCAAGTGCCACCTTTATTCTGTTGTTTATGTTCTTAGCTTACTGATTTTGAAGTTTAAAACCTGTTTTCAAAAGAGGAGTGTGCACAAGTTTGCATATTTTCCTCATTTTCTTGATATTTTGCTAAGTCTTGTTCCAATCTTGGAATTCTTGGGCTATAGGGCTGATCATAGCATCCTAACTGAGTTGGTTAAGGTGTGGTGAGGCTTATAACTTGGGGATAATCAAGTGTGGGGTAACAAGTTTGCATCAATCAAGATTTTTCCAAGTTTCTGATTTTACATGTTATTGTGCTTAACCCTTGTTGAATCTTAGCAGGCTTTTGTGGAAGCTTGTGCTTGTTCTTGCTAGCACATAAGCTCAAAATTCGTGGGTGTGGATGTACATCCATGAGGTTTGCTTACTTAATCTCCAAATCTGCTTAAAAAGTGATTTTTGGTGATATTTGTATGAAACTGTTGTTCTTGTGAATTTTGTGGCTTGTTCTTGCTTGAATCTGTTATTTAGACTTGTTAGAGTGTTAATTGATGCTTGGTTGGCCTGAAATCTTGTTTTGCTTTTGAAAATCTTCATTTGAAAAAGTTAAAGGGGTGTTTGGGTCTACTGATTTATGCTTGTAATCTGATTTTGTGTTAAGGGAAAGTGTTGTTTATGCTTTGTATCTGATATAACTTTGTTTGAGAGTGTTTTGCTGCAAGTTATTGGGTTTGAACACTTGAATTGATCAATCTGCTATTAAGGACTTGTTTCTGCTTATTTTGACCTAGGATTTTGGGAACACTTAGTGTGTATGCATGCTTAGGGATAAAAGTGGTTTAAACAAAGTTAACTTAACCTGTTTGAAAGATTTGAGGTGTTGAAATTGGCTTGTGTGTCAAATACATCAGCAAAAAGTATAAACCTGCATGTGTAGTGTTCATCAGTAACCTTTATAGCTTGGATCTTGCTTAATACTTTGAACCAGTGCATGAAACCTGTTTAGACTTGCTTATTGGAGTTTATTATAGCTTGTGTGTGCATTTGGTTGAATTTGGTTGGCTGATTTGTGCTAAAATTGCTCTTGAATGCTAAACTGCTCATTGTTCATGTCTGTGCTATATCTGGTGATAAATTGATTAAACTGTATCAATTGGCTGTTTGTGATTGTGTTATTTTGCTTGTTATTGACTCCTTTTGATCCAAAGATCAATTGGGTGCCTTTGTGAAAACTGAATCCAAGAAAAAGTCACTAAAGACAACAAGTCAAAATAGTCAAGCAGTGGGAAAAGTTCCCACTGCTCAACACCCAAAACTAGCCCCTGCTAGTGCAATTTTATCATCAGCTTATCAATAAGCTATTCTAGCTTATTCTGACTTGCAACAACTTATTTTTTGTAATAGATCTTCATTATTTGACCCATTTAAGTGAACTGGAGCTTATCAGACTTTGACTTTGACTTTTCACTAGAAAACCAACTTGTTTGACTTTTAAGATAAGTGCTTATTTGATTTTTCAGCTTACTTAGTGTGCTTATTTGAAAGTTCTTTGGTTTTTAAGCTTAGTTTTGTCAAAAGAAACATTTTGCAACTTGAATCAGCTTCTGAGGTGGTCTAGATCATAAAAACGACTATTTTGTCGTTTTGTGAATAAGTTGTTGACTTGTTTCTGGCTTATTGAATGGTCTTACTTGAAATTTCTTTTTACAAAAGTCTTTGTTAGGTCAAAAGAAGGTTGTGTGTTAAATTTTAGCTTATGGCATCAGCTTATAGCTTAATGGGCCAAAAAGCCCATTAAGAATAAGCTGCTTAATATAAGTTAGCTTATTTCACATTTTCAGCTTTTGGGCCTTTGGAAAAAGTTGTTTAAAATCAAATTTTGAGTTAGACTGTGCTTTTTGAGCTTATTTTGAGCACTTTTTCTTATTGGGCCTTAATTAAGCCCAATAAGGGACTGTTTTGGGTTTGGCCCGTTTTCTAGGCCCAATAGGGGTATTTAGGTAATTTCACTTTCATTTCTGAGTTATTTAGGTTAAATTAAGCTAGTTTGCAAGTTTTTAGAATTTTTTATAATTTTTGGATTTTTAATATTATTTTAATATTATTTTATTATTAAAAATTAAAAGTCTGATTTTCTAGGTTTTTATATTTTTCCTAGGTTCTAAATACTTAATTAGGATTTTTGCAGCTTTCCAAATAATTTTTAGGTCTTTTAATGATTTGTTATAATTAATTTAAGATTTAATTAGTTTTAGGAGTTTTTAATTATTTAAAAATAGTTTAAATTGGTTTTAAAATTTTGAAAAATAGTTTTTAGCTTAATTAGAGGATTTTTGAGGTTTACAAACTTGAAAATCTTGTTTAGGGCTTTTTGATAATTAATTTTGATTTTTTAGGGCTTTAATTAGCATTAAAAAGTCATTATCTAATTAATTAAAAGGTTTTTGCAAGTTTTGATTTTTTTGTAAACTCTTAGATTATTATTAAGGATTTTTGGTGATTTTTAGTAATTTTTAGGAATTAATTTTAATTTTGGTGGTTTTTACGACTTTACGTGTACGCCTTTTTAGACTTAGTTTAATCCGTCTTCATAACCGTCATTCTCTTCTAATCCCCTTCCTATTCTTCTTTTTCCACATATAATCACAAATTAATCCAAGTCATTACACACATAACACACTAGCCTCCTTGAGAACGAACTTAATTGGGTCATTCACACACGGTTTTCCTAAATCGTCGTGCTCACTTGCCCTACTTTGTTGCCTCTTTTTCCTAAAAGGGTAGCAAAAGCTCAACATCAATGCATCATCGCATAAAGTTTGTAAATCTTAATGTTACAATTTTTCTATAAAATTTATCAAGAAAATAAGGATATATTTTAGTTCTTATTTGCAAACCACGGTTTGAATTCTATTCAGTTAGTTGTATATGGGTCGTATTAACTGTTTGCTTTCATTACGAGTAAAAAATGATTAAAGATTGTTATTCCTGAAAAGGACGAAAATCTTACCATTATCACCGCCAACGCGGTCTACGAAGTAGTATACAAATTATGATCACATCTACACGTATCTCTCATTGATAGAATAAAAGATTAAAGATGTTTATTTTATTTTTTTATCTTTTGACTATTGTATTCCATATAACATATGTTGGATTCTAAATATAGTTCTTTCTAATTTATAACATCATAATACGTAATGTTTTTTACTACATTTTTTAACGTTATAAAAAAAATACCCGTAAATTTCACGGGTCTTTTAGCTATATGATGAAGTATTGATTATCACCGGTTATAGTCTTGCAAAAAATATCACTTGATAATTGATATGGTATTATTAGTGATATCTTTTATTACCAGTAATAATATTCAAGTGACTTTCCTTTTCAAAGTTATCAGTGAGTATTTTGTTATATTTACAATTTTAGTCATTCTATTCTTTTACAACTTTTATATAATTTGGAAATAATACCCGAGCCATGTGCTTTTTCTCATGGGATCTTGTGTTAAGTATTGAATGGTTATTATCAGTCCATTCATCCTCACTTAAAAAAACATGTCTTAAAACTCATTAATAAATGTAACCATTTACGTGTCATGTTCTATTATAAATTAAGTACGTCACATGAGTATAATATATACATTTCAAATGTAACTAGCCTGGTACCCGTGTAATGAAACGGCGGGTACCAGATGACTATTTTTTTACGAGTAAATGTTACATTTTTATCCACCAATTTCGTATTCAAATTAAAGTTAAAATTATAAAAATTAATTCTACATAAATAAACTTGCTAAAATTGAAAAAACTAAAATTCAATCACAATATATCAAAATGGATATTGAATTAAAAAGCGCGAAATTTTAGAAAATATGGTGAAATTAGATTGTAGAAAAAAAAGATATTTCAATTTAAATATAAAAGTTTTCTTAAATAGTTTGTTACAAAAGTTGTTAGAAAAGTTTGTTATAAAAATGTTTAAATGTTTAATAAAGTGGTATAGATAACAAATGTCATTGCTGTACGGAAATAAATTTTACAGTAAACTTGTTAAGTTTTGCCGGGCAACTCACGGCCTGTGATTATTTTTTCAGATCTTTGACTTAGTTGTTAACAAACATGCATAGTTATAAAGAGATGTTAACACAACTTCGTGTCTAATAGCATTATATGTTTGGGATCATATTAATGTTCAATGGGTTCTGTTTGATTAAACGTTTTAGACGGTTAACATTAACTCAAACTGTGACAAACCGTTTCTGTTTGATTCAATGTGTTTTTTTATTTTTCGACTAACCAAACCAAACCGCCCCTTGAACACCCCTACACCTAGTTATAGATATGAAATGATGTTCAAGTGATATACATTTTAATTCCTCCACAATATAAGTTAAATTTACTCACTTTATTATAATGTTAGTGGGTTTCATTGAAGGAAGAAGATGATAAATTAGCCTCATATTTAGTTTTTAACCTCTAAAGTTCATAACTTTAAAACTTTTTTTATTCGTTGGTATTTTTTCATGCAATTACACAATAGACATAGTAGATTTGACGCTTTATTTATTAAAGTTTATAATGTAGGAGTTTATAACTTTAAAGTTTATTAAAGTTACTTTCTTGCAGAGGCCAAGATTATGCCAGTTTACCAATATGGCTAGCATGCTCGGGAACCAGAAAATACGATGTTCTCTTTTACACGTGGCCTTACCTTATTGGTTAAAAAAAAAATTGTACAAAACAAGAACTGTACCACCTGCCTGAAATGTGCAGCCTTTGACTACTGTTTTGGTGGGACGCAAGTACTAAATAATTGGACCTATTTTCTGCCACATTGGTACTCGGTGGGCTAAAATCCCGAGTATCAATTAAATTAATTTTTTTTTCTTTTCTTTTTGTAAACAAATTAATTTAGTAAAGTTAGAAAACTTAGTAAAATGAGTGTCTAACCCTACTTTGCGGTAGTTTAGTTTATCGTTATGATTTTATTTAAAAAAAAATTATTGGCATGTTGAGTAGTTTTTAAAGAGCTATTCGTGTATTGATAAATCGAAAAAAAATTAATTGGCATGTAAAATAATATATTAATGGGCAAAGTATGGCACTCGTGAAGATTTTGATGAAAAAAAATTGTATAGTATTTTCTGTTTAAGTAATGAGTAAGTATTTAGTATGCGCAAATTTTGTAGAAAAATTTAATAAAAAACATAGTGGAAAGGAAAAATATATTATGTCTAAAAAAATAATATATACGAATTTCTTGTACATTAATTACTCAATAACTCGGGTGAGAGGTTTTGAGATATTGTGAATTTGATACTAAACATTCAACCTGGGGGTTTATATTGCAAATGATACTCAGGATGAATTCCAAACGAGCATGTGGTTGTCAGACATTGAATTAAGCGAGCTTACTGTGTCGTCAGATAGGGCCCACCATCCACAGTCGCATGTCTGAATACTTTGACTTTTTTTTTTGGACCACTTAAATTCTGACGCGTGGCACAATGGTAATCGTATTAGATTCTTCCCGAGGTTCATGGCTATTTTCGAAAACCAAGGAATTTATGGCCTCTGCCAGACATGTTTGTATGGAAGCGGCCTCTGCCGTAATTTTCGCTTCATTAAAAGTTTTGAGACCCTTTTCAGTTTAAATGTTTTTTTGGCATGTCCCTTATAGTAATGACATGTCAATTCAACTAAATGTAATCACAAAACAGTGCTTCTCTCTAAATTTAACGGCCAATTAATCTTTTTTTCCAATAATAAAGAATTTCGAGGCCCCCTTCCCACCTCTGACCTCCCCCAACATACATACAGCTCTGTACTCATGAGACACGTCAAAATATCTAGGATTGGTCTTGGTTCAAGAATATCTTTGGACCTGCATAATAGTATATTGTCACATTTTCATAGTTAATGTGTTAGGTTTTTAGAGGTTACACATCAAGTATTTTTGGCATACCTTTGGAATTTCTAGGTTTAAATAGTGACGAGTTGTCGATGTCACTGATAGAAGTCGACATGCAGTTACCGAGCCTGATATTCAGAACGGTTGTTGCATTGTGTGTTCATGCTATAAATGTTAGATGTCAAAGTTAATTGTTCTTTTTCTCTGGCGGAATGAGTTGATCCTGTTATAGCATGTACATTATTAACACAAAGCCTCCAATGAATTATTGGGGACATCGCTTGAGGGAGAGTTTCACTAAAATGGAGATGAACTGAAACAACATCCTTCATCCTATATGGTGCATCCTATTGTGTCGCCTCTGTTGAATGCATATATTTTGAGTTAAAATTGTCACATGTATGTGCAAGGTATTGAAGAAGCAATATCATTACCCTTGATTCTGAATATTGATAGTCTTTCTTACGACTATGCTTCTAGTACGGTCGCCTGATGCCATTGGCTCGCTAATTATTTAAATCCACCTTATATATTCTGTTTAATTATAGAATATAGTTATTTTAGTAACTATGTCCTGTTTATACTTAAGGTAGCAGTTTTAAGATACCTGTCAGTGTAACGATATTTATTTCGGTCTAATTCTTGAAATGCTCTAAAATGTCACCTTGTTTTCCTTTGTGCACCCAACAAATGAAAATTTCCTAAAATACCTTATGCAACTTATACAATTTATTCAACTTATGCGACTTTTCCAAAAATAGAAAAAAAAGTTCAAATTTTTTTCAAAATTTTACCATTTTTGGAAAAATCGCATAAGTTACATAAGTTGCGTAAGACATTTTGAAAAATTTTCATTTGTGAGTGCAAAAAGAGAAAAGAGGTAACATCTTGGGTCATTTCAAAAATTAGCCCATTTATTTCAGCCCTTGTTTCGAGTTCATTGTAGCTTGTGAATTTTGAAAAGTGCTCTAGGTATTCATCGTGATATAGTATCAAAATAATACCCATGTCACCTATAAAGTGTACAAATAATATTAGATTAACCCGTGTAATTTAGCAAGAAAAACAGATTTAATGGCAATACACACTAATTTGAGCCATGTTAGACATCCAAACCGTGTGACATTTATTTGCTAACCTATATTTCCCTCCTAGTATGTAAATCACAAACGATTATTTGGGAACTAATTTTTAATTTTCTTGTAATTATAATTCATACAACAACCCCTATACATCCATTTTCGTATTCAACTACTAATTAAAAACATAACAGAATGAATAAACAAAACAAAATTACTACCATGACCAGTATGAAAGTCCATATCTGCCAACTCCAACTCTAAATCCGTCTCTACTTTCACTTTCAATTGAACTAATCAAAACTAAGCCAATAACATGATAATTAGCTTATCCAAAACTACTTGACCAAGTCAATGCAAGATGAGAGAAATCATACATTATGACCAATATATACCCATTAGATTTTTATACCAGACTCGACAAAAGCAAAAGAATAATGTACCTTAAAAGTTGGTTCAAAAATAGTTGCAAAGTTGTCACCCACTCCATGCAACTTATAATATTTGTACTTATAAATGTGCTTATTAAAAGCGTTCACCTACACCTTTGTTGAGCAATCAAGACTATTAAAACAATTAATCAATTATTTAACCGGGGTTGTGTTTCATTTACTCAAAAACAATGAATCTATAAATAAAGTTGCCAGCCTACATAGTATTGGTCTAGACATCTCATCAGACAGTTAATATATACTTTATGCGTTTCGTGTAAGCATTAGGTGCAAGACCACACTGTCCAAACCATGTTTGTTACCAGTATAATTTTGACCTTATATCCAGGAACTGTTCATCGTCCTTTTTGTTTTAACTTTATACCTCCATCAATGTTGTAATTGAACCCCAAACCTCTTGACATGTAAACCTCTTGATATGTCGGGTAGTGGGTCTGAGTTGCATGTTTAATACTCTAAAACGAATCATTTAAAGTGAATTATTACTCGTACAATGCGACGAGGGGTATCTCCTGACGATTTCTAAGGAGACAAATATTACACTCTTACCTATTAAATTTGTATTCAAATGTTAAAGTTGTAAAAAAATTATATCAAAATAAAATAAATCTTTAAAAATGAATAGAACTAAAAAATCATTAAAGTATATAAAAAATGGATATTGATCAAAAAGCACAATTTTTTTAAAATACGATAAAATTAAATTATAAAAAAAATAATTAGATAAAAAAATATTTCAATTTAAAAATAAAAATGACTTTCTAATAGATTGTTACAATATTTTGTCACAAAAAGATATGATTGATCAATTATAAAATAAATGTTTTCATAAAAAACAATTCTGAGTCTTAATTTTTGAGACCTTTTAAGTTTAAAATTATCTCAAATAATTTATAATATAGTAAGATAAAATAAACATAAGATTATCTCATTGAAAATTCTTATCATCATTAATATTAGGTCCTTCCAATGCATTTTCATCATCTTTTACCTCGCAATTACACGCTACAACAAATGTGTTGATTTTTCACACTTTTTATAAAACTTTTTCACACTTTAGATTGTGTGAATTTGACAAACTCACACTATTATTAGTGTTTTTGGTGTGAAAAATTGGGTGTAACAAATAATTTTATATTTTTAAGTATGAACACTTATAATAAACTTCACACTTTATAGTGTGAATATTTGAAAGTATGTTTTATAAAATAATTAATCACACTTTTATGTGTGAACTTTTTAATACTTTACACATTTAAGTGCGAAGAATTTTGAAACGATTTTAACACTTATAAGTAAATAAAATTCACACTTTCTGTAGTATGAAGAAAAAAGTTTGAACACAAGGTAAATTTGTTAGTGTGCATTTTTGTATCTAGAAAAATACTTTATCGCTAACAACCGTTTGTGGTACTTGCCACATATAGCTCATAGGTAGATCTGTCAATGTAACACATTACACATGCATACATAACAAAGAACTAACATTGGTGGCGACGCGATATGAACATCACACAAAGTGATGTACACCACAAAATCATATTATGCATATAGTATATACCACATATGCTGTTTAATGTGAATAACAATTTTGATATACGGGCTACGTAAATGTTTCACAAAACTAGCCGTGCACTAGTTTTTAAAAGAACTGAAACCGAAGATCAAAACTTATTTCGAAATGTGTTCATGGATTGTCAATATTTATATTTTAACACGTACTGTAGCTAAGAAGGTCACCATTTACATTTAACATATAATAAGTAGCTAACACATGGCCATATGATAAAGTTTGTCAGAATTGTTAGTTCATGTACGCAACAATGACGAGGCTCACTCTTCAAAACCTAAATGGGTTAGGTTATCAAGACCCTCAAAAAAGCAATTTGTACCACCAAAAAAACAATCTATACCGCCTTGTTTATATTAGATAGATGGGAAATTGAAATTACGAAATAAATTTTAATAGCTCAAAAGTGTTAAACAGTTAGAAATACGGAACACAAATTGATAAAAAAAAAATAACAACATTATACTATAAAATGTGAAGACCGTTGCAAGTAGATGGTACTTTTTGATACCCACTGACGAACCACGATGGGTACCAATAGTATTAGCCCGTATTTCATTAATTTGAAGATGATTACTATATATCTATCGGTTAAGACCACAATAAAATAGTATTTTTCTGAACAAATTACACTAGTTAGCTTAATAAAAATTAGCAACATACTTAAGACCAGGCCAAACAGTTGTTTTGATAAATTTCTTGTAGGAAAATTTTGCAAAATGCCTTTTTCTCAAGGGGTGTTTGTGTTTTTTTTCCTCTTGACTTTAAATTTTTCGTAAATAACCCGAGGCAAACGAGTCAACTTGGCTCCATAGTTTGACATGTGTCCCGAGTCAAACCGATGCAACATGTACTTGTGTCGGATACATGTCAACATATGGTGCAAGATTGCCTTGGTTGCTTAGTTACCTTGGCGTATTTACGGAAAAATTTAAATCAAGGGTCATTTGTCACATACTCTTTTGCGGAAGTGGCATTTGAAAATCCCTTTCTTGTATATTGTCAAGAAGTCACGAGATAAAAAGGTCTTATTCGTGGGTAAGGACTTTTGGGTAAAAACCGAATGAGTATAAATGAAAGCTACCCGGCAAGACACTTTTTCAATAAATAAGTCATCTTTGCTTTCCTGTTTTCACATTAACATTTAACAACACTAACAACTTTTCTCACATACATGATACATCATACACATGAAAGACTAAAAAGAGTCCCTTATACCTCTTATTTGTTTTTGTAATCGAGCATGGTGACAACTTGTCAAACCATCGAAGATTTGTGTCGTATGATGCTCGTCAGACGAGGCCGCAAATCAAAACTGAGGTATATTTGTTTTCTTTTTCTAGCAGTGTTTTAGCATGTTTCTTGTTACCCATAATAGATCTAGCTTTTTTATGTTATCTTTGTAAAAAAATGTGGAAGTAAGTATGCTGTTTTGTTTCAGGTTGTGTTTCAAGATGGAAATATGCTATATATTCTTGAGTTTCAGAATCAACCACACCATTTCTTCATGGCCCCGGTACCCAGTTCAAAAGGAAGGAGCAGCCGACAATGGGTGGTTTGGAATTGTCACTGCAGGTGCTGACGGAGACGGTAGGGGGCTGGAGGGTGCTCGGTTCCCCAGCTAACCAGCCCAACTAGCTTGGATAATAGCCTAGCGGCCAGCTTTGTCACCGGGCAAAATGAGCGAGGGGCACAAATTCTTGGTTTTTTGGATCGGTTTTAGATAGTTGTTTTATTTGTTTTTTATCATTTGTGTTTAGAGTAGCAAATTAGGTATGTAGCAAAAAGAAAAAAAAAAGTAGAGAAGAAAGCGTCGAGTGGTTGTTTGTAATTATCAGTCCATGGTCGGAGTACAATAGTATTATTAGTTGTTATATTATGTTTTTTTATCATTTGTGTTTAGATTAGCAAATTAGTACTCGTATGTATCAAAAAGAAAAAAAAAAGCAAGGAGAAAAAGGCGTGAGAAGGGTTGTTTGTAATTATCACTCCAGGGTCGGAGTACAATAGTATTAGTTGTTATATTTTGTTTTTTTTATCATTTGTGTTTAGAGTATCAAATTAGGTATGTAGCAAAAAGAAAAAAAAAGTAAGAAGAAGGAGGCGTGGAAGAAGGTTTGTTTGTAATTACCGGTCGAGGGTCGGAGTACAATAGTATTAGTTGTTATATTTTGTTTTTTAATCATTTGTGTTTAGAGTAGCAAATTACTATGTAGCAAAAAAAAAAAGTTGATGTTATAAATCAACTAATTTTAATGAAAAATGTCTGATGTTATTTATAATTTATGATGATTATGTAAATAATTATTGAAGTTATTTTCGTGATTTATGAGTTATTTATGAATGCTTTATAAATCCTTCAATATTAGATGTTGGTCCGAATCTTATGTTATTTGGATGATTGTTTTCTTTATCCCACATTTATTATGGAATTCCATTAATTTGTGGTTGAAAGGTTTTTCTGTTAAACTCATAATCTATTTGTTTTTGGCTAGGTCCAAGTATGTGATAACTTAATATCCTTTATTGTGTTCAATTTGATCATATTAGATGCTAAGCAATTATGCGATAGTTTATGGATACGTTAGTGGACAGCTAGAAGTTTTACGATTCAGTATGTTTTCTGAAATGGCGGATACTCAAGACTAGAGGTCGATTCATGTGCGTCGAAGCAATATCTTTCAGGCCACACAGGTGCTATACTCTGTCTAGCTGCGCATCAGATGGTTAGTAACTCGAGGGGGGTTCAACAGTAACATTTTTCTAATATCTGGAAGTACGGACTGTACGTTACGTATATGGGATCTTAACTCCAGTAATCTAGTGACAGTGATGCATCAACATGTTCAACCTGTTCGTCGAATAATTTTACCCCCGCCCCATACTGATAGTCCATGGAGTGATTGTTTTCTATCCGTTGGTGATGACTCATGTGTTGCATTAGCTTCACTTGAGACTTTACCGGTGGAAAGAATGTTTCCGGGACATCCGTATGTTCCTTCAAAAATAGTATGGGATAGTACACGTGGTTACTTAGCATGCTTCTCTTTGAATCACACAGCAACATCTGATTCATCTGATGTGTTGTAAATTTGGGATGTAAAGTCAGGGGCTTATGAGCGAGTTCTTACTGGTAGTGCTGCTCATTCAATGTTTGATCATTTTTGTATGAGCGACTTCTTACATTTGGCTTTGAGGCTGTTAACTAGACGTTTTTGGTTGATGAATTTGGCATTGCTTCAGGGCAAAACAAACCTCATAGTACTATTGGTATACTGCAAAGAAATTACTCGATCTTAGGGAGTAGAAAGTCGGAGATCAAGGACAAGCTAACTTTTATATTCCCATTAATTAAGGGATATGAGGGTAAAATAGCAATTTTAATCTCAGTTTAGTAAGTACTTTGAGGTAAGTAGGTCTCAACCTCCTATTTTACCCCAAAATGATTAAATAAGCAGAAGCACTTTTAAACTGCTTTTTTAAGCAGAGAAGCAGAATAAGCAATCCCAAACACATCCTAAACTGTTAGTCAGTAACATGGTTTTCATTTTAGTTGTATATCTGTCTTACTTTGCATTGAGCGTTGTAGTTGGGAAGTACTCGAAGCTAATGCTGTTGTTTCAGTCATTGGAAAGCCATCTGCTCTCGTGCGAAAACAATTCGAGCTCAATTAAGATTTTTCTACATGGAAAGTCAATCGTAATGACTCAAACATCAGAGAAGCAATGCTCAGAGCCACGACTCTTTGCATCAATGGAGCTTCTTGGACTTGAATCCCCAGGCTACTGCCGTTTCACTTTTGCCCTGGAAGCCACAGCTCTTCGCATCAATGGAGCTCCTTGGACTGGACTCCCAGGCTACTGTCGTTTCACTTTAGCCCTGTAAAATACTGAATTTGACCGTGCTCTACAATGCATCGTCAAATTCAAGTTACTCATTAAATAACTGCATTTTCGTAAAGTAGATGACACCATTCAAATATGTAGTTCTGTACTTCTGTAATTCTGTCTTCATAGTTTTGGCGTCTCCAAGTTGTGATTGAGAATTTTTCTACTGAAAAAAGAATCAAACTTGTTGAATACTGTAACTGCATTTTCTTACGGACGATATGTGTTTGCAACACCTCTGTTAGGCTCTGGTAATGTGAATAGCACACGGTTAGAGTTAGAGGTAGGCAAACCGGATTTTTTTAACCAGGTCGGTTTAGATCCGGTTCAGTTTGAGTCAACTAATCAACAAACCAGTTTGACTTACACCAGATCGGTTTTAAACTGAATTTTTGTTAGACTTGAAATAATTTTTTATTTGCTAAATATTTAAATAATTATGTATTTTTTTAAAGAAATTCGGATAAATCGGGTTATTTGGGTCAACCCGAGAACCGAACCGAATTCTAATTCGATTTTTGGTTCGATTGAAATCTAGTTTGGTTTGGTTCGGTTTTAGGATTGACCCAAGAAAAAAAGTTAACGGATAAACCGAATAACAGCTCTAACCGAGAACCAAAACGAAAGACACCCCTACAGTTGATACATGGCTTTTTATATAGCCAAAAACATCCCTTGATGAGTACATAGTGCAACCAAAAATGCATCATGCATAGAGTACAACTGACTGATAGATGATAATGTTGTTAGCCCTTATCTTCTGTCAATCATGAGTTGTCATGATTTGTAACATGATTTGACAATCATGTACTTATAATCTATATATATCCCACATTTAGTGGAAGAATAAGAACACACACATTCACAATGTACCTTTCATTCAACACTGACAATGCATGCCACAAGCTCACAACACATGTATCTTTAAGTTATACATCAAAAAGGAAAGCAGATCACGTTTCCACTATGGTCTGAAAGTCAACGGTCGACAGGGCTAGTTTTGTGACATCATTTGGCTAAATCAACTGTCTACCTAACTAGTTTTTGTTGCTGCCAGAAACTCTGACAGCCCGCTTACATTAGCCGAAAATGACCCAACTTTCTGACAGCGAAGAATGAGGTGAGCAGAATACTTTGGGTTATAATAGTTGAAACCACCACTCTTGGTCTGCATATGCCTATGTGCCATTCCAGTAAGCTTGTAAAAGTCTTGAGGATCAGAAGAACCATCTACAGAATTATTCAAAATTGAAACCTCAATATATTAACTACTATACAATGAACACCTAGTTGAGGACAAAATGTGAGACATACAACATCCTAATGTTCAAACCGCAAGAAATGAATGAGAGACTAACCTTGCACAGTTTCATACTCGCCTTTGGATTCCACTTGGGGTTCAACCACGTTCCCTGCATGAATGTTAAGGCATCAAGAAACAGAACACCATAATAAAGTTTGTATTTATGCAACTTACATAATCTAATAAACTGCTATGTGGTTTTTATCGGGATTGTTAGAGGTGAGAAGCCCTCTATATTAAAACAAAAGTATGACTAATTTTATTGATTAGTATAATTAAAATGGCCGTAAGCATTATTGACTGACTTTCAATCCCTTCGACCTGTTTCAACTTTTGCTAGGTTTAAAAAATGAACCCAAATCAACCCGTTTTCACACAAATGAGTCAAAATCTATTGGCTCGAACTGTTTCAACATTATAACAGAAAAAACTAGAGCTGATGCGCCATTTTTATTAATTTTAAAGTGTAAACTGCAAGTTTGTATAACTGATAGTATGTCAATGGGTTCTAATAAGAAGTGATAACCAAATCAGAAATATATTCACATACCCTTTGATTTACGATTCGTAAGTCTAAAATTCAGCAGCGTCCTTGCACCGTTTTTAGTTTCACATGCGACTTTGGTCGTATACACGCCACGTATCCCTCGTTCAATGGCCTCTATGGTCAAGTAAAAGATATACTTGTCGGTCAATTTAAAGAATTTGCACTCAATGAATTCAGCCCCGCTGACCATGTTGTCTTCGTCTCTGTTAAGATACTAACAACATAGAATTTATTGCAAGACAGTTAGCAACGGAGACGGTCTCAAAACTTCAAAGCAGTTGGAAGGAATGTAACCATACCAAGTGACAAGATTTGTTAAAGATGTCAACCGCAAATTTTCCAACTAAATCAACAACCATAGCATCCTCAACCGTAACTAAATTATCTATTGGTGCATACTCGAATTCATTTGCCTCCTGCCACACGTATGAAATATGTGAGGATATGCCAGAAACATGTATACGTTAGTGCAGAATCTTGGATGTAGATGTATATAGATGAGAAAATAAAAAGAGGGAAGAATAACAGATACATACAGTTCTCTCATTGATTGTAAACTGATTCCAGACGTTCTGCTCATCGTTGTTCAACGGATATCTGCCGTGGTAATTAGGGGAGCTACCTGAATAAGAAACACGCACACATATCCACGTTATTGTAGATTAGGACTAACAAGGACTTAGCTTATTAATGATCAGAGTGCAATGATAAAAAGATACTTATGTATTAGCTTATCAACCACCACCAAATGGCATAGTGGTAAGGTCCTTGACTCCCCCAACAAGAGGTCAGGGGTTCTAACCTCACTAGGTGTGCACGTTTGGGGTGGCTAGAGGTTCACATGTGCCGACTCCCGGCTATCGAAAAGGGTAGTGGCCCTGGGAGTCGGCTCAAATATCACGTCGGAAACCAGGTAACACAAAAAAAGAATAAACTTTTGTAGCGTTATAATAATTTTTTCTAAAACCTTAATAAGAAAATACGTACAGGTTATCTTGATCTCCTTCTTCGTTTTGGGCTTGGGCTTGGGCTTGGGCTTGGGTGGTGAAGGAGGAGGCTCGGAAACATAAGAGGCTTTGGGGTCGCTGCAAGGAAAGGGGGTATGAGTACGAGAACGAAAGGAGATAAGAAACTCATGAGAGTATATAATTAATTATCTACAGCTAAGATAAACAAAAATATAAAGGTCGCAGCTAGAGAACATACTATTTCCAGCAACATGGCAACTCTCCCATAGCAATCATTTCCCTAACAAGATTGCGCATCTCGGGCTTATAATGTTCCAATTTGAGTTTTGCAAACCTGTTGTTGTTGTTCCGTTTTAGAGACTTCCTAGCACTAGCTACTTTCTGAATCACATCATACAGTTCCTTTGGAACTTCAGATGGCGCTGTGATGCACAAGAATAACAATAATTAAGAAAGACAGGCAGTAAATAATGAAGTTGTTGTTAGCATCAATATCAGAAATTCATGCATACCTGAGCTTAAAGTTGATACTTGAGTTTTTTCAGGAGGTGCAACCTTGACCTGGAAATAAAAAATAAAAAAAGGAAAAATTAACAATTCCCGAAAACATGCTTTATAATCAGAGATTTCATATTTACCGAAAACATGCTTTATAATCGTTGCACATTATGCATTTAACGTTGTAATACATGAAACTAATCATGAAAAAAAGAGGGTAGATATGAAATTCGTCCTTTGTTTTATATTGGTTGAAATTGCCACCACCACTAGAAGAATGATAATTCAAAGAAAACAAAAAGTAAAAAGAATTACTGGTTCACGTGTGGATGATGATGATGATGTTTCTTCCCATGATGATGATGATGTTTCCTCCCATGATGATGATGATGATGATGATGATGATGATGTTTTCAGGAATTTCCGCCATGAGGATGGTAAATGGGGTTGCAATTCCTTGCGTTTGAAAGACGTAGTTGGTTTTTTGGGAGGTGGAGCAGGCTTGTTCTGGAACCGAAGCAATGAGCACAGTTAGTGCCATACACAGAATAGTGATACATAATTGTTAAGATAATAATACGATAGAATTAGTGAAAATGATGTAAAATTAGTGAAAGGTTAAACAGACAAATAACAAAACAAAAAATTAGAAAGAATTACTGGTAGGAGGTAGCGTGGTGGTAGTGTGTCTTTCCTAATCCTTATCATCTCGTCATACGTCAGAATCCTGTACAATTTTGGGGTTTCAGATGGCGGCTCTGTCATGCATGCACAAGAAGAATAACAAAAATTGATTGAGAAAGACAAGACTGGGAATAGTGAATGAAGTTGTTGAAGTTAGCATGAATGGCTGGCGGGTAAGAGAAAAGAAAACCATGCATACCAGTGCTAATAGTTGATACATCATGATTCTTTTCAGGAGGTGTGACCTTGTTAACCTGGAAGTAAAAAAAAAGAAGAAAAATGATGGTATCTTTTATATTTGGTTGGAAATTGGAACGGATAAACAAAAAATAGTACATGTTTCATACTTTAGTGTTGTTGGAAATGGAATTGGTGGCGTCGGCATTAAAGGGAATGGCAGTTAGATAGTTGAGGACCTGTGGCTTTGAATAAAACTTCTTCCCGGTTTCAGTTTCCTTATATACCTTGTACTTGTATCCACTTGGCTTGGACAACACTGTGATAATCCATCCATCAGGTAGCCAATCAGGGGTGGTAGTGGGACTGGGAGTTGATAATTTAGGTTTTTTTGGAGACGCCTGAAGCAATGAATGAGCACATGGGTATATGTCAAATGTTTGAATGAATGAATGAATGGTATTAAGCCAAAGCCTGAAATAATAAGGGAGAACAAGTAAAATAAGGAAAATGATAATATTAGATAGATAAACTTACATGAGGAACAGGGTGGCTTTTCTTCCTTTTCCTTGATGATGATGATGATGATAGGTTCCTACTAGTTGATAATTTAGATTTTTTAGGAGGTGTGACCTGAAGAAAAGAGCAGAGTTAGAATTTTAGAATAAATAATGATGATTATACAAAATTCAAATAAGCCAGCCTGATGGGAAGGGAAAAACAAAAAAAAAAAAACTCCAAAAATCGATTGTGTTTGTATTTTGAGCAATCAATCGGCTTTTTTATCCAGCTTAAACTCGAAACCCACTAATAATCGACAAAATAAGTTAATAAAAAACAAGTACGGAGTAATAATCGTGGATACACTTTCAGAAGAAGCCGCCGACGATCTCCTCTTTGTCGGAACCATCATCTCCCAAACCTTACTTATTCTTTGGTGCTATGAAAGTTGTTCGTTTATACTATTTATATTTCCTTCTCTTATTTGTAGTAAAGCCCACCCAAACCCATCTAGATTCTAGACATATAAATAAAGCGGTGTTTGGGATAGGTGCAGAAAGAAAATAAGAAAATATAGAAACGCAATAATCTACTTCTTTAAACAACGAATTATTCCTTAGGCTAGGCACAACGCATGGGGGTCGCGACCTAGTTTTTTCGGCCGACGACCTAGTGCGACCTATTTGCCACAACCCGGCGACCTAGTGCGACCTAGTTGAAAAAAAAAAAAAAAAAAAAAAAATTTTTTTTTTAAACACAATAAATTTAATAAAAAACATTACATTTATTTAAAAAAAAACATTACACAATTATTCGAAATTAAAAAACATTAAACATTAAATGAGTGATATCGCCATTATCCATTGCGATTATTCCAAATGTGTTCCACTAGATCGGCTTTTAGGTTGAGATGTAGATGTGGATCGACTATTTGCTGAGTAATTTGAAGCCTTTCTTCATGCGTATTTATCGGATCGTTATCAGCATGTTCTTCTACTTGATGATAATTGGGTGATATCGCCGCCCCCCTATGTTTAATAACCATATTGTGTAATATGATACACGTGTACATTATGTCTGATAGTCGACTTTTTGACAATCCTCGGGCCGGGATATCAATCATCTTCCATTTTGCTTTCAATACACCGAAGGCTCGCTCAACATCTTTTCTTGCTGCTTCGTGCTTCGTTTTATACAATCTTCGTTTATGATCATTTGTCGGCGGATCTTGTATAGACTTAATAAGAACCGACCATTGCGGATATATCCCATCAGTAAGATAGTATCCTCGACGATAATGCACGTTGTTAGCCACGAATCCCAGTTCAGGTGCTTTCCCCGATTTAAGATCATTAAAAATAGGGGACTGGCGTAAAACATTCACGTCGTTATTCATCCCAGCTACACCAAAGAATGCATGCCAAATCCATAAGTCTTGCGATGCAACCGCCTCCAATAAAATGAACGGTGTTGACCCCTGATCACGCCTACTAAATTGAGCTTTATAAGCAACGGGACAATTCTCCCACGGCCAATGTGTACAATCGATACTTCCTAGCATCCCAGGAAACCCGTGTTTTTCCTCGTGAAAAGCATAAAGTTTCTCCATGTCAGTATAAGTAGGCTTTCGCAAGTACTCTGTACCATATAATTGCATTATGCCGGTACAAAACCGTCGAAGACACTCTCGTGCTGTTGTCGCACCCATTTGCAAATATTCGTCTAGAGAATCAGGCACGGCTCCGTACGCCAGTTGACGAATAGCGGATGTGCACTTCAGCAAGGGCGAAAGACATTCTCGATTCAAAGCATCCGTTGAGTTTCGAAAATAAGCATAGTTATTTTTCAAATCGTCAACAATTTTTAAGAATAAATCGCGATCCATTCGGAATCGATCACGAAATGTCTCTGCTTCATACTGCGGTCCTTCAGTAAAATACGCATCTACTAGACGATTATGTGCACCCTGATAATCTCTATATATATATATATATACGACCGTTTTTTGGGGCGTGATGCTTCATAAGCCTGTTCGCAAGCTTGCGTAAAAGCTTCTAACTCACTAGTAACTTCTTCTTCGTCGTCGGAAGAGTCGGCAAAAAACAATTCATAAGACATTTTTGGAGATTTGTGTGTTATATTTTTGTGATAATTGGTAATAAAAATAGGGTATTTATAGGGAATTTTAAAAATATAGCCGTTTGAATTTTTTTTAAATATCCAAATATGACCGTTTGAATCACAAGGCTTAAACAACTCACAAATTAACTAGGTCGGGACTAGGGTCGATTTACCCTCGATTTACACCGGCGACCGAATCGCCGCAACGCGACGATTCGGTCGCGACCGACGATCGACCGACATTTTTCCGAGGCGTTGCGCCTAGCCTTACATGTGTGATGTGTATATGTATATTCTTCATCGAGAACGAACGCTATTGAGGTTTATAATGGTGGCAGCTTTTTATTTTTCCCAGAATTTGGAACAACATGTGAGGTAAAAACATGAAAGATTGATGACGAAATTATAGGCAATGCATAATGCGAATATGTTAAGAGTAAGCAGTTCTATGAGCAGAAGTATGGAAATATTAGAGTAATTATACAATGACAAATGACTTAAAAATGCATTTAACTTGACATTTTTTGTGTTTTGTGTAGCCATCTTTTTTCTTTCCCATTATTATCATCAAACTTTCAAAAGTCGATCATTCTGTGTATTTTGTGACTATTTTACCCTTACTTTTTTGAAATTTTAAAGGGTAAAATTGTCATTTTACATGGTAAAATATTGATAAAATACATACAATGACCGAATTCTAAAAGTTTGATAACTATAATGGGAAAGAAAAAAGATGGGTGTCAAGTTAGATGCATTTTTAAGTCATTAGCCCATTATACAATATACATTGTAAAATTACTTTAAAACCATGTAAATAAAGGGAAGGGATATATATGTAATTTGAAAATAAAAAAGCTAAGTGTTAAATCAAAATATTTGTTGATAAAACGTTTTGAATAATAGCAATTACACAAAATTCAACCGTTAGTCGCTCTTTGCCAAATGTTTTGAATAAGAGCAATTACACATAATTCAACCGTTAGTCGCTCTTTGCAAAACAAGCATGTTAACTGCTAGTCGATTGTGGCTAGTTGCTCCGAAATGCTCACAAACGCATGGTATCAAACATACCTAGGGCTGAGCGACGGAATCAGACCAGACTGGACCGACTAAAACCGGACTGTACCGAGGACCAAATTGATCCAAAACCTTGGACCGAAAATGGTCCGGTCCGGTCGGTCCGGTCTTCGGTCCGACCCGGTCCCAATTAGGCAAAATAAACGAATTTTTTATAAGATCGAACCGGACCGAGGACCGAAATGGTCCAAAATCACGGATCGAGGACCGGTCCGTATTTGCTCGGTCCGGTTCGGTCCGATGGTCTAAATGCTCACCCTTAAACATACCAATAAAGATAATGTTATAATAATAAAAAATGAACGGTTGGTGAAAGTTGTGTCAAATGTGCCACGTATGATAAATGTCATTTTGATGCAAAAATTATTTTTACATCACATTTTTTGTCGCAATGATTAGAGCGGGTGTCAAAAGTTTTAAAAAAAAAAAAATAAAAAAATTCATAAGTTAAAAAAACATTACATACAAAAAATTTACATGAAAATAAAAATTACAATTTATTCATTACGGTTCGATAAATGTTCCATAAGATTCGCTCAAAGCTCATTGTTCACTGTTCGGTCTCGAATTTATTTTGTTTTCCTCTCATGTATTACACATCGTTCGATCCAACTTCGAACAATATTCTGTTAAGGATCAACAAAAACATCTCTAAAATTCAATGCAAATTTTTTCGTCTTTCAATATCATGTTATGTAACATAATACAACAATACATGATTCTTCAAGTGGTTAACTTCATAAGCAAGAGCGAGTTTCCGTATAATTCCCTAACGAGCTTGTAAGACGCTGAAAGTGCGTTCGATTTTTTTATAGCGCTTTCTTGAACTCTTTTAAACAGCAACGTTTTTTCATCCCTTGCAACGAAAAACTGTTGGTCCCTTGTAATTAGTACTATACTTAAGTAAACTAAGTACCTAACCCATGCTTAAGTAATGCAATAAACTTAATACAAGTAAGTAAATTAACACAATGTTTTCAACGCTTAACTCTTAGCTTTATTAAAGAATTATACCCTATTGTATACGAAGCTACAATAGGGATTGAATAGACAATGTGTGGTTTTGTGATCTCCTCACTAACAAGCTAGTCCAATCCTAACGATTGCTAAGCTTGACGATTCTATCAACAGGAGTTTATAACTCAAGTGTATGATCGTGTTTGGAGGAGAGAAAAACTTGTTTGTGAATGTGTAAAGCATTTACTGCACACACTTCATTTTCTCTCCTTTACAAGCATCCTATTTATAGAAGGAAAGTGGCTAGAAGACAATAATTGCCCATGTGCAATTCTTGTCTTATTGGTACAGTGTAGTATCTTGTCTTAACCTATTCTAAGTAGTAAGTCGTAAGTCCTTTACACATGTCAGTACCCCATCTATCCCAAAAGGGTAAGTCACGCTAATTGTGTGATGTACTTCATCTTGTCACAGTTCAACTTATCCCGCCTTTTCTTCAGTCTTGGAGAATGCTTGTTTTCTTCAGGGAGATCGTATGGGGTTCAGTGAGTCTATTGCCACAACTCACTGAACCCATCATCTTCTTCTTTGTCATGGAAGACATTCGTTGAGCTTCGCCTCTCTGAATGCTTGAGTCTTCCTTTTAGACTCAGTCTAGGAACTCGAAGGCAACTCACTGAGTGACTGTTCACTCAGTGACCTCGTTATGTTCAAGGTTAATAATTCACTTAGGCTGATTGTTATTCAAATCCTTCAGGGAGGTCATTAGGTACTGAATTGACCTAACAATCTCCCTCTATTTGGATATAAAATTTGCCTAAGTGAAATTGTTATAAGTGAGCAAAGAGGCTTCTTTTTATTACAAACTATTCTACCTGATGAAAAGACTTAATATAACAAAGTACTTCATTTTCATTCATCATTACATAAGACTGAATAGTCTGATACAAGAAACATAAAAAACAAAAGATTACAGTTATTCAGGAATCCATTGCTTCCCTCTTCACCTTTGATGACTTTAACACCTTTTCTTTGTCAGGCCTCCTAGCAAATATCTCCCTGAGCTTCTCACCAAATCTTTTATTCTCATCAGTCTGAATTTGTCCAGCCATCACAAGAAAGATGAGAACACTCTCAGTGGTGCATTTCTCTATGTCACTCATTCTTTGAAATGCTTGATCCCCAAATACATCAATGAAGAAGATACCCTACTCAGGTTCCTCTATAACCATGTTGTTCACAAAAGGGACATTTTCAGGGAGAGTACGATTGCATTCTAACCCAGAGATCTTAGTCTCAGCTTCAAGCTCAACTCTTTTTCTCTTTCTTCCCTGGGCTTTGGTAGGATCCTGTTCAGATAAAGGAAGATCTTCACTGATTCCCAATTGTTCCTTCATTTGATTCAACCTCTCATATCCCTTACCGAGAGAGTTGAGTATCTCAGGGACACACTTGTTTGTTGTAGTCCTGAAAATCCTTCCTATTTCGTCCCACTCACTAAGACCGAAATCACCAAATGGAAATTTCTTCATGACTTTAAAGTTCCTCTCATCATTGTTTATGTAAACAGATACTGAGACTGGTGTGGTATGAGGAATGATCTGAAGATTAGTTTGGTTCAGGCTTTCTTCTTTGGGTGATGACTTTGGTGTATTGGTCATACAACTTCTTGAGTTGTGTGGTTCTTTGTTTTTGCTTTAAGACCACTTAATCCTGAATGGCCTTGAGTTCCTCCTCCTGCTTCTGAATAAACTCCTCTCCCCCTTTCTTGCTCAGCAAGACCTCACGGTTACCACCCACTTCTTTTACAAACTCAGTGGAAACCTTCAAGATCTCAGCCTTTGTTGCTTCTTTAGCCTTAGCCGACTCCATTCTATCTAGATACACTTGGATTTGATCAGGAGTCATTTGGTACATTATTCCATTTATCTCATATGGTACCAAGACCAAGGCATCAGGGTCGGGCCTTACTTCCCTTGAAGCCTTTACAAGTTTCTTTGGAGGTGTAAGGGTTTCATCAGCTATACCTTTCCCCTATCTGACTTAGATACTGAGGGCTCAAGGTTGGGAGGAATTGAGTTTAAGGGTTGGGGTTGTGCTAGTCTTTCCTGCTCCCCCTCAGTGTGAGAGGGAGGTTCATTCCATGTTAACATCATTGGTGGCACATTCTCCCCCTCAAAAGTTGAAGGATCAGCCTGACTAATCCCAACTTTTGCCCTTTGTAAGGATCCTGAGGTGGGGGAAGATCCCTTAAAAGCCTGAAACATCTTAGTCACCATCTCCTTTATGGACTGAGTGTCTGCTTTGATAGTTCGAACATCTAACTGAATAAGGGATTGAGTGTTTTCAATGGTGGTGATCCTTGTCCTGAGCCTAGGAATATCAACTTCTTTTAGGGATTTGGAGATGTCAGAGAGATTGGTGGCATTAGCCATGTATCCTTGTGTAGCCTTTGACAATCTGAACTCTACTTCAGCATCCATATGAACATCCTCATAGATGGCATCACATTTCCCTTTCACCGCATCCAAGTCAGACTTGAGAGAATCTAACCTAGTGAAAACCTCAGTGAGCTTGTCCACCTTCAGGAACTCAAGTAATTGACCAACTCTAGAATTGGACTCAGTGGTGCTAGTGATCAGTCCATCTAGAGTTGTCTTTAAGGACACATTTGCCTCGACCGTTGGAAGAGCATGGTTAAGGAAGTTGATGAGCTTCTTTTCCTGATTCTCATGACTGTTGTTAACAGAGCTGGTGAATTCTATTTGATTATCTACTTGAATTCTCATCTTCTCCTCAGCCACATCAAACCTATCATCATATGTCCTGAACTCATCAAGGAGTTCATCAGCCTTTGAAGCCAAATCTTCATGAGCCTGAGTTACCTCAGCCTGTAAGGCTTTCAAAGCTACCTCATCCAGAACCACAGTCTGAGTCCCCAATGTTGAGGTGTCAAGTTTTGCCTCCTGGGAGGGCTTTTTCGATGCCTCAGGGGAGGGCTCCTTTTGTTCGGATGCCTCAGGGGAGGGCTTTTGTTGAGCCTCAGGGGAAGGCTGTATGTCTGCGAACAAGGGAGGGGACTGTGGCTTCTGGTCTGATTAAGGATGGGCCTGAGTTTCAGGTTCTTCCCCAGCCTCAATCATTTCGTCATCGTCACTGAACCCTTGGAGTAACTCATCAGGCTTCTCAAGTAAACTTATAAAATCTCCAAAGTTCAGTGACCCCTTAGGTTTATCCAGCTCCCCTTCAGAAGAAGGTTTGCCTTTGTTGTCGTCACTCCCTGCCCTAAATCCTGAGGCTTGGGATTTAGCCAACTGATACTCAGGGGCAGTTTGTGATTGATCAGTGGTGGAGGTAGGATCCCTATCAGCGGGGTGTTTTACCCGTGGGCGTCCCTCTGAGTCTTTGGGATCAAGATTGGTTCCCTCAGGCAAAGACTTTTGTTTTAGTGTGCCTTCATCGGGAGTTGGGGAAGTGAGATTCCTAGCAGCGGGGTGTTTTACCCGTGGGCGTCCCTCTGAGTCTAAGGAATCAAGTTTTGGGTCCTCAGGCAAAGACTTTTGAGCTAGTGTGCCTTCATTGGACTTGGTAGAAGTTATAGGCCTATCAGCGAGGTATGTTACCCGTAGGCGTCTCTCTGAGTCTTTGGCCTTAGTTTTGACCTCAGGCAAAGGTTGTCATTTATGAACGCCCACATCGGTCTGAGTGGAAGCCAGTCCCGTAGAAGAAGGTTGTTTGTTTCCTTATCCATCAAGAGGACCAGTAGTTTGGCCCGTCGACCCTGATTGTGATGTATCAGGGCCTCCCGTAAGCTCTTTCCGTTGGGGTATTTGAAGCTTGGTCTGAACAAGGGTAGTCTTTTTAGCCTTGGCCTTTTTGGGTCGTGCCTCGGAAGCCTCAGGGCCCTGTGCCTTTGTTGGTTTGGTCTTTGGCACAGTATGAGTCTTCTTGTTCCCCTTCTTTGGTAAGAAGGGAATGGGAGACACGGATGATTCACGACTGATCACCTCAGTCATGTGAGCCGTCAATGCAATGGGGTTGACTTTAGATGGGTTCTTTGAAAAGTTTGTGGAACTCAGGATTGGAGTAGAAAAAACATTGAATTTTTCTTGAGTGTAAAGGGAACCCAATAACCGTTCTAAGGCGCATGATATGAATCTTGGGTAAGAAACATATTTTTGCCTTGACTCCTTCAAGAGCCTGGTTACGAGATCATTATAAACAATCTCTCCTATGTCAATCTTCAGTCCATTAATAAGACTGTAGATTAGCATCTGCTGAGTAGAATTAACTTGCTCAGTAGATGAGTAGTTCCCACCGATCACCTGAATCACAAAAGTGACCAGGATTCTCCAAGCCGTGGGGAAAGCAGTTTTTATCAATGGGGTTTTAGTCACAAGTAACTCATGACCCCGATTTCTTTTAGTCCTTTTTTAACTGACTCCATGTCAGGATGTGCAACATACTTTCCATTGTTATAATCAAGTCCACTGCTTTGACAAAATGTTTTGAAGTCTAAAATCAATGGTGTCTTCCCATTGTTTGCAGTGAACATGATGACACAGTTCTTATGTGACTTGATCTCAGAACCCTGAGATCCTTCAGGCCCTTGGGTAGGGGTTACAACCACAGCCGTATACCAGAACTCCCTGAGATATTCATGATAGAAGACTGAGGGGGTTTTTGTAAAAGCATCAGCCCAATCACAGTTTTTCAAAAATTTGCAAATTGGTTTGTAGGCTGATACACTACTAGGGTAATTGAAATTTCCCTCATAGTTGTTTCCAGCAAAATGGACACCCTCATTGGTGAGATGTTCAGCCTAAGGGGCATATTTGATAGCCTTGGACATTGCCATTAAAGATAGCTTTTAAAGATTTGAAAAAGGACAATGGTAATTTGTGGAAATCAAATCAAGACTTGTTTCTTGTTATAATACAACAAGATTCACCAAGTGACCTAATGAGAACTTTTGCCTTATAAAAAGGATCAAGAGTTATAAACAATAGGTAACTTTGATTACTTGTGCTATATAACAATAAAACGGGTAATCAATGTGATTGCCTTGTATACAAGAAACCTTTTCTGGAAATTAGTTTGAACACACACACTTTTTTCTTTGAGAGAAAATTTTGGCAGAGTAAAATTGCAAGTTCTTTGTGTGTGTGTTTGTTGTGGTTGTGGGGTATATATAGGATCGGATGTGAAGAAGATTTTTAGTTGCTATAATTTCTTTTCACATCCGCATTTAATGAAAGCGTACAAGTGGTCCCCCTATTTTCTTGGCAACTGTTCCATTACTGCAAAGATAACGCTTTTTCAGAGATGACGTGGGGTCACGTTCATTTGAAAGGACGTTTTTACAACGGATTTTGCTAGAAAAAGGGTAAGCATTTAATGCTTAGTGGGATACTTGTCATGAGTGACCCTTTGACTGGTTTATGACAATTTACTGAAGGAATATATGTTCCGTATTTAATATTGTGACTCACCAACCTAGGACATTAAGTAACTAAATCCTTAGAGCATTTAGTTACATCATTTAATGTACCTCAGTGTCAACAATAAGATATATTTACTCAGAGTGAAGATAAAGAATATAGATTATACTGAATCCAGTGTCATCAGGGAGACTGATTAATCAATATTCAGCATACCAAGTTCAGCTTTCAGTCTAGTGAACGTTGGTTCATCCAAAGGTTTGGTGAAAATATCAGCTAGCTGATATTCAGTGGGGATGAAGTGTAATTCAATATCTCCTTTTAAGATGTGACCCCTGAGGAAGTGATATCTTATGTCAGTGTGTTTAGTCCTAGAATGTAGGACTGGATTATTTGAAATGGCAATTGCACTGGTGTTGTCACAAAAGATAGGGACTACTTTGTATTCCACATTATAGTCCCTGAGTTGACTTTTCATCCAAAGGATGTTTGCACAACAGCCAGCAGCTGCCACGTATTTAGCCTCAGCAGAGGACATTGCGACTGACTGTTGTTTCTTTGCACTCCAACATACTAGCTTGCCACCAAGGAATTGACATGCACCTGAGGTACTTTTTCTATCCATGTTGCAGCCAACATAGTCTGAGTCTGAGTATCCTTTAAGATCGAAGCCTGAACAACGAGGATACCATAGACCCAGTGAGGGAGTACCCTTCAGGTACCTGAAGATTCGTTTAACAGCAGTAAGATGTGGTTCTTTGGGATCGGCCTGATATCTTGCACATAAGATTGTTGAGAACTGAATATCAGGCCTGGTTGTAGTTAGGTACATTAATGATCCAATCATTCCCCTAAATAAGGTTTGATTGACTGGTTTACCAGCAAGATCAGGACCTAAGTTGTTGGGGGCAACCATGGGAGTCTTTATTGAAGCACACTCAAAGATATCATATTTCTTAAGTATTTCTCTGGTATATTTTTCTTGACAGACTGAGATCCCCTTATCCCCCTGTTTGATTAGTATTCCAAGAAAATATGTTAATTCACCCATCATACTCATTTCAAATTTCTTTGTCATAAGTTTTTCAAACTTTCTACAAAGATCATAGTTAGTAGATCCGAATATGATGTCATCAACATATATCTGAACTAGTAGAACATCCTCCTTGGTTTTGAAGATAAACAAGGTGTTGTCTATCTTCCCCCTGACAAATTTGTTCATTATCAGGAATGTAGAGACAGTTTCATACCATGCCCTTGGTGCTTGTTTCAGTCCATAAAGGGCCTTGTCAAGTTTACAAACATGGTTTGGGAACTCAGAACTCTCAAAACCAGGAGGCTGAGCAACATAAACTTCTTCAGTGACCTTTCCATTCAGGAAGGCACTTTTTACATCCATTTAGAAAAATTTGAAGTTCATGTAGGTAGCATAGGCAAGGAAGATCCTGATGGCTTCCATTCTTGCTACAGGGGCGAAGGTTTCCTCATAGTCGATCCCTTCAAGTTGACCACACCCCTGAACAACCAGCCTAGCTTTGTTTTTGATGAAAATTCCATCTTCATCAGTCTTGTTTTTAAATACCCATTTTGTACCAAGAGCTGATTTCCCTTTAGGAAGAGGAACTAGTTTCCACACTTTGTTCCTGAGGAATTGGTTGAGCTCTTCTTGCATGGCCTCAACCCACCCTGGATGTGTCAGGGCCTCAGAAACCTTCTTTGGTTCAATTTCAGAGAGAAAGTCTGCAAACAAACATTCATGGGCTGAGGCAGCAGAGAGTTTAGCAGCCTGACTGCATGTGAGCATCCCCTCAGATACATCACCAATTATGTTTACAAGCTCTATGTGTTGTTGTCTTGACAATCTGTCCCGAGGACTTGGATTAGAGCTTGTTAATGGTTGGTGATTATCAGGGACCAGAGATTCAGTACATTGTACTGGGACATCACCTCCTTCTGAAGGATTTTCATTAATAGGGTATTCAATATTTTCATCACTTGTCCCTTCAGTGTTCTCATAGATGGGTGAACCGTTTGATTCATTAGCTTGAGAAGTGATAACTTCAGGGACATGTTGGGATGTGATTAAATTATCAATTGACCTATTATGAGGTGATATATGGAAGGAAATATCAGCATCAGTTTGATACTGTTTTAAGGGACAATGTTCATACTCATTAGGAGGATATCTTGATGAGTCATTGATACCTATTTCTTCCATTGATTGATTTGTGAAGTTAATGGCATCCATACTTTCATCAAAGGTGACATGAAATGACTCCTCAATCTGTTGTCTCCTTGTGTTAAAGACCCTGAAGGCTTTGGAGACAAAAGAGTATCCAAGAAAGTATCCATCATCAGCTTTGGCATCAAATTTACCAAGATGGTCCTTTTGATTATGAATGAACACAGGACAACTAAACACATGAAAGTAACTGATATCTTGAATCCTTTTCCTGAATATTTCATAAGGAGTCTTATCATGTCTTTTGACAATGATACATTTGTTCTGAGTATAGCAAGCTATTTTTACAGCCTCAGTCTAGAAGTGTTTTGAAAGATTGGATCCATTAAGCATGGTTCGAGCAGCTTTGATGAGAGTTCTATTCTTCCTTTCAGCCACACCATTTTGTTCAGGTGTGTAAGGAGAAGAGAAGTTCTGAGAAATTCCTTTCTCATCACAAAAACTCTCAAGCTCTTGGTTCCTGAATTCTGTTCCATTATCAGTTCGTATTTGTTTAACTTTAGTATCATTTTGATTTTCTACTTGCCTGATAAAAGACATTATGAATTCAGGAGCTTGACTTTTCTTTTTCAGGAAGTATACCCAAGTGTATCTAGAATATTCATCAACAATCACAAGAGTGTATTTCTCATGATTTATAGACATTGGACTGACTGGTCCAAACAAGTCCATATGAAGAAGATGAAGACACTTCCTAATAGAAAAGTTTTGTTTTGGCTTAAAAGAAGCTCTCTTGTGTTTACCTTTTTCACAGGCTGAACAAGGTTTGTCTTTTGCATACATAAGAGAAGGTAAGCCAAGAACTTTGTTTTGTTTTGCAAGTTTGTTCATATCTTTGAAATTTAGATGTGACAGTCTCTTATGCCAAAGCCAATTGACAGAGTATGAGGCTTTAGCAAAGAAACATGCTCCTGTTACAGATGACATGTCTAGGACATATACATCATTTCTTCTTGGAGCAGTCAACACAATTTCTTTGTTAGCATTAAAGATTGTACCTTGCTTATCATTAAACTGAACGATGTACTTAGCATCACACAGTTGGCTGATACCGATGAGATTGTACTTCAGACCGTTTACAAACGCCACTTTTGAGAAAACTATTCCACCACATTTAATTGAACCATATCCTCAGTAACACAAGATGAATTATCACCGAATACTACCTTAGGAACTGGTTGCTCCACGTATTTGTGCAGATAACTTTTTACCCCTGTCATACTTCTTGAACACCCACTGTCTAAGTACCAGACAGGCTCCTTGAAGTGTTTCTACACAAATAACGAGGTGGATTAGTTTCTCTTTTGAGCCCACTTTTTAGTAGGCCCTTTGGCTCGAAGAGCCTGACGTCTTTCACCTTGTTTGAAGTACTCAAACTCAGCGTGGTCTGAGGTAGAATGAACATTGCTTCCACATGTTTTGCAGCTTAGTCCGACTGAGGATTCAGTACTTTGATATGACTCAGCTATCATTTCTTCTTCTGACCATGATGATTCTATTGTGTCCTGAGGTAGTGTGATCATTGCTTCCATAAATCTCACACTTAGGATAATACACACAATCATCAGGTCTGTGATCGGGAATCCCATAATGTGTACAAGGTGGGTAAGGCTTAGCCTTGTATTTTCTAGTTTGTTCTGGGGTGGGCCCATAGTTGTAAGGCTAAGCATTGTATCTTTTAGCATTTTTAATAGAAGCAATGTGCATCTCATGATCTGCTGTCCTATGATCTTCACTTTTACATTTCATGCAATAGAGAACTCTATAGCAGTCGTCAGTGGTGTGATTTGTATAGTGACATAGCTCACAGGTAGGTTTCTTTGTATTAACTTTCTTGGAAGACTCAGGTTTAGTTTTGTTACTTGTTGATGATTCAGGCTGTGAGGACACAAATGTTTCACCCTGAGTTTTAGAGGCTGAGTTCAGCTTCTCTTCCATGAGAAGTTGGAATAATCTACTTAACTCCTCTTGATTTACAATAGGAGTAGAGTTGACTGAATTAGGAGTCCCTGAGGGAGATATAGGTTTGGTTATCTTTTCAGTGACAGTTCCTGACTCAGTGTGATCTGGTATCATTTTTAATTCAGGCTTTGTTTGTTCAATACAACCTAATCCAACTCTTCCTCTAGGTGAGTGTTCTTGATAAGACAATGGAATTAGTTTAGAACATGGACTTGCTCCTTGAAGGTTTTTCAAAGGAGGTAGAGGAGTCTGAATGTTTTCAGCGACACTAGATGTTTCAGTATTACTGACTTTATCAGTCTCTTCATTCAGACCAAGTTTTTCATTAATAGCCTGAGATTCAGGAATTAATATTTTTCCAGTGTTAAAGTTAGGCAAAACACTCTCAAGATTTGATCACTCAACCCAGTCTCTTCACTTAGGAATCATTTCATGATCAAACCCAACTGAATCAGGGAGGAATGCCTTTTCACTCATTTCCTTAGTTAGTGCCTTTTCAGTGAGTTGTCGTGCCCCAAGAATTTTCTTCTTTTGGGCAGGTATTTGACTGTTTATACACTGAGAAGCTAAGGTACAGCTATTTATCCATTTCTCATTGATTCGTTTTTCTTCCTTAAGTTGTTCTTGAAGAGCATGATTGATTTTAGTGAGTTCAGTGTTCTGAAGTTGACAGCTTACTGCTTCAAGTTTAGCTTGTTTTAGAACTAATAAATCATCTCTACATTTGTTTAATTCAAAAACAAGTTTATTATATTTTGACAAAAGATTCAATCTCTGCTCTTCAACAAACGATAGGTCAATGTTAATATACTTAAGGAATTTTTGCAATCAGATTCTTCATCCATAGAGAGAAGCATGTTTACCTTTCTCATGGTGATGTCAACCCATTCTCCATTTCGAGCATGATTCTTTCCAACTGATAATTCATCATCAGCTAGAGCCATTAACACTTGATACCTGACTTCCTCCTCTTCTGAGGACAAATCTTTATCATCCCAATCAAAAGTTTCAGCTACTAGACCTTTGGCTTTGTTTTGAGCAGGCTTTTGAGTCTGAGCAATAGTAGGTTCAGCTTCCAAGAGTGCAAGTTTAGCTTTTACCTTTTTATATTCAGACCTATAGTCCTTCTCAATTTTCTTACTATTATGAAAACTTTGATTAATTGGAGAAGCCTGAATTAGTTTTGGTGTAAACTTGGGTTGAAAATTGTCATTCCCTGATGAAAAACTTTGATTTTTATAAGAGGCCAAAGGGGTTTTTGAAAGACAATATTTAGCAAAATTCCCAGTTTTACCACATCGATAGCAATCCACTCCCTTAGTGGATTGGTTACCAGCAAATCTAGTTCTTTTGATATAATGTTTGGTATTTGCCAACATGGCCCTTTCATGATATTCCCTGTTCAAATCTCTTATGTATTAAGTACTAGATCTTTCATCCACCTCATCATCCGAGGTTTCCTGAAAATTTTGAACAATTGCATTTGAGTAAAAAGCAGTTGAAATGGGGCCATTATCAATTTGAGTTGGTTTGGCTGAGGTGTCTGTTATTAAGGTCTTCTTGGACTCAGGATATCTTCTATTTATCAGATTATCTTCATAGATGAATCTCCCATAAATATCTGCAAGATCCTGAGTCTATATGTGATTAGCATTTCTCAGTCCTTGAGAAAAAACAAGCCATTTTTCAGGGAGACTGTTCACAAAACCAACATTGATTTCATGCTTAGACAGTTTCACCCCGTCATTCGTTAGCTCATTGAGCAAGGTTTTATACCTGCTGTAAGGAAGTGTTTCAGATGTTTTGGCCCTGAAAGTGTTATATTTTAACTTCAGGTCCATAATCCTATTTTCCTTTGTGTCAGATGGTCCTTCGAAACTATGAACAAGATCTGTCCAAGTCTCTTTGGCCGTCTCACACTCAATGACAGCCTCCATAATATCGCTAGGAAGACAAGATATTATGATGCTTTTGAGACGTTGGTCTTGATTGACCACTCTCCTTTCATCGTCAGACCATTGGTTTTCAGGTTTGTCATCACCAGTTGCTGTTTTTGGTTTGAATAGATCATCCTTAATACAAGTTATGTAATAAGGTTCCCTTTCCATAAAATAACATAACATTCTTTTCTTCCATTTGTTAAATCTTTCAACTTCTAACTTAGGAGCGTTAACAGAGTAACTCGCTCCTTTTTTGTTAACAAGTTGAGGTACATTACTTTCAGCCATAATGGATCAAGGTTTTAAAAACTTTGAGATGGTGGTTAAAAGTTTTATAATCCTACCGCTCTGATACCACTTGTAGGTCCTTGTAATTAGTACTATACTTAAGTAAACTAAGTATAGTCCTAACCCATGGTTAAGTAATGCAATAAACTTAACACGAGTAAGTAAATTAACACAATGTTTTCAACGTTTAACTCTTATCTTTATTAAAGAATTATACCCTATTGTATACGAAGCTACAATAGGGATTGAATAGACAATGTGTGGTTTTGTGATCTCCTCACTAACAAGCTAGTCCAATCCTAACGATTTCTAAGCTTGACGATTCTATCAACAGGAGTTTATAACTCAAGTGTATGATCGTGTTTGGAGGAGAGAAAAACTTGTTTGTGAATGTCTAAAGCATTTACTGCACAAACTTCATTATCTCTCCTTTACAAGCATCCGATTTATAGAAGGAAAGTGGGTAGAAGACAATAATTGCCCATGTGCAATTCTTGTCTTATTGGTACAATGTAGTATCTTGTCTTAACCTATTCTAAGTAGTAAGACGTAAATCCTTTACACATGTCAGTACCCCATCTATCCCAAAAGGGTAAGTCACGCTAAGTGTGTGATGTACTTCATCTTGTCACAATTCAACTTATCCCGCCTTTTCTTCAGTCTTGGAGAATGCTTGTTTTCTTTAGGAGATCGTATGGGGTTCAGTGAGTCTATTGCCACAACTCACTGAACCCATCACCTTCTTCTTTGTCATAGAATACATTCGTTGTGCTTCGTCTCTCTGAATGCTTGAGTCTTCCTTTTAGACTCAGTCTAGGAACTCGAAGGCAACCCACTGAGTGACTGTTCACTCAGTGACCTCATTATGTTAAAGGTTAATAATTCACTTAGGCTGATTATTATTCAAATCCTTCAGGGAGGTCATTAGGTACTGAATTGACCTAACAAAAACATTTTCACAAAAGTAGATCATTCTAGATAAATACCGTCGGCCAAATAGTAACCTTTTTGTATGTTTTTTCGTTTGTCACAAACGGAGATTCTGTAACTCTATCGGATAACTCGTCATCAAATAAAAGAGAACCATATAATACATTAGGTCATTATTTGCCTCTGGAACCCCAAAATATGCATGCCAAAACCACAATTGTTGATTCTCAACTGCTTCTAACATAAGAGTTGGGTATTTATGATCTAATCTTTTAAATTGAGCATGTAAAGCCTTGGGACAATTTTTCCAATCCCAACGCATGCAATCAATACTCCCAAGCATTCTCAGAAATCCATGTTTCTTAATGTGCAATGCAAATGTTTTTCGACATCCGCGAGATTTGATTTTCTTAAATATATTTCTGTTGTTCCCATATTAATCACTTCACCATGGTTAGATTATAAGAAATAAGATGGAAAAGAGATGAAATTTAGAGAGAGAAAGTAAAGAGAATGTGTGTTAAACTTGGTGAATATTAGATTGAGAAATGAAAAGGACAAGCTCTCCTAACATGCTAGGAGAGGTATTTATGGCCTTGCCTTACATGTAGGCTTTATGGGCTATGTTTGATTGGGTCGGGCTTGAGTAAATGCTTAGTACCTTAAAAGAGGCATTTTAAGCTAGCCATCAAGCCCAACGTTCTAATAAACAATACATAATAAACCTATGACCGATCATTCTTTTTTGACTCAATATTTGAGGCTAACAATCTCCCCCAATGAGAGGTCATTCCTCTTAGAATTTTGTAGATTGAAAGATATTACTAATATCTCCATAAATGAGTCTTGAGTGTGTACTAGTAGTCTTGTTCCTCTCATGTTGTGATCTTTGAGCCTTTGTAGTTATCTTTCGACTTTGTCTTTTAACCTTGAGATCTTCAAACCATCCTTGACTTGTCTTTTCCATCTTGCGATCTTGTGTTTTCATCCACATGCTCACACTATCCACCATCTTGAAAGCTTGCTAACAATCTCCTTTGAATAGAGGTCATTCCTCTACATTAATAGTTAAGGAAGATTTTGATCATCAGAGATGCGGAAGACTTTTGCATTCTTGATTGTTGAATATGTATTTGGGCATGAGTATGTGGTTTTGAATCTTTGACTTTGTTGAGTACACTATAACGCCACCTTCTCGAGACAAAACATAGACACAGACTGAATGGCTTTGACATTCGTCCTAAATCGGTAACGTTTTACCTCCCTTCGATGAAGACTGTTAGACGATATTGAATATCATACCTGTGATTAGGTAGATTCAATTAAGATTCTCCTTGACATGGTTTTGCGGCTGTACTAGCCTTTCTCTTTACTCAACCGTCTCGAAGCAAGACTGCGAACATAAAGAGTGAATCAATTGGATAGATATTCGCTTGATTAAAGTCATCAATTCAAATTCCTGGAACAAATTTGATTCATAAAGAATCTTACCATTGTTGCTTTCCAGTTGACACAAGCTTGATTCATAAGAATCTCGCAAGTCACCTACCGTAACGCTGTTTGAGGTTGACGCTAGAAGGATTTCCATTCGTCACTGTGAGTATTAATGAATATCACTATGAATGTTCTGACAAGACCATAAAGATATTGCGTAGAAACCTAAAACATATTTGAATCAATTTAGAATCAAACCACTGTTACTTTTCAGTTTTACACATGTTCAATTCATAAAGAATCTTACACATGACCTACCGCAGTGCTCTTTGATGTTAACACTGGAAGGATTTCCACTCATCATTGTGGATACTAGGTAGTATCACTCTGAGTGTTCTAGCAATATCACAAGGATATAGCGTAGGACTCTCTTCTTCGTCATTCCTAACTAGATTTGATTGATATATTGGCTCTAGACTTGATTAGTGAACTTTTAGTGATCGAGGGCTGGAGCAGATGCCACCTATTTAATATCAACTATCTCGGAGTGAGAAAGTCAATAGAGTCATGTTGATCTTCGTGACAATAAAAGAAACTTGTTTTGAGAGAATCCTGAGTCAGTTGGGGTCTGGGGAAGGGTTGTGCTTTACATCACTGGGTGTATGATGTGTTGACCTGGTTTCTGCCTAAGTTGTATGGAGGACTAATTTCTTTTCACCCTTTCCTTACATTTCTATTTCATTCTTCAACCCCTTCATTTCTTACCAAGACCTCATTACGAGCACCTTGTTATGATTGTTCCAGTGTTAGCTTCAGTACTTAGTCTGCATTCAGCTACGTTCACATTCTACTCCATCTTTCCTAAGGACTTCTGATAATCTATTGGATTGTTCCTGGAAAAATCCCTCTGGTTCTGGTTAGATCATAGGACTTATGCCTAACCACCCTTTTGACACCAATAACTTCGTGAATTAAAGATGTTGTGGGTATGCTCGTAACCATAAAACCACTTAAAAGTCTATCAAAGTGTTTGAAAAACATTTAACACCTTGATAGTTTTGTCGTTTCAGAAATGCTCCTCCTTCACATGTGCATCGATAATCGAAAGTATTTCGCACATGTGGGTAAGAGTTAAAGTGCTCGAGTCTTTAGATCACATTTTAATCATATTTTCTCCCCTATCTCTAATATATAAAATCTTTTGATATTAGAGATACCAAATTTGATTAAAATTTATTGTGAAAAATGGTGTTGAAAATCTTCGGGAGAAGAATGTGTCTTACTAGCATGAATTATTTGGAACGTTCCCCCTCAAAAATTGATCCAATTGATTTGTCATTAGGAGGATGTGATCCACATTTCGCTTTTTGAGGATAGGAGTTGTTTGAACACGCAATTTTTTGAAAGATTTTGAATAATCATTGAAAAACTCTTGTAAAAATTGTTCAACGCTTTTTGAAACCCATTTATTTTTTGCGACATGGTATTTCTAAAGAATAAACTTGAGTTCATAGACATTAGATGTCTTGACGAGTCTACTCAAGTGTAAGAAGATTTCTCTTCTTTTGCTAGGGTAAGCGCACTAAATCATATATTCCCCCATGAATGTCGACCTGGGTTGCAATCTGAAAGTGATTACAAGCTATTGTGTTGAGCTCAAAACTTTCAACGTTTTGTGACAAGCTCAACACAAGATAGATTGCTCTACCCGTTGTTGGAAAAAATTTCAAAAATACAAATTTTCCTTTATTAAAAATAGAAATGACATGTTTTGAAAACTATTTCCAACTTCCATTCGAGTTTTATATACACACCCGTGTCGTTATTGAGCGACATTTCTAGGCACGTTCATATTATCGATACCGAAAGACATGCCGAGAAGAATATATTTGGTATTTTGAAAGATTTTTCATTTTTTATTTTGTTTTTCTATGGATATTTATGTTTTATTTTACTTTTGTATTTTCTCAAGTTTTCAGAAAATAATCCAAAATAGATTTTTGTACAACAGAAGAAGGTGATATCGAATGTACAGAATTGGAACCCTTTAAGGAAGAAGTGGGTTCAGAATCCACTGAAGTACCTGCAATCAATGAAGAAGAGTTTGCACAAATACTAGTATTATGAGTAACAAATTTCTTTTCAACGTGTAAAACATTAGCATTAGTGCTGGCGCAGGTTTCATCACTCTTCTCTATTGGAATCCACTTAAGACCAACTTCCTTGAAGATCCTACCCGTTGGTTTCCACTGAAGACTAGTTCTTTGGAGAGAAACTATGTCCTATATTAATCCACGTTTCATATTTGTTGTTATTGCTTTTCTTTGCGACGGGTTTGTATCTCATTGTTGTCTTATGGGATTCTGCATTCTTTCTATGTGCAAAGGCACGCGATTTGACCTCATAAAGATATTGCAAAATGCAATGATCATGATTTCTATTGTAAATGCCCTTTTTGCATGTGGGGCATGTAGGGAGTGTGGAATTCACGAAAGTCCGTGTGTACCTAGGTTTTGCTGATCGTTCAGTCGTAGTGTTCGGTACACGAGTACTCATAGATGGTTGCCAATTCATAGGTTGCTTGTAAGGGATCCTAGGTTTTGGTTGACTACCATTAGGAGTGTGTTGAACTCTAGCGGTTGTTGGTGTACTAGGTTTTGAATACACAGTTTTTTCTTTCTGAATCTTCCCTTTTTGCTTAGCATTCTCTAGGTTGTGGGTATGAACTAAGTCACTTGAACCTACAGATTTCTTTGTGGATGCAAATGTCACACGCTTGGGAGTATTCCCAGAAGTGCTAGGTGCATTCACATGATCGGGTTTAGCAGAAGTGTGCTTTCTAAATGGGGGAACATAGGGTAATATGGATGGTTTTGGAACACTTGGTTGCACATCAGTCTTAGGGGGTAACCTAGATTTTACATGAGAAGAATTGGAGAAAGGAGTCGGTTTTCCTAAGATAGATGGCTTTGGATCCTTGTAGGCATTGGGTTGTCGAACAACAGGTTTCACAACTTGAGGTTCCATAATTTTCCCACCCATTTTGGCAAAGAGTTTCTTCAACTCTTCTATAGCTATGTCCTTTTCTTGCAACTTAGCTTTCAAGTCTATAATTTCCATACACTTTTCGTTCATTTCTCGACACAAGGCGGAAAGTTTTACTTGCAAGTTATTATCATTTAGACCTTTTCCGACTTTGTCTTGCAAAGAAATTTCAAGAGAATGACAATGTTTTTTAAGGAAATCATATCGGTGTTGAATTAACGTAAAAGTCTTTTGATCAACATTATCTTTGTGTTTCGAAAGCTCAATTTTAAGACGCTCACACTCTTTGGTCTTATCAAGATATGTGCATGCAACGTCAAAATATTCATCTATATCTGCACAATATGTGAGAGCAACACACAAAATATATTTGGAGAGACATTCTTGTAAGAGTAGATCATATGCTATGGAAAACTCGTCTCTTTCAGGTTGATGGTCGTCAACTGCTTTTTCAAGAGATTCCACATATTTCAAATCGTCAAACATTTCTTGTTGAAATAGTGTTTCAAATTCCAAAGCATGTCTCTTTGTTCTTTGCGCAATCGGAATCAAAATAGTTTTCACAAGCACCGTTATATCGTGAGGATTTTCTTTATTACCTTTCAAACATTCACGTTCTTTCTAGTCGTCATCAACAACTTTTTTGAAATTTTCATTGTTTTGTTTAAGAATACTAAGTGTTTGCTTACCCTTGCTTATAGAAGCTTGATATGGAAAGTACCCAATATATTTTGAAACATTAGTTTTCTTTGTGGCAAAAACTTGAAATTCTAAAAATATTTGCTCACGAGACTTTTGTTTTTGTGGTTTGAAAATTTCATAAAGACTATTTTCATAAGCATAATTGTATGGTTCCACAAAGTCTTCATTTACTGGTGATCTACTCTCCTCTTCATAAGATAGTGACTCATCACTATCGGGCCTAACCATAAGACAATCAAGGTCGGTCCATTGGGACTCTTCAAGATATAGGCGTTGGTTTTCAGATTGAGCTTTCTCGAGGTACTTAGGACTAGCAAAACTAGCTTTACCCTTATAAAACGAACGAGGTGCCAACATTCTCAATGTTTGAATAGATTGATTTGTTTTATAAATAATTTTCTTATAAATATCAATTTGCGTTTAAAGTTCCACGACTTTGTCAATGTCTTTAGCTTGTTTAGTTTTAGAAGCTTTTTGCAAGTTTTCAACCTCTTTCGTTTTCGTAGTGACTAGTTTAGATTTATCCTCTTGAAGAAACCAATCTTTTGAGTAAGCTCATTCACTTTAGTGGTAGCAAGATACGTTTTGTGTCGTTCAATACTTAAAGAGGTGTTAAAATTACGTTTCTATTATTCTAAAAGCTTAGGAGTTTTGTTGTATTTAGTTTCAAAACATGCTTTATAGTAGTAATGACACCCCTTTGTACCTTTCAAGATCTTTGTCTTTTTTAATAAGCTCAGCTATGTAGCTTGCAAGAAGCTCACTAGATTTTACAACTGCAGCTTTGCTTTCTTCAAAATTTTGAGTGAGCATAGTGTTTGCCTTCTTTAATTGCTTTTGACTCTTTCTAGTTTCTTTGACATCTTTTTGTAAAGTAGCAATTAAATTAGCAAGCATAATTCGCTCATCATCATCATCATACTCATTTGCATATTGATCATTCTCAGACTCATTATTGCACATGTCTTATGAAGCGGGTGTGGTATTGCTATCAACCTTTTCTGTCATACATGTGTCAATAAGGGTTGTTGTTTGATCACAATGCTCATGCATATTAGCATTGGGAAACATATTGTATTCATCATTGAGTACCTCTTCTAATGGATCAGAATAAAAAACTGGGCCATTATCATAGGAAGGTGTATTGTTGATGTCATTCTCAGAGTCGATGCCTTGTTTACCAGAGCTGCTGCATTCTTTCCCAGATATGCTGCGATCATTCTGCGTACCATGCTTTGTGTTTGCTGATCTGCAATTTTCATTTTCATTACTCGATACTATCCCGTTACTTACAGTTGAAACTGGACTTGTATCCACCACATGAACCTTTGCAACCGTGCACTCTTGCATTTTCAGCCTTTTGTCATTCATCTTATGGATCATGTATTTTTCATAAAGTAAGCGTTCATCAGAAGCCTCTTAATGGATTACATGTTTTGAAAAATCAAGTGTCTAAAAGATGTTACTTCCATTTTGGTGTAATTTTTAAAATTCTATCCGGCTTCTTGTGCTTCAGACTCATAATTGGAAGTCTTGATCCACGTAGAATCAAAGAACCTTTGAAATGGTGTTCTGATGTAAGGAAGGCTTTCTTGGAGTCTGCTTCATGAAGGTATTTGTTGAGTAGTTCTTTCTCAAGGTTCGCCAGGTTGTCTCGTAACTCATAAGTGAACGTTCGTTTGTCATTTCTGAAGAAGCACGCACATGCATATGTAAACAAAGGATCGGGCGTGAAGTTCTCTTTTTCAAACGTTGAAGGTTAGTTTTAAGATCACTAAAGGCTTTCATACAACTTTGTTTGAGGACTTGTTTTCGTAGTTACATCTCTCGTTCTTCTTTGGCCAAACACGAAGACGTCATTACATTGGTACTCGCGACCATGTTGTTGTGAGTCACACCATTCGTTGATGTAGAATCCATAATGGGTATCTCAGTTGATGAAGTGACTTCGGATCTTAAGTAGATATGGTGTGATAAGGTTGTGGTTAAAATTCTTAAAATTGCGATTTGTTCTCAGTCCGACAATAAATTATCTAGTCCGATATAACGGTAAACCGAAAATATTTGTAAGTGCCAAATTTTGAGATCGGGTTAGAAATAGCCTAAAGAGTAAGGCAATATTTGAAATCGGGTTAGAAGTGCCAAATTCTTTTATTTTTTATTTTTTATTCTTTTTTTATTCTTTTTTATCGATGTTTCGAAACTAGTCTAGATACTGGCTAAGGCTAAAAACACTTCAAACGAAAATTTGGCTGATTTCGGAATATGACTTTTGCTCTAAGTTCGGAATATAACTTTTTCTCTAAGGAATATGCTAACTTCGGAATAAGCCATGTTCGAAATAAACCTATGTTCGAAATAAAGCAATTTTGAAATAAGCCAGATTGGGAATAAACCTCACAGATTCGGAATAATTTATATTCGTCTTGAATTCGGAATATTTTTCTTCTTGAGTTCGGGATACTTTTTTGTTCACCAATTCGGAATATGTCTAAAACTTGAATTCGGGTTATCAGTGTACTCTTCAGTTCGGAATATTATTAGACCTTGAATTCGGAATATCCGTTTACTCTTTAATTCGGAATATGACTAAACCTTGAATTATGAATAAATTTTCCTACACCAATTCGGAATAATGTGTTCCTCACCAATTTGGAATAATCTGTAAAGCCTATGTCCGGAATAATAAGGGTTTCTAAGTTTGGAATATCACCTATTTTCTAGGAACTCAGACAACACAAGAAAAATTCGAGGTTTTGCACTAAAATTTGATCCAAATACCAAATTTTTTTGCGTTTTTCACCAAATAAGAAACCAAATCCCTACCATGACTATGTAGGAGATTTTTAAGAAATATTTAAAGGCGAAAAACACAAAAAAAATCAAACCGTGGGTTTATGTAGTTAAATACACACGAACCAAAAATATACCATAAACCAATCACCACTCTACCCCGTGGCTCTGATACCACCATGGTTAGATTATAAGAAATAAGATGGTAAAGAGATGAAATTTAGAGAGAGAAAGTAGAGAGAATGTGTGTTAAACTTGGTGAATATTAGATTGAGAAATGAAATGGCCAACCTCTCCTAACATGCTAGGAGAGGTATTTATAGTCTTGCCTTACATGTAGGCTTTATGGGCTATGTTTGATTGGGTCGGGCTTTGATATGAGCAAAATTTCATATCAATAAGTTAACAAATCACCTTAAAACACATAGAAAATACCTAAACTTTGTGCTATAAAGCAGTATTATGTGGTATGTTTTGTGTTTGTGCTTTAATAGGTAACAAGGATACAATTTCAAGCAAACAAGGGAAATCAAGCTCATTTATGAAGAAAAAGACAAGAGAAGGATCAAAGATGACAAGCCATTTGAATAAAAGGACCTATCTTGACAATGTTCAAAAGTTAAGGGACTTAAATGCAATTTTGGAAAAAGTCAAGATTAAAGTCAAACTTGGTCAACCTTCAAGTCAACCAAGTCAAGGGACTTAAATAATCAAGAATGCAAGTCAAAGGACTTAATTATCCAAAGGAATGAAGAAAGGAGCTATAATGAAGAATCTGCTAAAAGACTGGGACTGAAATTGGCAAAAACATATAAACTTTGTGCTTGATCCATGTGTTAACCACTTCCACCAATCAGAAGGCAAGAAATGAGTTAAACGGATCACCACATGGGACGTCAGCTCACCTTTTCATTTATTAAATAAATCTGTACAAGTGGGCGCACTTATTTCTTTTCCACCAATGAGAAGCTAACAGCCAATAATTCTTTTATCCAAATTTGGATAACAATCCGTGTGACCCTTTGAGAGCCAATCAAAAGACGACACGTGTCATCTCCAATGCTAAACGAGCCCAGAATCAAACATGAGCTACACTGCATATTAAGAAGAACTTTCTACATGAAAAAGACTAAAAAATAAAGGACGAATCCAACCATGCAACTCAATTACACTGAAAGTCAATGGATTAAAAAGCCCCTTTTGTGTTCTTGAAGACGAATTTGCAATCAAAGAGACAAAGACACCTGGCACTCTCTCATTGGCCAAGACACGTCACACTCCCCAACAACTTATCATCCAAGCTATATAAATAGGAGATAGGACCCTCATTTGTAATGTGTAGTTAAAGTGTGAAAAACACACACTTTTAGTTTCTCTCTCAATTCCAGTTCAACTTTCAGTTAGTTAGCAGCTCTTAAGTGTTTGACACACACATAAGAGCTTGTTAGTTAATCAGTTAGAGTTTGTAACAAACTTTCCCTCCCAAATAAATAAAACAAAAAATATTAAGTTCATTTATCTCATTTCACTTAATTCTTCATTACTGTTGATGCATTGTGTTTATGTTGATCTCACTTGATCAATGGAGTTTGTATTGTGATTTGGAAAGCTATTCAAGAGTTATTAGAAAGTTCAGTTCATTTCTAATTCGTAAGTAGCATTTTTGAAGCAGAATGAGTTGATTAGATCAGACATAGCTTTTGGAGGTGAATTGGTTGTTGATTTTAGTTGAACTGGTTTGAAGGAAGTCTGTTATAGAGAGCTCAGTGCTCCTCTACTCCATCAGAGGAGGATTCTTGCTAAAAGGTCTCAAAATCCTGTTTTTAGTTCCACTTAATCAGTTTTGCATGCTAAATTACTAGATAGCCATTAAATGTTGAACTGATGATGTGCTTTGTCTAATTCTAGTGTAATTGAGTTAGTTTGATAGCATTTGAGTGATCTTGTAGCCTGAATTGTAGTTCACTTGATTTCAGTTGAGTGATTTCATCAGTTTGAAGCCATTGAGTTCATTTTGTGGTTAAGTGTGTTGGCAAGTTTGTTTTCACTCTAAATAACTATCATTTCACATATTAAACATGTCTTGATAATAGTCATAACCTGTTTCACTCTTGTGCTCAAATTCTTTTGTAAAAGTCTATCATAGTTGTTTTAAGTAGTGTTTGGATTTGGTAAGCATTGTTGATTCAAATTTGTTAAACCTTGTTTTAATTGCTCATTCACACTTAGTAAACTTGTGTGAACACTTTTGGTTCGTTTTGTAGTAAAAAATACAGTCAAAAAGCAATTGGCATTAAAAAGGTATGGGTCTGTCTTAGTCAGTTTAATCAGAAAACTTGCCAAATTCAAATCACTAGCATTCCTTCATTACTTGATCATTTTGCCTCAAATCAGTTTCTACTTGTAGTTAAACATCCAAAGAACTAGTGTGTAAAAGGAATTTATACAGTATCCATTTTTCAGTAAGAAAACAACTTATCATTAAGCCATTGAGCAAATGCAAGTTTCTCTAATATAGGTCATTCTGTTTTCTCATATCTCAAGTTCTACTTAATAAACTAGCTATTTTTTCTTCACAAATCTTATTGCCAACATGTCTTGAGTGGATTTGGAAATTTTTTAGCTTTTTGGTATTTTTGGTCAATGTTTGGTCAAATAAGCTCATTTGAGCTTAATTTCAGTTTCTGGCTTATCAATTTGGAAAGACATTCCATACTCTTTGTTAGCTTATTAATCAGATTGTGCATTAAAATCAAAGTGTGGAAGTCTCATTTTCATTTTAGCTTATACTTGGCTTATTAGAATAAGCTACTTTGTGATTCTTGAGCTTTTAAGCTGATTCCTTGGACAAGTCTAGCTAATTTTGGATTTTAAGAATTTTAAAACAAACCAAAGCTGATTTGGTCTAGTAATAAGCTCAAACCAACTTATTGAAAGTGGTTAGCCCGTTTTTGATATTAACTCCCATTTATTTGCACTTTGGTCCTTGTTGTTTCTACTTGTGTGCATTCAGAGATAAACTTCCTTGTTTTTAGGGTTTGCTAGATAACAGTCCTTGTACTTTCAATTTTTGGCAAAATTAGTTAGGCAGTTTTAGAAAGTTGTTAAAGTTGTTACTAGTTGGTTCTTTACACTTTTGGTCCTTATAGTTTCTGAAATTTACATTTAAGCCCTTGTACTTTCATTTAGCTTACATTTCAAGCACATTTACTTTTATGAATTTTATATTTTTACTTGGTGAATAGTAATTGGTATTTGCAAAGTGTTTTACGGATACGTAGCCTATTATTTTCAACTTTTTACGTGTTGATTGAATTAGACATAGACTTCCAAATACCCTTAACAACTAAGAACAATTAAAGACTTGATATTTTTAGGACTTTCAATTTGTCAAGAATCAAGAATAAACGAACTTCAAAATACTCAATTTCAAATGGCGTCGCTACGGGTTCATGACATTACGAGAGACTATTGATTGACGGTTTCGATTGGCTTTTGGGATCCATTCACCTCGTGAACGTTATTTTTACGTATCATAAATAAAAAACATAAAAAAAACAAAAATATAAAAATATAAAAAAAACTAAAAAATAAAAATAACAATTCTTTTCCTAAAGAATTGACCAAAAAAACAAAACATTCAAAAAACAATCTTTTTCCTAAGAGATTGTAACCAAAAATATATATTACTGAATTTCATCGGTTTTAACGTACATATAGTATTTTCTTGAAAAACCTAATAAATACAAAAATATTTTCTATATATTATTATACGTAGATACGTATACGTATACGAACACTCAATACACATACTTCCATAAGTATTGCTTTTGCAATACACCGTGTTCGGGAGCGTTCCGGTCCTTGACACGTGTATCGATCAAATTTAATTAAGCAAGAATAGATAAATACTTCCAATAGGCAAGAATTCGAAGAATACAAACTACAAAGTGAATAGAAAGGCGACGTGCTATAAAATGCCGTCTAATGGTTAATAGGTACTTAAGTGCTTCGCGCCACCTAACCCCCCGTTCACTAGTGCGTATTCTAGGAAGGAAAGCTTGATTGGGGGTCTTGCACCCAAGTAGTACTTACGTATATTATACTTTCTTGTGGATATTTCATATTGAATCTCGAAGAGGATAATCCTTCTTCTTCAAAGTCGAACGAGAGCTTCTCTCTCACTCTTTGATTTGAGTTGCATGCTCGCCCGCGGGCGTGCACAACTACCATTTGGTGTACAACCCCTTCCTCCGAAAAGGAAGAAAAAAGAGAAAGAGTAAAAACAACACCGGCCATCAAGCCGATCCCGAGAATCGTGCTTTGATCATTACACAAGAAGCCATGGCCGCCGTTGACAATCGACCTTTGATGGAGCACCTTCAATCTAATTTGCAAGGATATGCCGATGCTATTGTTATACCCGAGATTCCCGCAAACTCCTTTGAGCTTAAGACATCTATGATTAACTTGGTTTCAAACACACCATTTTTTGGGAGACCTAGTGATAATCCACATGATCACCTCAAGAAGTTTCTGGCTCTTTGCAATACCATTAAGTACAATGGAGTTCCCCATGATGCCATTAAGTTGATATTGATCCAATTTTCACTAGAGGGCAATGCCAAGTATTGGCTAGATACACAACCACCTAAGAGCATTACTACTTGGGATGATTTCACTAAGAAGTTTTTGAACAAGTTCTTTTCTCCATCTAAGACCACGACTTTGAGAAACCTAATTATTGGATTTCAACAAAAACCTAGTTAAACCTTTAGTGATGCTTGGGAGGAGTTCAAGGAGTTATTGAGAAAATGCCCCAATCATGGATTCAATGAAGTTCACCAAATCAATACTTTCTATAATGGATTAAGACCAAATCACCAAGATTCACTCAACTCTTCCGCGGGTGGAAATATTCTTTCTAAATCCATTTAAGAAGAATGGGACATTATTGAGACCAAATAGATGGTGCAAACTAACACACAATTTGATGAAAGAGTCCATGTGGTACAAGAGAGTGTTACTCCATAAATGGATGGGAATATGTCTCAAAATATTGATACTATCTTGAAACTTTGTAAACTCTCTTTGAACAAAAACCCCACCAATGATGTGAATGTTATTGCTATTTCATGTGAGACTTGTGGAGGTCCCCATTCCTACCAACAATGTGATAAGGTTCAAGGTTATCAAGTTGAGTTTTATGCTTACCAAGAAGAACATAGAGAACATTTCAAACCCAACATCAATCAAAACAATCTCTCTTATAAATCACAAAACTACCTTGCTCCACCCGGCTTCCCACCCTATCCACCCACCCATACTCAACCCAATCCCCCTCAATTATTACAAAGGAACCAAGGGCCTAGGCCAAAATACCAAGGGAACAACAATAAATCACCCAACAACTTTCACAATCAAGGAAATAACTTTAATCCACCCAATCAAGGATTTAACCAACCACCCCCACCCTTTCCAAATCAAGGATACCATCAAGGTCAAAATTAAGGATATGGGCAATATGATAATCATGAGTATGTTGAAAGGAGAATCCGTGAAAGGGAATAGAGAATGCAAGAGCAAATGAGACTTATAACTGAGGATTCTACCAAGAGGATTTTGATGGCATTTAATCAAAGACCACAAGGGGCTTTACCTTCTAACACACAAACAAACCCGAGGGCTAATGTCAATGCTATCATAACAAGAAGTTGAAAAACAACTAATGATCCTTCACCTCCTACACCTTGTATAGTTAAGCCTACTGTGATTCCATCTTGTGATAAGCCTTCTACATCTTCTTCACCACCCTCAAGTTCTACCACTTCAACACCTACACCTTCTCAACCTACACCCACTTCTCCTTTATCTTCCACATTTCCTAATGAAGAAACCAACAAAGACAAATCTTCCACAACAACAACTGCTCCACCTACACCTAAACCAAGCCTTCCTTACCCATCAAGATTGAGAAAGCAGAAATTGAAAAACAAGGATGATATACAAGTCTCAAACTTTTTGAGGATGTTCAAGCAACTTAACATAAACATCTCCTTTGTGGAAGCTCTTGCATATATGCCAAAGTTTGCTAAAATGTTCAAAGATCTCCTCTCCAACAAGGAAAAATTGGTGGATTTACCTAACACATCCCTTAATGAGAATTGGTCTGACGTGTTTCTCAAAACCTTACCTACAAAACTTGGAGATCCGGGGCGATTTTTGATCCCTTGTAATTTTACCCATGTGGAAAATTGCATGGCACTAGCGGATCTAGGGGCAAGCATAAATCTCATGCCTTTATCGGTTTGGAAAAAACTCTCTTATCCCGATCTCACTCCAACTAGGATGACCCTTGAGTTAGCTAATCGTATCATAGCTTACCCGATAGGTATTGCGAAGGATGTGTTTGTAGGTGTGGATAAGTTTACCTTTCCGACGGACTTTGTAGTGGTTGATTATGATATGGACCCGAGAGTTCCTCTAATTGTTGGTAGACCATTTTTGAGGACGGGTCGTACTCTTATAGATGTGGCGGAGGGAGAACTAATTATGAGAGTTGAGGATGAGAAAGTGGTGTTTAAGCTAGGAAAAGTGACTAAGAAGTCTCAAGCTTGTGAAACAATTAACATAGTGGATGTACTTGATGAGGTGTGTGATGAGCATTTCCATGAAGCTTGTAAGAATGATAGTGAAGACATGCCTCATGTAGAGACCGTTGCCTCAATTGCTCCCTCCTTAACACCTTTTGGAGAGAGTGATTTCCTCTTAGAGGAATTTGATTCCAACTTCCTTGGTAATGATGATTCTCCCATCAATTGGGAAGGAGACATTCTCGCTATCCAAAAGCTGCTCAATGAGGATCCCATTCCTTTACCTATCCTACAAGAAGTTACCAATGATGATCCATCCATAGTGAAACCTTCCATAGAGAGTCTACCTACCCTTGAACTTAAGGACCTTCCATCCCACCTTGAATATGCTTTCTTAGAGGGAAAAGACCAATTACCCGTGATCATTGCTAAAGATTTGAAAGAGGATGAGAAAGAAAAACTCATAGAAGTCCTTAAGAAACATAAGCAAGCGATAGCATAGAAAATATCCGACATAAGGGGAATTGATCCAAATTTTTGTACACATAAAATCTTTATGGAGGATGATTACAAACCCGCCATTCAAAGCCAAAGAAGGGTTAACCCTAAAATCCATGAGGTCATTAAAAAGGAAGTTATCAAACTCCTTGATGCGGGCATGATTTACCCCATTTCCGACTCTCCATGGGTTAGCCCGGTACATTGTGTTCCTAAGATAGGTGGAATCACCGTAGTGTCTAATGAGAACAATGAGCTTATTCCTACTAGACTTGTTACGGGTTGGAGAGTTTGTATTGATTATAGGAAGCTCAATGATGCTACTAAGAAAGATCATTTCCCATTGCCTTTCATGGATCAAATGCTTGAACGATTAGCATGAAATGAGTACTATTGCTTTCTAGATGGATTCTCGGGTTATTTTCAAATACCCATTGACCCTAAGGATCAAGAAAAGAACACATTCACTTGTCCCTATGGTACATTTGCCTACAAGAGAATGCCTTTTGGATTGTTTGCACCGGGGACTTTTGAAAGGTGTATGATGGCCATTTTCCATGACATGATTGAGCACACTATGGAAGTTTTCATGGATGATTTCTCAGTCTTTGGAGATTCATTCACTTCTTGTCTCTCCCATTTAGAACATATGCTTAAGAGGTGTGAAGACACACGTCTTGTTCTTAATTGGGAGAAGTGCCATTTCATGGTCAAAGAGGGGATAGTCTTGGGACATAAGATATCCAACAAAGGTTTAGAAGTGGATCGTGCTAAGATAGATGTGATTGCTAAGCTTCCCCGTTAGAAGTTTTTGGGGTCATGCGGGATTTTATAGACGTTTCATACAAGATTTCTCTAAGATAGCAAGACCGATGACTCACCTTTTGGAAAAAGAGGCTCCTTTCATTTTCATTCAAGAGTGTTTAGACTCTTTTGAGATACTTAAGGAAAATTTGACTAAGGCTCCCGTTTTGGTTTCTCCAAATTAGGATTTGCCTTTTGAGCTTATGTGTGACGCTAGTGATTATGCCGTGGGGGGCGTATTAGGACAAAGAGTGAATAAGCATTTTCATCCTATACACTATGCTAGTAAAACCAAGACGGGTGCTCAACTTCATTATACCACCACGGAGAAAGAGTTGCTTGTTATAGTCTATGCCTTTGAGAAATTTAGACCCTATCTTGTGCTCTCCAAGACCATAGTGTATACGGATCATTCCGCTCTTAAGTACCTCATGACAAAGCAAGATGCTAAGCCTAGACTTTTGAGATGGGTTTTATTGCTACAAGAGTTTTCCATTGAGATTCGTGATAAGAAAGGAGCCGAGAATTTAGCGGCAGATCACTTGAGTATACTTGAGCAACCTTTTCAAGGTGAATTTCCTCATAAGGAAATTAATGAATCTTTTCCATTAGAGGAGCTCATGTCTATCTCTTCTCAAGAGGATGTTACCCCTTGGTTTATGGATATTGCAAACTATCTTGCGAGGGATGTGCTAATAGAGGGTCTCACTTCCCAACAAAATAAGAAATTTCTTTAGGAAGTGAAGTACTACTTTTTGGATGACCCTTACCTCTTTAGGCAATGTGCGGACCAAATCATAAGACGGTGTGTAGATGGGCCCGAGGCATTTAAGATCTTAAAAGCTTGTCATAAGGGACCTACGGGTGGATATTTTGGGCCTAGCTATACCGCCAAGAAAGTCTTTGATTCGGGTTACTATTGGCCTTCCATATACAAAGATGCCCAAGAGATGGTAAAATTTTGTGATGTATGTCCAAGACAAGGAAAAATTACTCAACGAGATGAGATGCCACAAAACTTCATACAAGAATGTGAGATTTTTGATGTGTGGAGAATAGATTTCATGGGACCTTTTCCATCTTCTAAGGGAAATAAGTACATACTCGTAGCGGTGGATTATGTGTCAAAGTGGGTTGAGGCCAAAGCATTACCTACTAATGATGCTCGAGTTGTAGTGAAAGTTTTGAAGCAATTATTTGCTAGATTTGGTGTACCTCGGGCCATCATAAGTGATCGTGGTACTCATTTTTCAAATGATCAATTCACAAGAGTTATGAAGAAATATGGTGTTAATCATAGACTTTGTACCGCGTATCATCCTCAAACCAATGGTCAAAACAAGGTCATAAATCGTGGTTTAAATAGAATTTTGGAAAGAATGATGGGAGAGCATCGAGCTTCTTGGTCGGATAAGCTTGTTGATGCTTTGTGGGCTTTTAGGACGGCTTTTAAGACACCAATTGGTTGTACTCAATATAGGCTTTTCTATGGAAAAGCATGCCACCTCCCATTCGAGTTAGAGCATAAGGCTTCTTGGGCTCTCAAGTGGGCTAACTTTTATTTAAACCAAGCCAGTTCACATAGAAAGGACCAACTCAAATGGATGAATTGAGAGCCAATGCTTATGAGAACTCATTGCTTTACAAGGAAAAGACTAAGCAATTGCATGATACTAAGATCAAGAATCGTGAGTTCAAAGTTGGAGATTCGGTTCTCCTCTTTAATTCAAGGTTGAAACTCTTTGCGGGCAAGCTTAAGTCGAGATGGTCTGGTTCATTCACTATTGCTCAAGTATTTCCATATGTAACTATTGAGTTGTCACAACTCGATGGTCCAAATTTCAAAGTGAATGGTCACCGTGTTAAGCACTATTGTGGGGAGGACATTTCCGTGGAAATGGTCCAAGAGATCCTCATTTTCCCCATGAATTAATTCATTGTGGGAAGAGTTGAGCTAGAGACTCCATAAATCAAGCTTGAATAACTAGGTTTAAAGCTTTTAGACTTAGAGTGTGGTAGGATAGCAATAAGGATATAGAGTTGATGAGAAGTGTAGGGGAGACCTTCCTTTTGTCTTCATGTTGTTTGTAGGGTTGCTCACTCATCACGTGCGTTTGAGCTTATGGAGGAGGCCCTTGTATCCGGTTCACTTCATTACTATTATGATTTTTCATAGACACATTGTGCTTAAAAAATGAATTCACTATTGTTGATCTTTCCTTAGCTTGGGTTAAGCAAAGTCTATTCATTGTCATAAGTGTAGGGGATTTTATACTCCCATGCTCTTAAACATTGAGGACAATGTTTAGCTTAAGTGTAGGGGTTTTTTTTTTATCGAAGTGACCTTACCTAGACTTTGTCATTGACCTTCATGATAACTTGAGAAATTAAAATTTTCAAACATTTTTCAAATTTTTGATCTACTTTGGCCACCAAAAAAATATGCATTCATAATTTTTGCATCAATCATTTTCATTTGCATTGTATATATTTCTTCTTTTGCTTTTCATCAAAATATATAAAAAGAGAAAAAAAATATAATAAGGACATGGTTTAACAAATTTAGACTTCTTTGACATATTAGGCCCGCCATGAATACTTTGACTCAACCTGATTTTGCTTATCTAAGCTTACTCTAGCTAGTATCCTTAACCATGTAGTCCTTCATTGGTCTATTAGGCTAAGCATCCACGACTCTCATTATTTGAAATTTTAAATTTGTGTAGAATGGGAAATGATAGAGTTGAAGCAAGTATAGAAGGGCTAGATAAACTTCATGAGAATTACTTGTGGCTAAACCCTTCTTTTTCTTTGCCTCTAATTTCTTCGCATGTTAATAAGTGTGAAAACACTTATCCTTTTACCACTTGTTTCTAATAATAACAAGACCAAAACGTGTGATTTATGTCATAAAAGTCGGAATTATACGTGGTTTGTGTTTTTATTGTGTTTTAGGACCAAAATATGAAAAAGGAAGAAAACACGGGTTTTCACGGGCTTTTATTGAAGAAAACGGGAAAAGACGAAGTCAAAAGATCAAGAGTGCAAAAAGAACGGAAGTCCAAGGCCTATTCTGAAGATTTATCGAAGAAAAAGTCAAAAGACGGAAGTTTAACGAAGTCGAAGAACTTAAGTCTAATAGAAGAAGAAAATTAAAAGACAAGTTCAAATCCCGAGACGAAAAAGACAAAGAATTAAAGTCGAGTCGAGAAAACGTGAAGAAAGCAAGAAAGAAGATGCAACACAATGCACTCCTTCCACCTTCCCTATAAATACCCTCCTAATAGTCATTAGGAGGGTGGTTAGAGTTTTTAGTTAATTTTCACTTTTTCTTAGTTTTCTCTAGTTTTAGAGAGAGAAAGTCTTAAACTTTCTCTCACTAAATTTCATCTTTTTCTTAATCTTTCAAGATTAAACACTTTGTATTGCTTATTTTTATTAATCAAGTTCATTTTAAGCTTTTTATCCTCAATCTCATTCTACTTTTCTTTGATTTAAGATTGATTTTGGTGCGATTATCATGTGATCCGTGTTGTTCTAATTGATTTCGTGCTTAAAAAGTTAATCTTTTGATCATTTCATAAGTTTTTCATTTGATTAAGCTTTAAGACTTTTGTGCTTATTGGCTTATTTTTATGATTAGCTTATTTTGTTTATAAAAAAATCTTCATTAAAAAGTTTATGTTTTTATTGTTAATCTAAAAAGTTGATTAATTTCGAGTCAAATAAGTTGATCAAAGTGCTTATTTGATTTGGTTTTGTCATTGATTCGGGTTAGTTTTGTGATAAGCTTGTTATATAGCTTATTCACTAGCTTATAACCGATTTCCACAATTTTAGGAAGGGGTGCAACTCCTCTTTCCGATTGGTCCCTTTTCCGAGCAGCAACATACCCCTCTTTCCGATTGATCAAATCGGAAAAGGGTTTTGGTGATTCCGATTTGCAGCCAACGTATTCCGATCGCACCCATTTGTAAATTCCGATTGAGCATCTTAATATTCCGATTGTAGTCGTTTTCCTCGTATTCCGATTGGGGTTTTCTGCATATTCCGATTTACACTCTTGTGTAACATTCCGATTGAAGGATTTCTCCCAACATTCAGATTGGTAGTCTTTGTTCATTATTCAGATTGTGTTGTTCCACCCATATTCCGATCAACTGATCGGAAAACATTCCGATCAGGATCTCTTTTGGCTTGTTTTGGTGTACTCCGTTCTTACTTTCTTATAGTACCTTTTAACTAAGTTTTTATTTTTAGAAAATTTTCTAAGTGTTAGTTTTATTTAGTGAACTCATTTTGCCTTAGTGTTTACATACCTTCATTTTTGCTCGTCATTTTGAATATTAATCTTTATTCTTCCATTTTACTCAACGACACTTTAATTACTTGCTAATAGTTTAAAACAAACAAACCAAACCATTCTCTTGATTCACCAAAAGACAATTGAGTCGCACTTAAGACCGGTTTTCAATTCGAAAAGACTTGGGACTACGAATTTTGATACTAGGCTAAAAACCAAGTATTAAATGGCGCCGCTGCCGGCTCTTTTCGTTAAGATAAACGGTTTCTAGTGAGAGACGCATTGAATTTTCGGATCCGTTCTTTGAACGTTATTTTCCTTGCTTTAAAAATTTCAAAAAAATCCTAAAAAAATATAAAACTCTTCAAAAATACAAAAACATTATAAAATCATTAAAAAGCAATTCTTTTCAAAAGGTTTTGCACCAAAAAGATTATATAGATATTCTCTTTGTGTATATTTTTCTTCTGCAGGTGCATGCGTACTAGATCTACGAACTATTCTGAGCCTGAGACTCGTGAAGATTTAGATATGGCTGGTGTTAACAACAACAATAACAACCCACCTTAAAACAATTTGAATAACAACAACAACAACAATGTCCACCTACCTGATTTACGAACCATGGAGGAATTGTGCCAACCCACCATGAACGGACGCGGAGGGCCGATTGCGCCAATGCACGTCACGGCTCAGGAGTTTTCGTTGAAGCATCACATGATCCAACAAGTGCAAACAAACCCGTTTCGTGGAATTCCGGATGATGATGCCAACAAACACCTCGACAAATTTATTACCATAACCCAAAGCATGAAGTGCTCCGGTGTTTCTATGGATGACCTTCGCCTCCAACTTTTTCCACACTCACTTTCTCACCATGCCGAAAAATGGTTTGACCGTCTTCCTAAGAACTCTATTCATACGTGGAATGACATGACTCAACGTTTTTTATCGCGCTACTTTCCCCCATCCATGGTCACTAGCCTTCGTAACCAAATCAGTGGATTTATGCAAGAGAATGATGAATCGCTTTTCGATGCTTGGGAACGGTACAATGATTTAATCGACCGCTGTCCTAATCACAATATGCTCCCCGTCACTCTCATTGACACCTTCTACAATGGTCTCACTTTTCGTGATCGTGACACGATCAATGCCGCCGCCGGTGGTACCTTTATGAAAAGGAGACCGGAGGAGTACCGAGAGTTGATCGAAAACATGACTACTCACCACAAGAATTGGGATTCATCCGCCTCCTCAAGATCTAACTCGAGAGTCAATGTTTCTTCTACTACCTCCAATCCTGAAATGACTGAAATTTCTCGTCAACTCGCTGAAATGAACAAGAATTTCATGGCCATGGCCACAAACCACTTTCAACAAGCTAAAGCCGTTGCTATTTCTTGTGACACATGTGGTGGCCCTCACTCTTATAATGATTGTCCTTCTACCCAAAGCAATTATTCTGAAAACGTTAACGCAGCTTACGACACTTATCCCACGAGAGGCTATCCAGCCCGCCCTCAAGGAGACCGTGGCTTGCTAAGTTATCGTTCCAACAATTATCTTGCTCCTCCCGGTTTCCCTCCTGCAAAACAAAACCAACAACAAAGTTATAACCGAAACAATCAATCCCAACCTCGTGCAAACAATCAGTATCAATCCCAAAGAAACCCATACCCAACTCAAGGAAATTCTCAAGCTTACCAAGCTCCACCTCTCAATCAACCGATGGCAGTAAGTCCAGACGTCGAAACGTTCATGAAGACTAATCGTGAGTTGGTGATGAATCTTCAGAGTCAATTTGTCAACTTGAAGAATGACATGGTGAAACAAGGGAACGATATTCGAGCCGAGCTAAGGAATGATATGGCCAAACACAGCGATGCAATTAATGCAAACATGCAAAACTCTTTTAACAATCAAGCTCTTCACCTTCGTGATATGATTGGTTCGCTCATCCAAAGTAATCAACCCTCTGCTTCAGGTACTCTTCCGAGTAATACCGTTGCGAATCCAAGAGGGGAGATGAAAGCAATCACCACTCGTAGTGGAAAAGGTTATATGGAACCCGAGCTTCCTACACCTCCACCCGTGATTGTGAACATGGAAAAAGAGCAACTTTCTTCACCTCCTTCACCTTCTATCCCCATTTCCCCACCACCCGTGGTTGTGAGTGATCCTATTCCCTTAAAGCTTTCTTCTTCATCCAATATACCTTATCCTTCAAGGTTGAGAAAAGAGAAGCAAAAGACCAAGGATGATATTCAGGTTTCAAACTTTTTAAAAATGTTTAAACAATTGACTTTTAACATCTCCTTTGGCGAGGCTCTCGCTCACATGCCCAAATATGCGAAGATGTTTAAAGATCTTCTAAGTGATAAGGAGAAGCTTCTTGACATCGCTCAGACCCAACTTAATGAGAACTGCTCCGCAGTGCTCTTAAGGAAATTGCCCATCAAACTTGGTGATCCGGGTCGCTTCTTGATTCCTTGCAACTTCCCGGGAGTAGAGAATTGCATGGCCCTAGCCGATCTAGGTGCCAGTATAAACTTAATGCCTTTGAGTGTTTGGAAGCAATTATCTCTCCCCGAGCTAGTCCCCACCAAAATGACTCTGGAATTAGCCAACCGTACGGTTGCTTATCCAGTGGGGATAGCCGAAGATGTCTTTGTTGGCGTCGACAAATTCACCTTCCCGATGGATTTTGTCGTCGTTGATTACGAGATGGACCCTCGTGTTCCATTAATCGTCGGACGTCCATTCCTGAGGACCGGTCGCACTCTCATTGATGTAGCCGCAGGCGAAATAATCATGAGAGTTGGTGACGATAAAATTGTCTTCAACATGGGTAAGATTTCTAAGCAACCTTATTCATATGAGAGTGTTAACGCTATTGATGTTCTCGATGAGGCTTGTGAAGAACATTTTCATGATGCTTGCAAAAGTACTCTTTCTTCTCTACCCAATGTTGAGACCGTTGCCTCAATTGCTCCAGCATTGACTCCTTTCGGAGAAAGTGACTTGGATGATTTCGAAGCTAGCTTGGGTCCTCTCGATATTAAGTATGATAATTTGTCCACCAATTGGGATGAAGATATTCGTACTATTGAGAGACTTCTCAATGAGGACCCGCTGTCTCCTCCTGCTCCTAAAGAGGTGATTAATGATGATCCATCGTTAGTTTCACCATCTATTGAGGATCCTCCTACTCTTGAGCTTAAGGACCTACCTCCTCATCTTGAGTACGTTTTCCTGGAAGACAAAGAGAAGTTACCGGTCATCATCGCAAAGGATCTGAAAGAAGACGAAAAAGCCCGACTTGTCGTTGTGTTGAAGAAGCATAAATGCGCTATCGCTTGGAAAATCTCTGACATCCGCGGAATTTATCCTCACTTCTGCACACATAAAATTCTCATGGAGGACGACTTTAAGCCCACAATTCAAAGCCAACGAAGGGTGAATCCTAAAATCCATGAAGTCATCAAAAAAGAGGTTATCAAACTTCTTGATGCGGGTATGATTTACCCTATTTCGGATTCACCATGGGTTAGTCCAGTCCATTGTGTGCCTAAGAAAGGCGGTATCACCGTTGTGCCCAATGCAAACAACGAGTTGATTCCTACCCGTCTCGTTACTGGGTGGAGAGTTTGTATAGACTACCGCAAACTCAATGATGCCACGAGAAAGGATCATTTCCCTCTACCTTTTATGGACCAAATGCTTGAACGTTTAGCGGGTAATGAATATTACTGCTTTCTTGATGGTTTCTCGGGTTATTTCCAAATACCCATCGATCCCCAAGATCAAGAGAAGACAACATTCACTTGTCCCTATGGCACCTTTGCTTACAAACGAATGCCTTTTGGCTTATGCAATGCCCCCGGGACATTCCAAAGGTGCATGTTGGCTATCTTCCATGACATGGTTGAGCAAACCATGGAAGTCTTCATGGATGATTTCTCGGTCTTCGGGGATTCCTTCTCTTCTTGCCTTGCCAATTTGGAACGTATGCTTAAGCGGTGCGAAGACACTCGCCTTGTTCTGAATTGGGAAAAATGCCATTTTATGGTCAAAGAAGGCATTGTGCTAGGACACAAAATCTCTAAAGCCGGTCTTGAAGTCGACCGTGCTAAAGTAGATGTCATAGCCAAATTACCTCCACCTTCAACCGTGAAGGGTGTGAGAAGCTTTCTGGGTCATGCGGGCTTCTATCGTCGATTCATTCAAGATTTCTCTAAAATCGCTCGCCCGATGACCCACCTCTTGGAAAAAGATACTCCTTTTATCTTTTCTAAAGAGTGTCTTAAAGCCTTCAATCTTCTTAAGGATAAGCTAACTAAGGCACCGGTCTTAGTTACCCCAAATTGGGAGCTGCCTTTTGAATTGATGTGCGATGCTAGCGACTTTGCTATTGGTGCGGTTTTGGGCCAAAGAGTGAATAAACACTTCCAGCCAATCCACTACGCTAGCAAAACAATGACGGGGGCTCAACTGCATTATACGACAACCGAAAAAGAGCTTTTAGCTGTTGTCTATGCTTTTGAGAAATTTCGCCCCTATCTTGTTTTATCCACCACCATTGTATACACGGACCATTCCGCGTTGAAGTACTTGATGACTAAGAACGATTCTAAGCCAAGACTTCTTCGCTGGGTTTTGCTCCTTCAAGAATTCAACATTGAAATTCGTGACAAGAAGGGAGCCGAAAACCCGGCCGCGGATCATCTGAGTCGACTTGAGGATCCATATCAGGGGGATCATCCGAACAAAGAGATCAATGACTCTTTCCCCCTTGAGACCTTAATGTCTATAAATCTCAATCTTGATGACACCCCGTGGTTTGCGGACATTGCAAACTACTTAGCGGGTGGTATTCTCATCAAAGGGTTAACATCCCAACAAAAGAAGAAGTTCTTGAATGATGTTAAGACTTACTTTTGGGATGACCCTTATCTATTCAAACAGTGTGCTGATCTAATCATTCGTCGATGTGTTGACGGACCGGCAGCTTTTGACATCCTCCAAGCTTGCCACAAAGGACCTACCGGTGGTCACTTTGGTCCCAACTACACCGCTAAGAAAGTGTTTGATTCTGGATTCTACTGGCCCACCATTTATCGTGACGCTCACGAAATGGTTAAGCATTATGATGCTTGCCAACGTCAAGGCAAGATCACACATAAGGATGAGATGCCTCAAAATTTCATACAGGAATGTGAAATCTTTGACGTATGGGGCATCGACTTTATGGGGCCATTTCCATCATCCAAAGGGAACAAGTACATCCTCGTCGCCGTCGACTACGTCTCTAAATGGGTTGAAGCTAAGGCTCTTCCTACGAATGACGCGAGGGTTGTTGTGAACTTTTTGAAGCAGCTTTTCGCTCGATTTGGCGTTCCTCGTGCTATTATCAGTGACCGCGGGACTCATTTTTGCAACGATCAATTTGCAAGAGTTATGGCAAACTATGGTGTCACTCACCGTCTTTCCATCGCCTATCATCCCCAAACCAATGGTCAAGCCGAGATATCCAACCGTGGCTTGAAGAGAATTTTGGAGCGTACTGTGGGAGAGCATCGCGCCGCGTGGGCCGATAAGTTAGATGATGCTCTATGGGCTTTTCGTACTGCTTACAAGACCCCGATCGGTTGTACACCTTATCGTCTTGTGTACGGGAAAGCCTGCCACCTACCCATCGAGCTGGAACATAAGGCGCACTGGGCCTTGAAGTGGGCTAACTTCGACATCAACAAAGCCGGTGATCATCGCAAGGTTCAACTCAACGAGCTAAATGAACTAAGGAATGAAGCTTATGAGAACTCGCTGATCTACAAGGAGAAGACGAAGATGATTCATGACGCTAAAATCAAGAACCGAGAGTTCCACGTTGGTGATCAAGTTCTACTCTTTAACTCTCGGTTGAAGATCTTCTCTGGCAAGTTGAAGAGCCGTTGGTCTGGTCCATTCACCGTCTCAAACGTCTTTCCTTCTGGGACCATTGAGCTTTCTCAGTCGAATGGGCCCAATTTCAAGGTGAATGGCCAGCGTCTGAAGCTGTACTTTGGTGAGAACATCTCCCATGAGATGATTCCATCCCTCACCACGTTCCCCATGAACTAAAATTGGGTCGAGTCAGGCTCATGACTCGGTAATCAAAAACAAGCGCTTCTCGGGAGGCAACCCGTGTTCTATCCTTTACTGCTTTCATAATAAGTGTAGGGGGAGCCCCGCATATGTTTGTTGTCTTGTTTCTTGTGCTGTGCAGGGATTAAAGCTTCCGAGAGCATCTTGATGACTTTTGACGAACCGTGATTCCGTGTTCCCTTCTTCCTGGTTCTATCCTAAACTCTTTTCGATTCACTATTTTATATTTCTCAATATTAAAATAGGAATCTCTTTAGTTGTCTTTTCCTTAACGAGATTTAAACAAAGTGCACAAATGTCATAAGTGTAGGGGAGTTTACTCCCACATGCTTAAACATTGAGGACAATGTTTATCTCAAGTGTAGGGGGGACTTCTATCGAAGTAAGTGGTCTTTTCCATGAATTTGCCCTCATTTTAACCGGAAAATTTGATTTTTCGACATTTTTCAAAATTTTTAATCTATTTTGGCCTAGTTGTATAGTTGTATTTTCCTTTAATATGTTTATTTTCCTTCCATTGCTAGAATAAATTTTCAATAAAGTGGTTTTAGATTTTTCTTAGTCATGAACATTTTAACTCAACCCGAGTTTACTTGCCTAAGTTTACTCTTGCTAGTATCCTTAACGTGTTTAAGTCAAGTTTTTCTAGGCTTTTATTTAGGGAGCTATAAAACGCGAAAGTCTTAACTCTCACGGGTTAAGAACAAGAACTTTTCGCAAGTTCCTATAATTGACCCTAGAGGGTCGTTTATCAAGGGAACTTTAAAACGCGATTTCTAAACTTGAAAAAGTCTAAGAATTTGCAAGATCCTATAGGCGACTCGAAAACCTAAAACTTTGATTTAATAGGCTAAGCATCCACGAGTCTCATTCCTTGAGATTTTAAATTGTGGAGAACGAGAGATGATAGAGTCAATTATAAGTTCGGTATTCTTTCGTGAATTTATGTGAGTTAATTATGAGCCTATTCTCCCTCCGCTTGCTAAATAATTTATCTGCTAATAAATAAGGTTGTACGATTTAAAAGGTTACTTAGCTTCTAGCCCCAGATCGTTTAAAAGTTGCTCGGTAATGACGAGAGTTCATAGCCAAGGCATAACTTATGAAGCGGGGCGCGAAGATTGGCGAGTCCAAAAAGGCCCTAACAAGGCATGAGGGCTACATTTTGTTGCTAAAGATCCAAAAGTGATGTGAAGAATTATTTATCGAAAATCAATATGAAGGATCAAGACACACGACGAAAAGCAAGAACTCCCCAAAAGTCATGGAGAAGTCTATCCGAAAAGACCCTAACAAGGTATGAGGATAAATAGATCCAAGTCCTAAAAGGAGGCGGATCGTTGTATATCAAAGTCCAAAATAAAGATTGGAGAAAAATGAAGAAGTCGTGGTCCAAAGATGAAGAATCTCTCAAAAACTTCAAGTGAAGAGATTCCTATTATGAAGAGAAGACCATAATTTCAAGAACGTCTCTCGAAGATTCGAAGTATGAAGTCGCTGCCAAATATCGGCCCGAGAAAGGTCTCAAATCACGAACCAAGTTATGCCAAGATATGAACTTTTTGATATCCCGAGAAGCAGTTTTAAAAGATTTGGTCCTTTAGCCAACTATTGATTAAATCGTGCACTTTATTTTCAGACTAAATAACTATCGAAATAAGTCAAACAATGCATCCTCGTGATCATTCAAGACAAAAATAAAATATAAGAGATACACCTAGGAATAAGGGAGTCTAAGTGAATAATTGGCCCACATGAGTCCGTGATAGTTTGCTAACTTATAATAACAATGATCTCTTTTTTAAGCTTGGTATGGGGAACGTGAAACTTGAGGATGATAAACGTTCATGGCTGCCAAAACCAAGGTAAGTGTTTGTTTTCTTTACTTGTTCTACCTTTTTATGCTTAGTATTTAATAAAGGCCAAGGTGGGTTATTTATGATGGAAAATGAAAACCGTGCTTTAAAAATAATGCATTGCATGAGGGCATTGCAATGGTCAAGTGTAGGGGATTTAATAAGTGTGAAAACACTTATCCTTTTACCACTTGTTTCTAATAACAACAAGACCAAAACGTGTGATTTATGTCGTAAAAGTCGGAATTATGCGTGGTTTGTGTTTTTATTGTGTTTTAGGACCAAAATATGAAAAAGGAAGAAAACACGGGTTTTCACGGGCTTTTATTGAAGAAAACGGGAAAAGACGAAGTCAAAAGATCAAGAGTGCAAAAAGAACGGAAGTCCAAGGCCTATTCTGAAGATTTATCGAAGAAAAAGTCAAAAGACGGAAGTTTAACGAAGTCGAAGAACTTAAGTCTAATAGAAGAAGAAAATTAAAAGACAAGTTCAAATCCCGAGACGACAAAGACAAAGAATTAAAGTCGAGTCGAGAAAACGTGAAGAAAGCAAGAAAGAAGATGCAACTCAATGCACTCCTTCCACCTTCCCTATAAATACCCTCCTAATAGTCATTAGGAGGGTGGTTAGAGTTTTTAGTTAATTTTCACTTTTTCTTAGTTTTCTCTAGTTTTAGAGAGAGAAAGTCTTAAACTTTCTCTCACTAAATTTCATCTTTTTCTTAATCTTTCAAGATTAAACACTTTGTATTGCTTATTTTTATTAATCAAGTTCATTTTAAGCTTTTTATCCTCAATCTCATTCTACTTTTCTTTGATTTAAGATTGATTTTGGTGCGATTATCATGTGATCCGTGTTGTTCTAATTGATTTCGTGCTTAAAAAGTTAATCTTTTGATCATTTCATAAGTTTTTCATTTGATTAAGCTTTAAGACTTTTGTGCTTATTGGCTTATTTTTATGATTAGCTTATTTTGTTTATAAAAAAATCTTCATTAAAAAGTTTATGTTTTTATTGTTAATCTAAAAAGTTGATTAATTTCGAGTCAAATAAGTTGATCAAAGTGCTTATTTGATTTGGTTTTGTCATTGATTCGGGTTAGTTTTGTGATAAGCTTGTTATATAGCTTATTCACTAGCTTATAACCGATTTCCACAATTTTAGGAAGGGGTAAAACTCCCCTTTCCGATTGGTCCCTTTTCCGAGCAGCAACATACCCCTCTTTCCGATTGATCAAATCGGAAAAGGGTTTTGGTGATTCCGATTTGCAGCCAACGTATTCCGATCGCACCCATTTGTAAATTCCGATTGAGCATTGATAGGTGTGTAAACACCCATCTTTTCTACCACTTAACTACAATAATAACCGGACCAAAACGTGTATTTTATGTCTTTTATGTCGGAATTATGCGTGGTTTGTGTTTTTGTTGTGATTTAGGATGAAAAGGTGAAAAATGGATAAAACACGGACATTCACGGGCATTTATGGACTTTTATTGAAGAAAAGGATAAAAGACGAAGTCAAGAAGTCAAAAGTGCAAAAAGAACGGAAGTCCACGACCAATTCCGAAGATTTATCGAAGAAAAAGTCAAAAGACGGAAGTTTATCAAAAGCCGAAGAATTCAAGTCTATTTTATTGAAGAATTTAAAGACGAGTTCAAAGAAATCCCGAAGCTAAAAGTCCTTTAAGTCTACATTTAATGAAGATTAAAGAAGGAGGGACTTAATCTCGCAATTAAGAAGAAGATTAAAGAAGGAGGGACTAAGTATGCAATTAAGGAAGCTTCCTAAGCAAGCTTTAGTCTTCCCTATAAATAGACTAGATTAGTTATCATTTCACTCTTGTTGGCTAAGTGTGACAATTAGCTCTTCCACCATTTTAAATACTTGTCATTTACATTAATTGTCAATTTAATTACCTTGTCTTGCACCTTAAATTCATTTAATTTCAAGTAAGTTTCCCTTTAATTATTGTTAATCTTTACTTTATCTTGTCAATCTCTCATCTACCTTTCTTATTCTTTGATTTGTGGTGTTTATGTTCATGTTCATGCTTTTATTTTGATCCAAAAGTGTTTTTGATTATTATGGTTAAAGTTGTTTAATTTCATGTCTTTGATTGATTGTTGATGCCTTTTTATTGGTTCGTTACTGTTTTTATCAATACGTGTGTTTGATTTTGGTTAAAATTGTTATTATACCTGCTGCTATTGTTTCCTTGTTCTTCGGATGTGTTTGCCTGTTTCTGATCTTTCCAGATAAGTTCCGAATCAAGGAAGTGGAAAGTGTTCATTCGGAACTTCTAAAGTTCCGAATCAAAGCTTCATCCGGAAGGTTAAACTTGCTCATTCGGAAGTCAAAACTTCCGAACCAAACATACTCATTCGGAACTTCCAAAGTTCCGAACCAAGGGTTTCATCCGGAACTTTTCAAAAGTTCCGAATCAACTCAAAGTTCCGAATCAAGGACCAAAGTTCCGAATCAAGGCTGTTCGTTCGGAAGTCAAAAACTTCCGAATCAAGTTTACTCATTCGGAACTTCCAAAGTTCCGAACCAAGGGAAATCTTCCGAATCAAGGGGTTTCATCCGGAATGTTCCGAACCAAGGAGTGACCAAAGACTTCCGAATCAAGGTAACAAGTGAGAGTTCCGAATCAGCAAGTTCCGAACGAAGGATTGTTTTGGATAAGTGACATATTCAGACAAGTTTGTTCCGGATCAAGGATTTTGGTAATATTCAAAGTAAAGAAGAGTCATTTCAACCAAAGGTGACATTTAAGTTGAGTGATTATTCCAAACGAAGGTTTATTCTAAATGAGCTGTATTCAGGTTCTTATTAGCTTTTGTCTTTGATTTTTATTTTCAAGCTTTATTTTTCTTGCCTTTTTATTTAATTGCCCTTTTAGATTATTTGCCTTAGTTTTAGTCGCACTTTAAGTTTGCCCTAGATAGATTTAAGTTTACGTCAATACACTTTAGTGCCCTTTAATTTTAGTCACGCTTTTAATACTTGCACTTTACTTTAATTAGACTTAGATTTATTTTAAGTACCTATTTACTTTTAAGTCTTTGCATTTAAATTTAAAATCACCCAAAAATATTCTTTTTCACCAAAGATCAACTTAGTCACACATAGAAGCTAAGATCAATTCGTTAAGATACCGAGAACAACAATCGAACCTAGTAAAACCAAGTGTATCAAATGGCGCCGCTGCCGGCTCTTTACGTTAAGATCAACAGTTTTCTGTGCTAGACACGTTGCTTTTTGGGACCCGTTCACTTGTGAACGTTATTTTTCTTGCCTAAAAATTCAAAAAAATCATAAAAATTAAAAATTGATAAAAAATCATAAAAATGAAAAATTTCAAAACTCCAAAAAGATTTTATCTTTATTGTGTATATATATTGCCTTTGTGTTTGGTTTCTTTTTCTTTTGCATTTTAAGGTGTATGCGTACTAGATCTTCTAATTACCAAGAGCCCGAGCCTCAAGAAGATTTAGATATGGCAGGTGTTAACAACAATAATCAACTACCGCACCTCAACAATAATAATAATAACAACAATGCTCCTCCACAGCCCGATCTTCGGACCATGGAGGAACTTTGTCAACCAACAATGTTTGGACGAGGAGGACCGATTGCGCCGATGCAAATCAACGCTCCTGAGTTTTCGTTGAAGCACCACATGATTCAGCAAGTACAAACAAACCCATTTAGAGGATTGCCTGATGATGATGCCAACAAACACCTCGACAAGTTCATTACTATCACTCAAAGCATGAAGTTGCCTGGGGCCACAATGGATGTACTCCGCCTACAACTCTTCCCACATACTTTATCGCATCATGCCGAAAAATGGTTTGATCGTCTCCCGAAAAATTCTATTCACACTTGGGATGACATGACTCAACGTTTTCTTTCGCGCTACTTTCCACCATCCATGGTCACAAGCCTTCGCAATCAGATCAGCGGTTTCATGCAAGATCCCGATGAATCTCTTTTTGACGCATGGGAGAGATATAATGTCTTGATCGACCGTTGTCCAAACCACAACATGCTTCCGGTCACCTTGATCGATACTTTCTACAACGGATTGACTTTTCGAGATCGTGATACGATTAATGCAGCCGCCGGTGGCACATTCATGAAAAGGAGACCCGAGGAGTGTAGAGAGCTAATAGAGAACATGACTACTCATCATAAGAACTGGGATTCTTCTGCTTCTTCTAGAAACAACACGAGAGTCAATGTTGCCTCTACCTCAGCAAACCCTGAGATGACCGAACTCACCCGCATGATGGCTGAAATGAGCAAAAGTATTACGCTTCTCGCTTCAAACCAACAACAACATCAAGTTAAAGCGGTTGCTAATCCTTGTGAAACATGTGGCGGTCCTCACTCATACACCGATTGTCCTTCTACACAAGGAAATCCGGAAAATGTGTATGCAGCTTACGGTAATTATTCACCGGAAAATTACCAAGCTAGACAACAAGGGGATAGAAACCTGCTGAGCTACCGTTCCAACAATTACCTTTCACCCGGTTTTTCTCCTCAAAACCAAAATCCCGCCAACAACTACAATAGAAGCAACCAAATCCCACCTCGTGCTTCTAACCCGTATCAACCACCCACCCAACAACACCCACCCATTAATCCCGATGTTGACACAATCATGAGAACTCAAGGTGAGCAAATCAAGAATCTACAGAGCCAAATTATCAATCTAAAAGGAGATATCTTAAAGCAAGGTAATGACATCAGAAATGAGGTTCGTGAAAACCTTCAATCCTCCTTCATCACTCAAACAACTGAATTAAAGAATCTGTTGGCTAGTTTCTTGCCCGAAGCTCAACCTTCTTCTTCCTCGGGTTCTCTACCTGCAAACACCGTCACTAATCCGCGAGCTAATGTGAGTGCTATAACTACGCGTAGTGGACTTACCATTGTCGATCCACCTACCCCACCACCATCATCTACACCTCCTCCACCACCATGTATCCCGACTCCTTCTACACCTAGTAGTAGTACACCATTACCGACTCCGCCTCGTCATGACGATGTATCTCGGAAAGACCCTTCAACATCACAACCTTCACCAACTACACCTTCACCTAACCCTTATCAGCCCAGAATCCCATACCCTTCTCGCATAGGCAAGACCAACGAGCTAACTAAGAATGATGCTCAAGTGACTAGCTATATTAAGATGCTTTCTCAAATGAACTTCAACATTAGCTTTCTTGAAGCACTTGTCCACATGCCCAAATTTGTCAAAACATTCAAGGATTTGCTTAGCAAGAAGGAGAAGTTACTTGAACTTGCCAACACACGCTTAAATGAAAACTGCTCTGCAGTCCTTCTTAAAGAACTTCCGGAAAAACTTGGAGATCCCGGTCGTTTTGTGTTGTCTTGCTTATTCAACAAAACTGAAGAATTTACTGCCCTTGCTGATCTCGGGGCTAGTATTAATCTTATGCCACTCAGTGTTTGGAAAACACTATCATTGCCCGACCTCATTCCAACAAAGATGACTCTCGAACTTGCAAACCGCACTCTCGCTTACCCCGTTGGTATAGCCGAAGACGTGTTCATCAAAGTTGGCACATTTACTTTCCCGGTCGATTTTGTCGTAGTTGATTATGAAATGGACCCTCGTATTCCTTTAATACTTGGTCGGCCATTCTTGAGGACCGGACGTGCTTTAGTAGATGTGGCCGAAGGTGAGTTAATCTTACGAGTCGGGGATGATTCTAAAGTTTTTAAAATGGGGAAGCTTACAGGCAAATCCTTTGGAGGCCGAGAATCAGTGAATATGATAAATGTGCTCGATGACTTTACCGTCTACGATAATCCTTTATTCGAGTCTTCCACTGATAATCCACTCTTTGAAGACAATGTGGATGATTCTCTCCCTACTTTGGACGCTTCTCCCATTTTTGATTCTCCACCGGTCTTTGATGCTTATAAAGATGATAATTCTAGCTCAGATTCGGATGATTTTGATTGTACTTCTGAGTATCCCGAACTGCCTACATATGATGATTTTGATGAGGCCGATACTCTCTCGAGCGATTCTTCACATGATGAAGATCCTCCGCCATCACTCGATCCTACTTTGGACGATTACTCATTCGAGGAAGATTTCTCTGAATTTCTTAACACATACTTCCCTCATGAGAGTGATGCACCTCCTTTGGACTTTGAAGATTATCGTCTTGATCCTACTTTGGATTTGAAGAGCATTTTGTCAAAGGAGAAGAAACCGGTTGACACCGAAATCCGTTGCACGTATGATTTGACACCTCTTTGTCCCACATCTGAGGACGAGGTTGTGCTTCTTTGCGGATCTTCTTCACACTCGGTTGAGCCTGAGTGTTATTTTCCCCTGAAGGAAAAGGTGTTCGATCCCGGTATCGAAGTCTTTAAGCCATCTCAGTATCCACCTGATGAAATAAAAGGAAATATCTTTGGAAATTTTGAAGACATGCTTGCTCCACTTCAACTTTGCTTCCACCGAGCTCCATCGCTGCTTAAGGGAACCTTGCCATTTTTCTTTTGGCTTGCCTTGTTCGCCTTAAGCTCTTGCTTATTGATGGATGAAAACTATGTCTTTGATCCTGGTGGATTTGTTTCATGCTACTTCCGTTGATGATCAAGGTCGAGTCAGGCTCACGACTCGGTTAACAAAAATCAAGCGCTTCTTGGGAGGCAACCCATGTATCTATCATTCCGCTTTCTTTACCATAAGTGTAGGGGGGACCCCTTTGGATTGCTATTTCCTCTCCTCACTTCTTAATCAGGGATTCGAGCTTCACTGATCCATTCTTGATGATTCTTGACGACCCGTGATTCTGTGTTCTACTTCTTCCCGGTTCTATCCTGAACTCTTTTCGATTCACTATTTTATATTTTCTCAATATTAAAATAGGAATCTCTTTAGTTGTCTTTTCCTTAGCGAGATTTAAACAAAGTGCACAATGTCCTAAGTGTAGGGGAGCTTACTCCCACATGCTTAAACATTGAGGACAATGTTTATCTTAAGTGTAGGGGGGACTTCTATCGAAGTTAAGTGGTCTTTTCCTTGTATTTGTCCTCATTTTAACCGGAAAATCAATTTTTCGACATTTTTCAAAATTTTTGATCTATTTTGGCCTATTAGTTTTTCCCTTTTGTATAGTTATTTTCTTTCTTTGCTAGAATAAATGTTTAATAAGTGGTTTTAATTTTCAAACGTTGTGAATCTTTTGACTCAATCCGAGTTTACTCTAGCTAGTATCCTTAACGTGTTTAAGTCAAGTTTTGCTAGGCTTTTATATAGGGAGCTATAAAACGCGAAAGTCTTAACTTTCACGAGTTAAGAACAAGAACTTTTCGCAAGTTCCTATAATAGATCCTAGAGAGTCGTTTATCAAGGGAACTTTAAAAATGCGATTTCTAAACTTGAAAGAGTCTAAGAATTTGCAAGATCCTATAGGCGACTCGAAAACCCAAAACTTTGATTTAATAGGCTAAGTATCCACGAGTCTCATTACTTGAGATTTTAAACTGTGGAGAACGAGAGATGATAGAGCCAATTATAAGTTCGGTATTCTTTCATGAATTTATGTGAGTTAATTATAAGCCTATTCTCCCATCGCTTGCTAATAATTTATTTGCTAATAAATAAGGTTGTACGATTTGAAAAGTTACTTAGCTTCTAGCCCCAGATCGTTTAAAAGTTGCTCGGTAATGACGAGAGTTCATAGCCAAGGCATAACTTATGAAGCGGGGCGCGAAGATTGGCGAGTCCGAAAAGGCCCTAACAAGGCATGAGGGCTATGTTTTGTTGCTAAAGATCCAAAGTGATGTGAAGAATCATTTATCGAAAGTCAATATGAAGGATCGAGACACACGACGTAAAGCAAAACTCCCCAAAAGTCATGGAGAAGTGTATCCGAAAAGACCCTAACAAGGTATGAGGATAAATAGATCCAAGTCATAAAAGGAGGCGGATCGTTGTATATCAAAGTCCAAAATAAAGATTGGAGAAAAATGAAGAAGTCGTGGTCAATATATGAAGAATCTCTCAAAAATTCTAAGTGAAGAAATTCCAATTATGAAGAGAAGACCATTATTTCATGAACGTCTCTCAAGATTTGAAGTATGAAGTCGCTGCCAAATATCGGCCCGAGAAAGGTCTCAAATCGCGAACCAAGTTATGCCAAGATATGAACTTTCTGATATCCCGAGAAGCAGTTTTAAAAGATTTGGTCATTTAGCTAACTATTGATTAAATCGTGCACTTTATTTTCAGACCAAATAACTATCGAAATAAGTCAAACAATGCATCTTCGTGATCATTCAAGACAACAATAAAATATAAGAGATACCCGTAGGAATAAGGGAGTCTAAGTGAGTAATTGGCCCACATGAGTTCGTGTTAGTTTACTAACTTATAATAACAATGATCTCGTTTTTAAGCTTGGTTTGGAGAAAGTGAAAACTCGAGGATGATCACTAAATTTCATCTTTTTCTTAATCTTTCAAGATTAAACACTTTGTATTGCTTATTTTTATTAATCAAGTTCATTTTAAGCTTTTTATCCTCAATCTCATTCTACTTTTCTTTGATTTAAGATTGATTTTGGTGCGATTATCATGTGATCCGTGTTGTTCTAATTGATTTCGTGCTTAAAAAGTTAATCTTTTGATCATTTCATAAGTTTTTCATTTGATTAAGCTTTAAGACTTTTGTGCTTATTGGCTTATTTTTATGATTAGCTTATTTTGTTTATAAAAAAATCTTCATTAAAAAGTTTATGTTTTTATTGTTAATCTAAAAAGTTGATTAATTTCGAGTCAAATAAGTTGATCAAAGTGCTTATTTGATTTGGTTTTGTCATTGATTCGGGTTAGTTTTGTGATAAGCTTGTTATATAGCTTATTCACTAGCTTATAACCGATTTCCACAATTTTAGGAAGGGGTAAAACTCCCCTTTCCGATTGGTCCCTTTTCCGAGCAGCAACATACCCCTCTTTCCGATTGATCAAATCGGAAAAGGGTTTTGGTGATTCCGATTTGCAGCCAACGTATTCCGATCGCACCCATTTGTAAATTCCGATTGAGCATTGATAGGTGTGTAAACACCCATCTTTTCTACCACTTAACTACAATAATAACCGGACCAAAACGTGTATTTTATGTCTTTTATGTCGGAATTATGCGTGGTTTGTGTTTTTGTTGTGATTTAGGATGAAAAGGTGAAAAATGGATAAAACACGGACATTCACGGGCATTTATGGACTTTTATTGAAGAAAAGGATAAAAGACGAAGTCAAGAAGTCAAAAGTGCAAAAAGAACGGAAGTCCACGACCAATTCCGAAGATTTATCGAAGAAAAAGTCAAAAGACGGAAGTTTATCAAAAGCCGAAGAATTCAAGTCTATTTTATTGAAGAATTTAAAGACGAGTTCAAAGAAATCCCGAAGCTAAAAGTCCTTTAAGTCTACATTTAATGAAGATTAAAGAAGGAGGGACTTAATCTCGCAATTAAGAAGAAGATTAAAGAAGGAGGGACTAAGTATGCAATTAAGGAAGCTTCCTAAGCAAGCTTTAGTCTTCCCTATAAATAGACTAGATTAGTTATCATTTCACTCTTGTTGGCTAAGTGTGACAATTAGCTCTTCCACCATTTTAAATACTTGTCATTTACATTAATTGTCAATTTAATTACCTTGTCTTGCACCTTAAATTCATTTAATTTCAAGTAAGTTTCCCTTTAATTATTGTTAATCTTTACTTTATCTTGTCAATCTCTCATCTACCTTTCTTATTCTTTGATTTGTGGTGTTTATGTTCATGTTCATGCTTTTATTTTGATCCAAAAGTGTTTTTGATTATTATGGTTAAAGTTGTTTAATTTCATGTCTTTGATTGATTGTTGATGCCTTTTTATTGGTTCGTTACTGTTTTTATCAATACGTGTGTTTGATTTTGGTTAAAATTGTTATTATACCTGCTGCTATTGTTTCCTTGTTCTTCGGATGTGTTTGCCTGTTTCTGATCTTTCCAGATAAGTTCCGAATCAAGGAAGTGGAAAGTGTTCATTCGGAACTTCTAAAGTTCCGAATCAAAGCTTCATCCGGAAGGTTAAACTTGCTCATTCGGAAGTCAAAACTTCCGAACCAAACATACTCATTCGGAACTTCCAAAGTTCCGAACCAAGGGTTTCATCCGGAACTTTTCAAAAGTTCCGAATCAACTCAAAGTTCCGAATCAAGGACCAAAGTTCCGAATCAAGGCTGTTCGTTCGGAAGTCAAAAACTTCCGAATCAAGTTTACTCATTCGGAACTTCCAAAGTTCCGAACCAAGGGAAATCTTCCGAATCAAGGGGTTTCATCCGGAATGTTCCGAACCAAGGAGTGACCAAAGACTTCCGAATCAAGGTAACAAGTGAGAGTTCCGAATCAGCAAGTTCCGAACGAAGGATTGTTTTGGATAAGTGACATATTCAGACAAGTTTGTTCCGGATCAAGGATTTTGGTAATATTCAAAGTAAAGAAGAGTCATTTCAACCAAAGGTGACATTTAAGTTGAGTGATTATTCCAAACGAAGGTTTATTCTAAATGAGCTGTATTCAGGTTCTTATTAGCTTTTGTCTTTGATTTTTATTTTCAAGCTTTATTTTTCTTGCCTTTTTATTTAATTGCCCTTTTAGATTATTTGCCTTAGTTTTAGTCGCACTTTAAGTTTGCCCTAGATAGATTTAAGTTTACGTCAATACACTTTAGTGCCTTTTAATTTTAGTCACGCTTTTAATACTTGCACTTTACTTTAATTAGACTTAGATTTATTTTAAGTACCTATTTACTTTTAAGTCTTTGCATTTAAATTTAAAATCACCCAAAAATATTCTTTTTCACCAAAGATCAACTTAGTCACACATAGAAGCTAAGATCAATTCGTTAAGATACCGAGAACAACAATCGAACCTAGTAAAACCAAGTGTATCAAATGGCGCCGCTGCCGGCTCTTTACGTTAAGATCAACAGTTTTCTGTGCTAGACACGTTGCTTTTTGGGACCCGTTCACTTGTGAACGTTATTTTTCTTGCCTAAAAATTCAAAAAAATCATAAAAATTAAAAATTGATAAAAAATCATAAAAATGAAAAATTTCAAAACTCCAAAAAGATTTTATCTTTATTGTGTATATATATTGCCTTTGTGTTTGGTTTCTTTTTCTTTTGCATTTTCAGGTGTATGCGTACTAGATCTTCTAATTACCAAGAGCCCGAGCCTCAAGAAGATTTAGATATGGCAGGTGTTAACAACAATAATCAACTACCGCACCTCAACAATAATAATAATAACAACAATGCTCCTCCACAGCCCGATCTTCGGACCATGGAGGAACTTTGTCAACCAACAATGTTTGGACGAGGAGGACCGATTGCGCCGATGCAAATCAACGCTCCTGAGTTTTCGTTGAAGCACCACATGATTCAGCAAGTACAAACAAACCCATTTAGAGGATTGCCTGATGATGATGCCAACAAACACCTCGACAAGTTCATTACTATCACTCAAAGCATGAAGTTGCCTGGGGCCACAATAGATGTACTCCGCCTACAACTCTTCCCACATACTTTATCGCATCATGCCGAAAAATGGTTTGATCGTCTCCCGAAAAATTCTATTCACACTTGGGATGACATGACTCAACGTTTTCTTTCGCGCTACTTTCCACCATCCATGGTCACAAGCCTTCGCAATCAGATCAGCGGTTTCATGCAAGATCCCGATGAATCTCTTTTTGACGCATGGGAGAGATATAATGTCTTGATCGACCGTTGTCCAAACCACAACATGCTTCCGGTCACCTTGATCGATACTTTCTACAACGGATTGACTTTTCGAGATCGTGATACGATTAATGCAGCCGCCGGTGGCACATTCATGAAAAGGAGACCCGAGGAGTGTAGAGAGCTAATAGAGAACATGACTACTCATCATAAGAACTGGGATTCTTCTGCTTCTTCTAGAAACAACACGAGAGTCAATGTTGCCTCTACCTCAGCAGACCCTGAGATGACCGAACTCACCCGCATGATGGCTGAAATGAGCAAAAGTATTACGCTTCTCGCTTCAAACCAACAACAACATCAAGTTAAAGCGGTTGCTAATCCTTGTGAAACATGTGGCGGTCCTCACTCATACACCGATTGTCCTTCTACACAAGGAAATCCGGAAAATGTGTATGCAGCTTACGGTAATTATTCACCGGAAAATTACCAAGCTAGACAACAAGGGGATAGAAACCTGCTGAGCTACCGTTCCAACAATTACCTTTCACCCGGTTTTTCTCCTCAAAACCAAAATCCCGCCAACAACTACAATAGAAGCAACCAAATCCCACCTCGTGCTTCTAACCCGTATCAACCACCCACCCAACAACACCCACCCATTAATCCCGATGTTGACACAATCATGAGAACTCAAGGTGAGCAAATCAAGAATCTACAGAGCCAAATTATCAATCTAAAAGGAGATATCTTAAAGCAAGGTAATGACATCAGAAATGAGGTTCGTGAAAACCTTCAATCCTCCTTCATCACTCAAACAACTGAATTAAAGAATCTGTTGGCTAGTTTCTTGCCCGAAGCTCAACCTTCTTCTTCCTCGGGTTCTCTACCTGCAAACACCGTCACTAATCCGCGAGCTAATGTGAGTGCTATAACTACGCGTAGTGGACTTACCATTGTCGATCCACCTACCCCACCACCATCATCTACACCTCCTCCACCACCATGTATCCCGACTCCTTCTACACCTAGTAGTAGTACACCATTACCGACTCCGAATCAAAGCTTCATCCGGAAGGTTAAACTTGCTCATTCGGAAGTCAAAACTTCCGAACCAAACATACTCATTCGGAACTTCCAAAGTTCCGAACCAAGGGTTTCATCCGGAACTTTTCAAAAGTTCCGAATCAACTCAAAGTTCCGAATCAAGGACCAAAGTTCCGAATCAAGGCTGTTCGTTCGGAAGTCAAAAACTTCCGAATCAAGTTTACTCATTCGGAACTTCCAAAGTTCCGAACCAAGGGAAATCTTCCGAATCAAGGGGTTTCATCCGGAATGTTCCGAACCAAGGAGTGACCAAAGACTTCCGAATCAAGGTAACAAGTGAGAGTTCCGAATCAGCAAGTTCCGAACGAAGGATTGTTTTGGATAAGTGACATATTCAGACAAGTTTGTTCCGGATCAAGGATTTTGGTAATATTCAAAGTAAAGAAGAGTCATTTCAACCAAAGGTGACATTTAAGTTGAGTGATTATTCCAAACGAAGGTTTATTCTAAATGAGCTGTATTCAGGTTCTTATTAGCTTTTGTCTTTGATTTTTATTTTCAAGCTTTATTTTTCTTGCCTTTTTATTTAATTGCCCTTTTAGATTATTTGCCTTAGTTTTAGTCGCACTTTAAGTTTGCCCTAGATAGATTTAAGTTTACGTCAATACACTTTAGTGCCCTTTAATTTTAGTCACGCTTTTAATACTTGCACTTTACTTTAATTAGACTTAGATTTATTTTAAGTACCTATTTACTTTTAAGTCTTTGCATTTAAATTTAAAATCACCCAAAAATATTCTTTTTCACCAAAGATCAACTTAGTCACACATAGAAGCTAAGATCAATTCGTTAAGATACCGAGAACAACAATCGAACCTAGTAAAACCAAGTGTATCAAGCATCTTAATATTCCGATTGTAGTCGTTTTCCTCGTATTCCGATTGGGGTTTTCCGCATATTCCGATTTACACTCTTGTGTAACATTCTGATTGAAGGATTTCTCCCAACATTCAGATTGGTAGTCTTTGTTCATTATTCAGATTGTGTTGTTCCACCCATATTCTGATCAACTGATCGGAAAACATTCCGATCAGGATCTCTTTTGGCTTGTTTTGGTGTACTCCGTTCTTACTTTCTTATAGTACCTTTTAACTAAGTTTTTATTTTTAGAAAATTTTCTAAGTGTTAGTTTTATTTAGTGAACTCATTTTGCCTTAGTGTTTACATACCTTCATTTTTGCTCGTCATTTTGAATATTAATCTTTATTCTTCCATTTTACTCAACGACACTTTAATTACTTGCTAATAGTTTAAAACAAACAAACCAAACCATTCTCTTGATTCACCAAAAGACAATTAAGTCGCACTTAAGACCGGTTTTCAATTCGAAAAGACTTGGGACTACGAATTTTGATACTAGGCTAAAAATCAAGTATTACATGTATATATGTTAATAAATAATCAAGAACGGTTTTAATCGATTTGTCGTCTCTTATGCATTTTTGACTAATCATTCATGGTTGGTATAAGTACGTCTTAAGATTCTAAGTTAGAACGTTTTATGTGTACTAGACTTATGTCATGCTTAATACTTAGCGGGTGTTTTTCCTTTTATTCTTTTCAACTTTCTTTGTGAGGAATAAAGAAAAATAAGAGCGGCTTGAAAAAAAAATGAGTGGCTAGTAAAAAAAAAGAAAAAAAAGAAAAAATAATAATTATACAAGACTCCAAAGAGGGGCAGTGAAGTGTTAATTATAGTGACTATTGAATTCCAATATTACTCTCACAAGGGTTGTGTAGATTTAATAGTTGCTCCAATCTAATATTACCTTGACGGGTTGCTGTAACACACCGTAATTTTTCAGACTCTCTAAAATTACAGTTTTTGCCCCCTAGACTTTTTGTTTAGTCAACTGTGTGCTAAATTGCTAATGATCTGGGAAGCGTTCCCTTAGTTTGTGAAATAGCGTGTGCTAGTGTATATTTTACGTAGACTATGCTCAGTCTGCGTTACTGTGAACACTGCGAGTGTGTCACTATTGGTTGCGTAATATTTTACGATCAATACTTAAGCGTATCTGAAATTTAATTCTTATACGTGTGCATAATCCGTGTAACATTTAGCTGTGTCGCATTGCGCGAATTATCTGCAATTAACTGCTGACTGCTTATTTGTACGTACTGACGCTGTGCGAATAACTATTTTTATAATTATTGTTATAATTAATTTTATTAATTATTTGAACGAGTCATTATTTATCGTTTTACTTTTCATAAATATAATTAGGATCCGCTTAATTATTTGACGCGCTGTTTAAACCAAAATACCCTAAATAAACGTTGCTGACCAATATTACTCGATACTTGCCACTTTTAAATTAAACTATATACACATTGGGTATCCACTCACAAATCTTTACAAAATTAACCTAACTAATTCTATTAATAGGTAACTTACCATGTTTAGACATTTAACCACGCATAAGCCACTTTGTTTCCTTGCCAAAAATAACTAAACACTCATACACTATACTCATTTTTTCCGTTGGTCCATTACCCAAACTGTTCAAGCTAATTACACTGTATCATATTCATACCTTGCCTGACACACACAATAAAAACTCAATCATACAACCAACAAACCCACATTTTAACATTTTGAAATTTAAGAACCCAACTGACTTTCCTATAGCTTGGCTATGGTACTAGTCCTAGCACCTAAACTGCTGGCCGATCGGTTTTTTTTGGTCCCCCCTTCATGCAGAAAACGCCTTATACACCTCCCATATTCTCATTTTCATCTTCATGCTCTCTATCTCCCTCCATAAACACACACACACTTGAAATACACCTACTGTAACCCATCACCTTCATCCTTCATTTCTCCATCTAACAAACTCTGTTTTCACTCATATATGTCTATCATCCTTTCTAAAACCTTTTACAACCATTAACCAAACAAATCCTTTCACGAAACACCATCATTTGAATATCATTTCTGGGTTTACGCCATTCACACGCGCGAAGTGAGTACGATCGTCGGTGCGAGTTTCTAGCTGCTGTTGACGCGAGTACAAGACGACGAGGGTTCTCTAGTCTGAAGGTTTGTTGTAGCGGGTACAAGCTTTTCACGTTCAAGGGTTTCATATACGTGAAGTGAGTACGGGTTTTGACGTGGGTTTCCTACTCACGAAGGTATTTTGAGTTACAAGTTGTGTTGTCTCGGTTTACGTGGGTCATATAGTGATAGTTGCAAGCTTTGTTACCATACTCAAGGACTAGCTAAGGTTACAGCGCGTACCCTTTACTCCATTTTCTTTCATACTTTTGTTGCATCGTTTTTACTCGCATGTCACTTTACCATATTGTGCTTAAAACTTAACAGCTTCATAAAACGATTTTAGAGCTCACGATTAAAATGGGTTTTACGTTAAGGTTTATGTACGGTGTTCTGGAGGTCTCACGTTGGTACAAGTTTTTGTGTGAGTTAAACTAGATGGGTACGTACAGAATGGGGTTTTTGAGTCGTGACTTAGTCGAGTACATGTGAGACGAGGGTCATGAACGTTGTGAGTTGGTGGGCTTGACGAGTTGTTGTCGAAAGCCATGCGAAAGGGAGATGAGAGGGATATAACATTTTGGAGCGATAATATTGTTTTAAAGTACTAGTCTGACAAAAGTCGGGTAACAAATTTTTTTTGCTTAAAGTAAGAATAGAAACATCACGTGAGTTTTGGGAATTAGTTTTATTTTGGCAAGTGGTTGTAAAACTAGTACTAACTTATTTTGTCAAGGGTTTATAAATGATAAGTTGTTGTGTGCAAAGCTTAATTTGGATGGCTTTTGTGTCGAGTTATATTAACAATGAGCGAGGTTTTGTTTTTTTTTGAAAGTGGTTACTCGAGTTTCACTTAGCGGGCGTCAAAGTGTTGTTTTAGAATGGCTATATCAAAATCTACGTCGAAAAGTTGTCAATTTTCTTTTAGAAAATTTTAAAATATTCCAACTAAGTTAAAATGGTATATATATAAACGTAATGTCGGAAGACATTCACATTTTATCGAGTCAACACGACATCTTCTTTATTGGGGAGTTTTAGCCGGGTATTGCACCAAAAAATGTTTTGAGCATATATCATATCTAACTTAAACCGTGGTAAAGGGTGACATGTGCGTGCTACGAATGCATTATTGCATTCTTTGATTGCAACCTAACTTAGCATTATACATTTAGGTTGCGGATTGAGATTTGTCTCGTTGTGCGTGCACCATTTTCGTGACTGCTATTACTTGTTGCTTGATATTGATTGAGGTGAGTCATAGCCCTTATTAAACTGTCTTTTATGTTTAATCATATGGGTGAGATAAATGCTTTGTTGCCTGCTTGATGGACGCAAAATCTGTTTATACTGTTGCCTTGCTAAAAGTTATGCTTGATATGCCTAAGTAGCGATAGCCCACTAGTCCCCTGTTATCATGAACCGTTAGTTACTCTGGTTGAGTAGGCGCTTATGTTATGGATAGATCTATTGGGGTTGGACAACCCCCGTCCGGGTGTTCAAATACATCGCCATGCCAAACGGACGTATATCATATGGTTGTTGCTAGGTGGCCATGGGTTAGGCACCTACTTGGGGCAATCTTATATATTACGCGTGCATCAGTTGTACGTGCTTGTCATCAGCCTCGGTGTCATGAGCTTAGTGCTATCATAACTACAATTATCACATCTGATTCCCATATGCATGACATTATATCTCCCATAATGGTCTCATATGCTTTAAACAGTTTGTTTGTGGTCCAATATCGAATGCTATGTTTTAACTTAAACCTATGAACTCACCAGCCTTTGTGTTGATACTTTTAAGCGTTTATCTCAGGTGTTGATCTACTTGCTTGTTGCTTACTTTGGAGTCTCATGCATATCGTACTTGGATTTGAAGACTTGCTCCTACTTATAAACTTTTACCTCAATGTTGCTATTAAACTATGATTTTCCGCTGCACTTACTTAAACTTATTTATGATTTGAACCTTGTATTTTAAAATCTAATGCAATGAGGTAAATTTTTTTTTCCAAAACGTCTCATTTAGAGTCGTTCCCTTGTACCTTGAGCTATGGTATTATGACGTAACAGCCAGTGGACTTATATATTCCGCTGTGGCAAATTTGGGGGTGTTACAGATTGGTATCAGAGCCTTGGTTATAGAGAACTAGGTTTGCATTTAGGCCTAGACTATAACCTATATGTGCTTCTTTGCTACTTGTTAAGTATTATGATATATGTACGATATACGTATATACTATGCATGAGTATTCGTTATACGATGCATGCTTTTAATTTTTATACATGGTTACTATTTTGCATACCATACAACTGCCATATATGATGTACTCATATAACCATTCGATGAAATGAAAGTTGCTTTTGACTATTTGATGTGATCTAATACATTCATGTTACTTATGAGGTTCATTTGGCTAACATGTTGATTATTTCACTATCATGATACTTATTGTATTCACCGTATGCGATATCTTACCGTCTGCTATATGGTCTTGTGTTAGAATGGTGAACACGCGATCTGGATTGACCGATGCTCAACTCGAAGAGCTCATTGCTCAAAGAGTTGCTGCTGTGATGGCTGCCTTTCAATCCACTCAAACTGGGGGAAATGCTAACAATGCCAATAATGTCGACAATGCGCCTGCTGTTGTTGCTCCTAGACCTGCTAGGGAGTGCACTTACAAGGATTTCAAACACTGTGAGCCCTTGAGTTTTGATGGTAGCGAAGGAGCTGTTGGTTTGGCTAGATGCATGGAAAAGATGGATTCAGTGTATCGAATCAGTGGATGTAGTGTTGGGGATCAGGTAAAGTTTGCCACTTGTACCTTGACTGTTGGGGCTTTGACATGGTGGAATGCACATGTTCAAACTATGGGAATTGACAATGCTTATGCTATGAGTTGGTCGGATTTGAAGAAGCTGATGACAAAGGAGTATTGTCCAAGGAATGAAATTCAGAAGATGGAGAACGAATTGTGGAACCTAACGGTGAAGGGGAATGAACTCGCTTCCTACACTAGGAGATTTCAAGAATTGTGCTTATTGTGTCCAGGAATGGTGTCGGACGAGGAAAAGAAGATTGAAAGATTCATTTGGGGATTGCCGAGTAGCATACAAGGGCATGTGACTTCGTATGAGCTGAAACAACTGAGTGATGCTGTGAGGATGGCTAATAACTTGATGGATCAAGTGGTTCGTTCTAGTGCTGCAAAAGCTGCTGAGAATAAGAGAAAGTGGGAAGAAGATCGTGGGAATGGTTATGTGCAACAACCAAATAAAAGGAATGGTAACACAAGAGCCTACACTGCTGGGAATGGGAATGATAAGAAGGGGTATGCTGGGAATTCACCGTATTGTGGGAAATGCAAGCTGCATCACACTGGTGCATGTACTGTGAAGTGCCACAATTGTGGAAAGATTGGGCACATTGCTAGGGATTGTAGGTCAGCTCCTACTGTTGAAAATCAAAGAGGACAAAACTTAAAGGCACACATCACCTACTATGGGTGTGGCCAGAAGGGACACTATAAGAATGAATGTCAAAAGAAAGTGAAGCAAGAAGAGCAAGCTAATGGTGAAGAGGCTTGTGGAAGAGTTTATGCTTTGGGAGGAGGAGTACTCGAGGAAGATCCTAATGCTGACGTGGAGTATGCGAATGCTTAAGGAAGATTTCTTTGTCTTACTTGGCGTGGCCTAATAGATGTCGTCATGTGTTGTTTTCTTTTAAGTTGTGCTTTACTTTTAAGACTTATCGTCTCGTGTGTACGTTTTAAAATTTGAACCTCCATTTATGAATGTGTTTTGACGGTCCGTTTAATTTTATCTCTTCCAAAATGGTTACCACATCTTGAATCATTACGCCATTGTCTTGCAGGATTTCTTCTTTCATACCATCTCATGAATTATTTTATATGTCTTGACATCACCTTACAAATCATTTTTTTTTATTTTAGTCCCCTCAAGCATTATTGTTCCATCACTTCATAAACTACTCCTTGTTATTTTATCAACTACTTCGCTAAACCCTTTTAAAAGTGTTGTTGAAACCTCTTGTAAACCATTTCTTGGAAGATTGTAAACTACTTTGTCCTCATTTTACAAAACTACTTTCATAAATTGTTTTGGTTACTATCTTATAAACTAGCATGGTATAAACAAGTTGATTCCGAGAATCATAACATTATTTGACGAAAAGGAGCATCGCATCGTTAGTCCCTAATTATACAAAGCTTGATCACCTATGTATAATTTGGGAAGGATCATACTATGCTCGTAGTAGTCAACATAAACATCTTGTAAGAATCCACCTTTCTATTTTTGAAAAGCATAATTTTGCGTGTGTATACTTAACTTTTGCAAGAGATGGATATCCATATATTCGAGTAGATTTCTATTCAACCGCATTATATAGAGCCGACCTCATCATTCGCCGTACACCAATTTCCTTATCGAACTGTTCGTTCAACATCGACTTCACACCCGTATATTTTACAAGGTTTTGACGATATCATCCGTATCGATTAGTTGCCCAATCTCGCGTTGCGATTACTTGCGAGGAGAACATTGTTCGTACTTCTCTTAGCAACAAATGGTGGAGATGAAGTATATGGAGAGTATCACCTTGGAAAGGTATGATACGTTTTGGGAAAACGAGGGTAGTGAGCCCGCATTACAATAGACTTTTTAAGATCTTGGCAAAGGTTGGAACCGTAGCCTATAGGTTGGAGTTGCCGCAAGCACTCAACCGGGTGCACAATACTCTTCACGTGTCAAATTTGAGGAAGTGTCTTCTGATGAAACACTTGTCCTGCCGTTGGACGAAATCCAAGTCGATGACAAGTTGAATTTTGTCAAGGAGCCTGTTAAAACTATGGACCGCGAGGTCAAACGGATGAAGTAGAAGCGCGTACCAATTGACAATGTGATGTGAAATTCTAGGCGTGGTCCTGAATTCACCTAGGAGCGTCATCTCGTGTAAGTACACACACTTGTACGCTGATTTCCCGTGTTGATAACACACTCTAAGCTTTCAGGAGAAAGCTTCTTTAACGATGGGGGACTGTAACACACCGTAATTTTTCAGACTCTCTAAAATTACAGTTTTTGCCCCCTAGACTTTTTGTTTAGTCAACTGTGTGCTAAATTGCTAATGATCTGGGAAGCGTTCCCTTAGTTTGTGAAATAGCGTGTGCTAGTGTATATTTTACGTAGACTATGCTCAGTCTGCGTTGCTGTGAACACTGTGAGTGTGTCACTATTGGTTGCGTAATATTTTACGATCAATACTTAAGCGTATCTGAAATTTAATTCTTATACGTGTGCATAATCCGTGTAACATTTAGTTGTGTCGCATTGCGCGAATTATCTGCAATTAACTGCTGACTGCTTATTTGTATGTACTGACGCTGTGCGAATAACTATTTTTATAATTATTGTTATAATTAATTTTATTAATTATTTGAACGAGTCATTATTTATCGTTTTACTTTTCATAAATATAATTAGGATCCGCTTAATTATTTGACGCGCTGTTTAAACCAAAATACCCTAAATAAACGTTGCTGACCAATATTACTCGATACTTGCCACTTTTAAATTAAACTATATACACATTGGGTATCCACTCACAAATCTTTACAAAATTAACCTAACTAATTCTATTAATAGGTAACTTACCATGTTTAGACATTTAACCACGCATAAGCCACTTTGTTTCTTTGCCAAAAATAACTAAACACTCATACACTATACTCATTTTTTCCGTTGGTCCATTACCCAAACTGTTCAAGCTAATTACACTGTATCATATTCATACCTTGCCTGACACACACAATAAAAACTCAATCATACAACCAACACACCCACATTTTAACATTTTGAAATTTAAGAACCCAACTGACTTTCCTATAGCTTGGCTATGGTACTAGTCCTAGCACCTAAACTGCTGGCCGATCATTTTTTTTTTGTCCCCCCTTCATGCAGAAAACGCCTTATACACCTCCCATATTCTCATTTTCATCTTCATGCTCTCTATCTCCCTCCATAAACACACACACACTTGAAATACACCTACTGTAACCCATCACCTTCATCCTTCATTTCTCCATCTAACAAACTCTGTTTTCACTCATATATGTCTATCATCCTTTCTAAAACCTTTTACAACCATTAACCAAACAAATCCTTTCACGAAACACCATCATTTGAATATCAATTCTGGGTTTACGCCATTCACACGCGCGAAGTGAGTACGATCGTCGGTGCGAGTTTCTAGCTGCTGTTGACGCGAGTACAAGACGACGAGGGTTCTCTAGTCTGAAGGTTTGTTGTAGCGGGTACAAGCTTTTCACGTTCAAGGGTTTCATATACGTGAAGTGAGTACGGGTTTTGACGTGGGTTTCCTACTCTCGAAGGTATTTTGAGTTACAAGTTGTGTTGTCTCGGTTTACGTGGGTCATATCGTGATAGTTGCAAGCTTTGTTACCATACTCAAGGACTAGCTAAGGTTACACCGCGTACCCTTTACTCCATTTTCTTTCATACTTTTGTTGCATCGTTTTTACTCGCATGTCACTTTACCATATTGTGCTTAAAACTTAACAGCTTCATAAAACGATTTTAGAGCTCACGATTGAAATAGGTTTTACGTTAAGGTTTATGTACGGTGTTCTGGAGGTCTCACGTTGGTACAAGTTTTTGTGTGAGTTAAACTAGATGGGTACGTACAGAATGGGGTTTTTGAGTCGTGACTTAGTCGAGTACATGTGAGACGAGGGTCATGAACGTTGTGAGTTGGTGGGCTTGACGAGTTGTTGTCGAAAGCCATGCGAAAGGGAGATGAGAGGGATATAACATTTTGGAGCGATAATATTGTTTTAAAGTACTAGTCTGACAAAAGTCGGGTAACAAATTTTTTTACTTAAAGTAAGAATAGAAACATCACGTGAGTTTTGGGAATTAGTTTTATTTTGGCAAGTGGTTGTAAAACTAGTACTAACTTATTTTGTCAAGGGTTTATAAATGATAAGTTGTTGTGTGCAAAGCTTAATTTGGATGGCTTTTGTGTCGAGTTATATTAACAATGAGCGAGGTTTTGTTTTTTTTTGAAAGTGGTTACTCGAGTTTCACTTAGCGGGCGTCAAAGTGTTGTTTTAGAATGGCTATATCAAAATCTACGTCGAAAAGTTGTCAATTTTCTTTTAGAAAATTTTAAAATATTCCAACTAAGTTAAAATGGTATATATATAAACGTAATGTCGGAAGGCATTCACATTTTATCGAGTCAACACGACATCTTCTTTATTGGGGAGTTTTAGCCGGGTATTGCACCAACAAATGTTTTGAGCATATATCATATCTAACTTAAACCGTGGTAAAGGGTGACATGTGCGTGCTACGAATGCATTATTGCATTCTTTGATTGCAACCTAACTTAGCATTATACATTTAGGTTGCGGATTGAGATTTGTCTCGTTGTGCGTGCACCGTTTTCGTGACTGCTATTACTTGTTGCTTGATATTGATTGAGGTGAGTCATAGCCCTTATTAAACTGTCTTTTATGTTTAATCATATGGGTGAGATAAATGCTTTGTTGCCTGCTTGATGGACGCAAAATCTGTTTATACTGTTGCCTTGCTAAAAGTTATGCTTGATATGCCTAAGTAGCGATAGCCCACTAGTCCCCTGTTATCATGAACCGTTAGTTACTCTGGTTGAGTAGGCGCTTATGTTATGGATAGATCTATTGGGGTTGGACAACCCCCGTCCGGGTGTTCAAATACATCGCCATGCCAAACGGACGTATATCATATGGTTGTTGCTAGGTGGCCATGGGTTAGGCACCTACTTGGGGCAATCTTATATATTACGCGTGCATCAGTTGTACGTGCTTGTCATCAGCCTCGGTGTCATGAGCTTAGTGCTATCATAACTACAATTATCACATCTGATTCCCATATGCATGACATTATATCTCCCATAATGGTCTCATATGCTTTAAACAGTTTGTTTGCGGTCCAATATCGAATGCTATGCTTTAACTTAAACCTATGAACTCACCAGCCTTTGTGTTGACACTTTTAAGCGTTTATCTCAGGTGTTGATCTACTTGCTTGTTGCTTACTTTGGAGTCTCATGCATATCGTACTTGGATTTGAAGACTTGCTCCTACTTATAAACTTTTACCTCAATGTTGCTATTAAACTATGATTTTCCGCTGCACTTACTTAAACTTATTTATGATTTGAACCTTGTATTTTAAAATCTAATGCAATGAGGTAAATTTTTTTTTCCAAAACGTCTCATTTAGAGTCGTTCCCTTGTACCTTGAGCTATGGTATTATGACGTAACAGCCCGTGGACTTATATATTCCGCTGTGGCAAATTTGGGGGTGTTACAGTTGCGGGGTTGAAGATCCAAAGTCTCATAAAGGCGGTGGATGTAAATTATTGCGTGAGTTTTATTTTTCTTTCTTTTGCGAGTGTGTGGCTACTTATTAGTGCATGACATAAGGATTTTACACACAAGGCAAATGACTTGTTACTCTTGAATCGGACTTATATTAATTGTGAGCGGTTTTTCGAGTAATGGATGAGAGGATTACTTAGGATTAAAATCGTGCTTCCTTATTTTTGGATTTTGCATTTCTTACTTCACGATTTAAATAATGACAAATTTTCTCTCAAGTAATTTACTCAAATAATAACCGGTTCCACATTTAATTGCCATGAATAAGTTGATGCACTTTTTACTTGTGAATACAATGATCCCATTTTTAAGCTTGGTATGGAGAAAGTGAAACTTGAGGGTGATAAGTGTTCATGGTACCAAAGCCCTAATTTAAGTCACTGATTTCTTTATGAGTTCTTCCATCAAAACCATTTATGAAAAATCAAAAATATATAAATAGAATTGTTCTTCTTTGCATTGCATTGTACAAAATCGAAACCATGCATCATATAGTATAGAGTAGTGGAAATGCATTTCATATTGGCCAAGGTGGGTTAATTATAAGAAAAATGTAAATTTTTGCTTTAAAATATAGCATTGAATGAGGTCATGGCAATGATCAAGTGTAGGGGATTTGATATGAGCAAATCTCTTATCAATAAGTCAACAGATCACCCTAAAACACATAGAAAATACCTAAACTTTGTACTATAAAGCAGTATTATGTGGTATGTTTTGTGTTTGTATTTTAATAGGTAACAAGGATACAATTTCAAGCAAACAAGAGAATTCAAGCTCATTTATGAAGAAAAAGACAAGAGAAAGATCAAAGATGACAAGCCATTTGAAGAAAAGGACCTATCTTGACAATGTTCAAAAGTTAAGGGACTTAAATGCAATTTTGGAAAAAAGTTAAGATTAAAGTCAAACTTGGTCAACCTTCAAGTCAAGGGACTTAAATAATCAAGAATGCAAGTCAAAGGACTTAATTTGCCAAAGGAATGAAGAAAGGAGCTATAATGAAGAATCTGCTAAAAGAGAGGGACTGAAATTAGCAAAAACATATAAACTTTATGCTTGATCCATGTGTTAACCACTTCCACCAATTAGAAGGTAAGAAATGAGTTAAACGGATCACCACATGGGACGCTAGCTCACCTTTTCATTTATTAAACAAATCTGTACAAGTGGGCACACTTATTTCTTTTCCACCAATGAGAAGCTAACTACCAATAATTCTTTTATCCAAATTTGGATAAAAATCCGTGTGACCCTTTGAGAGCCAATCCAAAGACGACACGTGTCATCTCCAAAGCTAAACGAGCCCAGAATCAAACATGAGCTACACTGCATATTAAGAAGAACTTTCTACATGAAAAAGACTCAAAAATGAAGAACAAATCCAACCATGCAACTCAATTACACTGAAAGTCAATGGATTAAAAATCCCCTTTTGTGTTCTTGAAGACGAATTTGTAATCAAAGAGACAAAGACACCTGGCACTCTCTCATTGACGAAGACACGTCACACTCCCCAACAACTTATCATCCAAGCTCTATAAATAGTAGATAGGACCCTCATTTATAATGTGTAGTTAAAGTGTGAAAAACACACACTTTTAGTTTCTCTCTCAATTCCAGTTCAACTTTCAGTTAGTTAGCAGCTCTTAAGTGTTTGACGCACACTTAAGAGCTTGTTAGTTAATCAGTTAGACTTTGTAACAAACTTTCCCTCCCAAATAAATAAAACAAAAAATATTCAGTTCATTCCTTTATCTCATTTCACTCAATTCTTCATTCCTGTTGATGCATTGTTTTTCTGTTGATCTCATTTGATCAATGGAGGTTGTATTGTGATTTGGAAAGCTATTCAAGAGTTATTAGCAAGTTTAGTTCATTTCCAGTTCCTGAGTAGCATTTTTGAAGCAGAATGAGTTGATTATATCAGACATAGCTTTTGGAGGTGAATTGGTTGTTGATTTTAGTTGAATTAGGTTGAAGGAAGTCTGTTATAGAGAGCTCAACGATCCTCTACTCTATCAGAGGAGGCTTCTTGCTAAAAGGTCTCAAAATCCTGTTTTTGGTTCCACTTAATCAGTTTTGCATGCTAAATTCCTAGATAGCCATTAAATGTTGAACTGATGATGTGTCTAGTCTAATTCTAGTGTAATTGAGTTAGTTTGATAGCATTTGAGTGATCTTGTAGCTTGAATTGTAGTTCACTTGATTTTAGTTGAGTGATTTCATCAGTTTGAAGTCATTGAGTTCATTTTGTGGTTAAGTGTGTTGGCAAGTTTGTTTTCAGTCTAAATAACTCTCATTTCACATATTAAACATGTCTTGATAATAGTCATAACCTGTTTCACTCTTGTGCTCAAATTCCTTTGTAAAAGTCTTTCATAACTGTTTTAAGTAGCGTTTGGATTTGGTAAGCATTGTTGATTCAAATTTGTTAAACCTTGTTTTAACTACTCATTCATACTTAGTAAACTTGTGTGAACACTTTTGGTTCATTTTGTAGTAAAAAATACAATCAAAAAGGCAATTGGCATTAAAAAGGTATGGGTCAAGTGTCTTAGTCAGTTTAATTAGAAAACTTGCCAAATTCAAATCACTAGCATTCCTTCATTACTTGATCATTTTTCCTCAAATCAGTTTCTAGTTGTAGTTTAACATCCAAAGAACTAGTGTGTGAAAGGAAATTATACAGTATCCATTTTTCAGTAAGAAAATAGCTTATCATTAAGCCATTGAGCAAATGCAAGTTTCTGTAATATAGGTCATTATGTTTTCTCATATCTCAAGTTCTACTTCATAAACTAGATAATTTTTCTTCACGAATCTTTGTTGCCAACATGTCCTGAGTGGATTTTGAAATTTTCAGCTTTTTGGTATTTTTGGTCAACGTTTGGTCAAATAAGATCATTTGAGCTTAATTTTAGTTTCTGGATTATCTAGTGAACCATTTTCAATCTGGAAAGACATTCCATACATAATTAATCACATTGTGCATTAAAATCAAAGTGTGGAAGTCTCATTTTCATTTTAGCTTATACTTCGCTTATTAGAATAAGCTACTTTGTGATTCTTGAGCTTTTAAGCTGATTCCTTGGACAAGTCTAGCTAATTTTGGATTTTAAGCATTTTAAAACAAACTAGAGTTGATTTGGTCCAGTAATAAGCTCAAACCAGCTTATTGAAAGTGGTTAGCCCGTTTTTGATATTAACTCCCATTTATTTGCACTTCGGTCCTTGTTATTTCTACTTGTGTGCATTCAGAGATAAACTTCGTTGTTTTTAGGGTTTTCTAGATAACAGTCCTTGTACTTTCAATTTTTGGCAAAATTAGTTAGGCAGTTTTAGAAAGTTGTTAAAGTGTTACTAGTTTGTTATAGTTTTACACTTTTGGTCCATATAGTTTCTAAAATTTACATTTTAGCCCTTGTACTTTCATTTAGCTTACATTTCAAGCACATTTACTTTTATGCATTTTATATTTTTACTTGGTGAATAGTAATTGGTATTTGCAAAGTGTTTTATGGATATGTAGCCTATTATTTTCCACTTTTTACGTGTTGATTGAATTAGACATAGATTTCCAAATACCCTTAACAACCAAGAACAATTAAAGACTTGATATTTTTAGGACTTTCAAATTGTTAAGAATCGAGAATAAAAGAACTTCAAAATACTCAATTTCAGGCTTGAATAAATGCTTAGTACCTTGAAAGAGGCCTTTTAAGCTAGCCATCAAGCTCGTATTACACGACTATTCTACTACCTATAACAACATTCTAACAAACAATACATAATAAACCTATGACCGATCATTCTTGTTTGACTTAGTATTTCGAAGCTAACAGTTTCAACATATAAAACATATATGCATTTACTAAAATTAAGCAAACATTTTCTAGAAGTGCGTTCAGAAATTTGTAGATACTCGTCAAATGCATCGGGTCATGACCCGTATGCTGATTGACGAATTGTTGAAGTGATCTTTAGAATATGATGAATACTTTCTGTTGATCCTAATGAATAGATCTTCAGCCTATTAAGGATTGTGACTAGTTTGATATATACCAAACTAAGCACTAGAGAAACTCATACTAAACACAGATAAGTTATGTGGAATCTAACTTATGAATGCTAAGATGAAAACAAGAACTTTACTAACTATTGATCATTTTTTTAATGAAGAACATTGTGGAGTTGTATATTTCTCAACAGCCTTGGGTTCCGTTTATACACCAAGAAACCCTAGAATTCTATTGGGCTTATACTAATACCGTATGTTATATGCATATCTATTCCTATTGTATCTCATGCATATCTATCCAACAGTACCTTCTAACATAACTGTCGGTACTATCACAAAATAACACTAGCGATACAAACCACCACCAACGGTACTTAGACTAATACTTACGGTGCTTTGATACATTTGAATAATTCCCAACAATACTCTCCTAAACATGTTTGTTCACTTGTTAACTTCATGTTTCTTCGCCTTTGAAAGATCTTGAACTTCATGTCTTTAACAGTATATGTATTAAGCACACGGGAGGATATATCCAAACACTCTTTTGAACTTTAACTTCTTTGGGTATAACGAACTTTAAACCTCCAACAGTCTTAGTTCATCTTTGTCTTGAAATCTTGATCTTTGAGTATTTTAATCTTTACTACAACAAGTATTTTAGGAACATCTTGATAGTAACATCAGCAATAATCCAACTAATTTGGCTTTGTATTTTTTGGCCAACTACCAGCCATATAACGGATTTGATGTTTCTTTACCAGCAACTGTTTGCTCTAGAATAGCCAATGCTTTATTCATAAAGAATAAGGTGCACTAATTACCCTTATATTTTTGGTAAACTATCAACTATTAACGAATTTGGGTTTGGCTTTACCTAGAGTCATTTGCTCTTGGACTAGCCAACTCTTTACAATGAAGCATGGTGAGTTGAGAACCATATAGTTTTTAGCAAACTATCAGCTATAAACGGATTTGAGAAGTCTTTGTCAAAAGTCATTTGCTTATGGACTATCCAGTTCTTATGTTTGTTAAACATGGTGAACTCATTTACCATTTGTGGTCTGACCAAGAGGCCAACACTTAAAGCTCATTCGCAACCTCCTATTCTCTTTCAAGTTATCTTATCAACTGCTTCACAAATCTAATTAAATCTAAGGCACTATCATGTTCTTCAGTCACAACTTAACTAAGATTCCAACATTTGTTCAAAAAGTGCCCTTATGAGAGGATACCTTCTTTCAGCAAGCATGTAGTGGATCATCCCTTCATCATCCTCCAAGATATGAACACACAGGAATGATAAAACTTCCATCTTGTAATTTTCCAATCTTGCTGATTTTCCTAGAATTCACTTGGATAACTCTTAGGAGGCTTAAACATAACTTTCAATAAACCCCAAAGAACCATTTCATACCCATCTATTTCATGATGCTCATACTCCTTTTTAAGGAATGTATACAAATCATGTAAATCTTGACTATCAAGAAGATGAAGTACCTCTTCAAACCAATGAAAAGACATGAAAATCCCATTTTCTCTGCGAAGAGTAGTGAATTCCAAGTGTTGTTTCTTCAACTTCTTCCAAAATACAATAGGAGATATGTCATGTATAACCTCAGCATCAACTACTTGATCCTTATCTTGAATTAGTTTCAAGCATCTTTTGTGTTCATAATCATTGTTTGCATCAGACACCGTCTTGACTCTCTTTCTATATGTGTTCTTTCTTCTTGGTGCCTTTCTTTTCAAAGTACCTTCCTTAGGTACCTTATCTTCCTCAGCCTTGGTCTCATTAACCTCTGTAGGCTCTTTCTCTTCATTTGTACATTTGGGCTCTTGAAGTACCTTTGGTTGTTCCGTTGGGGTACTTCTAACGGATTTGAGTTTGGCTTTATCTAGAGTCGTTTGCTCTTGGACTACCCAACTCTTTACAATGAAGCATGGTGAGTTGAGAACCATATAGTTTTTAGCAAACTATTAGCTATGAACAGATTTGAGAAGTCTTTATCAAAAGTCATTTGCTTATGGACTATCCTGTTCTTATGTTTGTTAAACATGATGAACTCATTACCATTTGTGGTATGACCAAGAGGCCAACACTTACAGCTCATTCTCAACCTCCTATTCTCTTTCAAGTTCTCTTATCAACTGCTTCACAAATCTAATCAAATCTAAGGCACTATCATGTTCTTCAGTCACAACTTAACTAAGATTCCAACATTTGTTCAAAAAGTGCCCTTATGAGAGGATACCTTCTTTCAGCAAGCATGTATTAGATCATCCCTTCATCATCCTCCAAGATATGAACACACGGGAATGATAAAACTTCCATCTTGTAATTCTCCAATCTTGCTGATTTTCCTAGAATTCACTTGGATAACTCTTAGGAGGCTCAAACATAACTTTCAATAAACCCCAAAGAACCATTTCATACCCATCTATTTCATGATGCTCATACTCCTTTTTAAGGAATGCATACAAATCATGAAAATCTTGACTATCAAAAAGATGAAGTACCTCTTCAAACCAATGAAAAGACATGAAAATCCCATTTTCTCTACGAACAGTAGTGAATTCCAAGTGTTGTTTCTTCAACTTTTTCCAAAATACAATAGGAGATATGTCATGTATAACCTCAGCATCAACTACTTGATCCTTATCTTGAACTAGTTTAAAGCATCTTTTGTGTTCATAATCATTGTTTGCATCAGACATCCTCTTGACTCTCTTTCTATATGTGCTCTTTCTTCTTAGTGCCTTTCTCTTCAAAGTACCTTCCTTAGGTACCTTGTCTTCCTCAGCCTTGGTCTCATTAACCTCTGTAGGCTCTTTCTCTTCATTTGTACCTTTGGGCTCTTGAAGTACATTTGGTTGTTCCGTGGGGGTACTTCTAACAGGAGCCCTATTATTCATCTCCTTTATTGCTTGCTCATCTCTTTTTTATCATATCTGAACAAAATCTGCAATACTCTTCTTATACTTCTCATACAAAGACTTTATGTCTTCAAATGATTTACTTTTCAATTGAGCATGCTTAAATTTTCAACCCTCTTTGTCGGAACCATCTCCCAAACCTTATTCAGTACTATAAATTTGTTCATTTATATTTATATTTACTTCTTTTATGTAAACTCCACCCAAACCCATCCATACCCGTGGTTTTTGGGATTGCGTTTCCACTTGGATTATCTAATTTTTTTCAATTTAGAAACACAATAATCAAGTTCACAGTGTTTGGATGAGAGGATCAAGATGACACGATTACCCCTAACTCTTTTCTCTGTTTCTTGTTGGTTTAGTGTGGAAACAAAATCCCATCATCCATAAACATAACATATATTTCTTTAAAAAACGAATTATTCCTTACATGTGTATGTATATTCTACATCGAGGTGGAAATTAGAAGAACGCTATTGAGGTATAAATGGTGGAAACTTTTTATTTTTGCCAGAATTTGGAAGAACATGTTGGTGACTTTGTGTGGTTTATAAATATAAGGTTAGATTAAAAAAAACTGAATGACATATATAGCTTCGTTAGGGAGTATTGAAAAGTGATGGTGAATTGGTTAGTATTATACGTACTAATATATATTACATTTTGTTGCATCGTATTATTTATTTATACAACGTTGACAATGTTTTTATCCGTTCGATAGACGGTTTTCTTAATTGCTGAGTAAATTAGTAAACGTTGTTTTAGTGTCATTTTAAAATGTATAAAATTTGCGAGATATTTATTAAAAAAGTTACCTAATTGGAATTTGTATGGCTTTTAAATGTTGATTAAATAGATGCAAAAAGTAAATAAGAAAATATTGGCTTAGAAGATGGACTTGCTTACTAACAAAAAAGTTGTAAAATATTTTTGGAGTTGAGATATGTGCATATAAATAATAATATAAATGATAGATCGATGTATGTTAAAAAAAAGAAACTAGAGAGATGAACCGAGTCATCAATGTCTTTGATTAAGTTAAAAAAATCAATGTCTTTAATATGGAGAAAGAAAAATCGGTTTTCAACAACAATACGTGGCAAATTACTGACGGTGGCTGGTAGGTGAAAAGAGGTATATCGACATAGATAGGATCGGGTGTAAGGAATTTGGTTTGAAGAATGGTTAACAAAAAAATTGAAAAGTTATACTGTTTTAGATTGAAGATGCAGATACAAGCATGTTTTTCCTTACTTGATAGAAATTGCAATGGTTTGTAGAAACATGGCAAAGTTATTGATGTATAAAAAGTGTAAAAAGGCTTCTCGTCCATCAGATCAATATCAACGACTGATAATAAAAAAGTTATTTTTATCATCTTTCACACATACACTTTTATGATTTTGACAGTTTCCACCTACAAACTTTTTTTTAAACACACACATCTACTAAATCTTTCTCCCTACCTCAAACATATGATTCTTCATTTTGATTAGTCTACCTTTTTCTTTAAACACAAAACACCCCCAAATTTAAACGCAGTAGAACATACATTTTGGTGCTAAATAAAGGTACAAAACAACAAGAATATAAAGGACGACTCAAAGAGATGTTTTAACATTTACCATTCCAAAGTTTTCAGAGTAGCTTAGTCCCAAGTAATCGTTACCAAAAGATAAATTTAAACATAAGATATAAAATGTTTTGATATGAAATGGTAATTTAACAAAGAGTAACACGGTGCACACTTGATTCCATGACTCCCAAGCTTTAGCTTCCTTGATTACCTGAAAATACATGCTAAAAAGTCAACAAAAATGCTGAGTGAAACCTATAGGTTAGATTAATAAGTTGAACACAAGTATAAGTTATCATCTGATAATAGACTTGTTGTACACCAAGCTATTTATAAGAATTGCATCAACAACTATAATTGTATAGCGCAAATTATTGCATTAAGCTCATGGAACCGAACCCTTAAGTACTCCCATTAGTGGCCTTAGTAAAGACGAGAGATTTATTAATTGTCACCGACCTCCAGATTATAGGTACATTGTCGTATACCTGACTTCTCAATACAATATATCCGTACATTGTGTGTTCAGGCAAAAGCTTCTAGGAACATAACCCACACACCGGGTGGCTTCCCCATAGATCTATTAATTGTACCAGCGGCTAGCCCATCATAAGCTACTTAACGGACCATAAGTGAGACATTAGATAATGGCAATATACTACTTAATGCAATTTAGGGCAACCACGAGTCCAATCATAATCGGGTCCAGCATACCATAAAAGATAACTTGTATTTGATTTTTAAAAGAGCATTTATTCCCCCTCACGAGTTTTAAAAATAACAAAATCGATCAAGCGAGGCTATAAACTCACCTTAGTAAAAGTAATGGAAGTAGGATCGATCGGTCGAGAAGTCTTGATAAGTAGCAACAACGAACCACGAATACCTAAAATGACACGCGACCTATAATAGTGGCGCGTAAATAAACTTCACGTTTAAATTAATGTAAAACACATGATGGAGTTTTTAAACTCATTTATATGCACATGTAGTAAAACAATGCTCAATAATCTGCACCTCAAATACCCTAAAATGCACACTTAAACAAATTTAGACAACTTTGACTTTTATGTTCAGGTTTGACTTTTATGTTCAGGTTTGACTTCAGGTCTGACCCGACCAATTGACCAACTAAATGACATTTTCAAGATTCAGAGTTTAAAGCAATTTGATGTAAAACGATGTTTCAAGCAACTTTTTAGTTTTACCCGAAACCTGAAACCCAATGAAAATGACCAAAATGCCCCTGCAAGTTGCTACGTAGGTTTGACTATTTTACCATGAAACGCATATTTGATTTTTAAGTTTTGACCCTTGTATATTAGTTTTCAGAACTGATTATCGACACGGTTGATGTAAAACGACATTTTAAACAATTTTTCAGTTTTACTCGAAAGCCGATACGGACCAGAAGTGGACGATTTTACCCTTTTTCATTCTTACATCACATAACATATTTTCTTATGAGCAGAAAGTCATTTTATAAATTTTAGAAAGTTCAAATGACCATAACTTGCTCATTTTTTTAGAGTTAGAAGGCGGATCTTATATCAAAACGACTACAAAAACGAGCCCCACGACTAGAAACCATAAAATCCCATCTTACAACATTTTAAAATGGCCAAAAATTAGATCTAAAATCTAGACAACAAGTATGTGACTTTTACCCATGATCAAATCCATGAAAAACATACATGCACATACATAACAATCAAAATCAATATGCATGCAACCCATAATAAGGAATAAATAACTAGGATTAAGATTGATGTCCTTAAAATGAGTTTCATGATGATCAAAATCAAAACGTAGCCAATGGAGACCAAGAACAAAATCAAAACTTGTTTTCATTCTACCAAGCTTCATAAGAACACTTCTAAGACTTTATTTAGTAAATCCCACCAATCAATTTTAGATTTCAGTCCCTGATAAAAATATTCAATAAAAAATATTTTCTTTGAAATCATATGCATGATGATTATTTGTAGTGGGAATTTGTAATTAAATGTTTATAGAGTGAATTAGTGAAGAATGAAAGTGATTTGATGGATTGAAAATGGTGGTGGTGATGGTTTTTGTCAAACTAAAAGAAAGACAGAGGAGAGAAAATAGAAAGAAAGACAGAGCAGAGAAAACAAATATGGTTGTTGTAGAAAGTGAGTGTAATAAAGAAATAAGGTAGTTAAGTAGTGATAAGAGTTAAGGGTGTGCTTGGCAATGAGTTTTGATGGAGTTTTAACTAGGTAAATTTATAACGGTGTTTGGTTTAGTGTATTTTGGTTTTTCTAAGACAAATGAAAAAAGAAAGTTTGGCCCGGTTTATTGACACATTTTATTTAACTAAAACCTTGATCCCGTTATTTACATGACACGTTTACTTTTTAAAAGACTCGTTTTTTATAGAATACGAATGTAAGTCAAAAAATATAAACATGGAAATAAAAATACTTTACGGCTAAAATGTGACGTTCGTAGACTTCTCGATCGATAAGACGGATAGTTTAGATAATAAAAACTTCGTGAGGGGTATTATAATTCATCGATTTAAATATAAATCAATAACAGAATAATTAAACTCCATAAATTTAAATTAATAAATTTAATAAATGATAATATAAACAAAAATTTCGAGGGTAAAAATATGACCTTAATTTTAAAGGTTTTACATCATCACCACCTTAAGGGAGCACCGTCCTGGGGCTCTTTTCTCCTTATAAACTCCTTTTCGGAATTTATTTTAAACTCGAAATAAAATAGCGATCTTCGATACAAGGAATATTACGAGAAAGAATAAATACGATAAATGCGTAAATGGAGAATATGCACTAAAACGCATTAAGACCAATGATCAACGAGGAATCGCTAACCACGTAAACTGCAAAACACAATAAACCACTTAACTAGAAAAATGAAGGCGAAAAATGCTTTACATGTAGACATTAAAATACGTTTGTCTCAATTATCCGTCCCAGATTTGGTATTACTTTAAGATTAAGCTTAGGTGCTTTCTTGATTATAAAAATGCAAGGTTCCTTCGGTCATGGTGTTGAAATATTATGACATTTCAAAAGTGGTGACATATAGTTATAGTTGCTTATCAAGGTGATTGGTGATTCAAAATCAAAACTACTAGTAAGGAGAATTTTAAGTACGCTATATAGGGATTAAGAAGAAAATATATATATGGTGAGTAAATAATTACGAAGTTTTTCTTTGATGAATATGGTGTTCAAGATAGAAGTAAAACAAGTTCAAGAGTCATTTTTTCGTATTGACAAACTTGGAAAGAATGACATGAAATTATTGGTTAAACTCGTATTGATGGCTACGATTAGAGAAAATATATTTTCCAAATTGTTTTAAATCCTTAATAGGAATATAAATTAAATCGGTAATTTCATTAATTGAAAGTCGAGTATGATAAAAGTCAACTAGTTCAAAAGATAAGGCATGATGTCATTTTATACATTAGTTATAATTATACAAAAAATGATGTATATATTTGACCTTTTATTTGTGATAGTTATTTCGGTAATTAAAAATCCTTAGAATATGTATAAAAGTTCTATAAAATTTAATAGTAAGTTGCAAACATACATAAAGGTGTTTAATGCTTCAAAGTTAAAAATGGGACGTATTCTGTTTTCAAAATGTCACCAGATAGCAAAGTAATATAAAGCAAATAATGGTCAACCATTAATAACTTATCCTGAATATGTTCAACACTTGTTGTTTGGTTGTCAACTTGCTAAAGGTATCTTTCAGAAGATTTACCATTGGTGGAACCTTGATTGGGTGGATTTATCTTCTTTCATCGATTGGAATAACTGGTTCAGTTCTATCCGTTTATCGAGCAAGCTCAAATCATTTCACCAGGAAGTCTTAATCACATCATGGTGGGTTATTTAGTCTTTTCGGAATCGATCTATTTTTTATACTTCTCCTCCTAGACGAGCGGTGGTTTTTGATGATATTATTACTTTCTCGTTTATTTGGTGTAGTAATCGTTGCTCGAGTGCTTTTCATTGGGACCTTTGGTTAAAGAACCCATATTTGATTCCTTAATAAGTTTTTCTAGCATCTTGCTAGCTTTAATATAGGTGTCGTTAAAAAAAATGGTTAACCATTAATATGTAAGCAATGGTATAAGGGGACGAAGCAATTGTCGTAAGAATTCTTAAAAAGAATTATAAATAGAGGCGTTGATGATAAGATAATAAGAAACAATAAATTTAATAAGTTGTCAATTTCTTGAGTGCGTTTGGTGGTTCACCAACATCGGTTCATTAAGTTCTCGGCGGTCGATACACGATCGAAAAAGAAAAGCCACACAACAATTTTAAATTCAAAGAAAATTCTTAACTAATCACTTGTAAATAAAATAAATGAAAATGAATAAAGTTAGCGATTAAAGAACGAAATCAACGCGCGGTTCATAGGATAAACTCGAATCAAGAGAGAGTGTGACAAACATCATGGTGGATATACGAAAAGTAATCAAGTTATAAATCATTTTTCATGTCCAGAGACATCTCGAAGATCTACCAAAACGTATAAAGAATATTGTTCGGGAAGAAAAGATAAAAATGTCAAGACTTTTAAGCCCACTATCGACAGTCGATAATTAGTCGAGCGGTCAAAAGAATTATATCATGAAATAAAGTGAAGTAATAAGTAGAAAAAGATCGTTGAGTAAGAACGTACTCGTAAGCGCGTAATTCATTCAAGAAAGGTAAGGAAACATAGGTGGATGTCTCCAACTTGTACTTCTTGCATAACATATAAAAGTTTTCAAAACTTCTTTTCAAATTATTTCATTTTATTTTATTTTATTTAGCTTTTTTAGAAATAGAAGTAAAAAGTTGATTCTTATCAAGAATTTTACGGTAACTACTATTCAGCTTCGCATGGCTCCTTCTAAATAGGCATAGGTGATCAGGTCATGTATAATTTAGGACTAGCAATGCAATGCGCAGTTTCGTCGAACTAGTATTACGTTTCTTATGTTTATATATAAACTGTGCCACTTGTAAAATGGAATTTGAAATATTTTATAAATTTTTTGGAAATAAGTAATTTGCGAGATATTGAATAAGCAACTTTTAATGTTACAAAAATTATTCTATATGACCAAAGTAAAACTGTGAAAATAAACCGTAAAACAATGTTTAATTAATTTAGAAGGTGACATTATGTCAATGTTAAAATAACCACTGGTTTGCAAGAGAGTAGTAAAAAGTAGCTGATAAGACAATCAATGAAATGGTTACGAGTTGATAAGGTTTCAAAAGGTTATAAGGTTTAGCTAGAATCGCCATGAGACAAGTGATATCAATGATGATGAATGATGCGAAGACAAGAACTTCAAATCACGCCCCAAACCGGTGGTACGTTAGAAGAAAAGAAGATAAAATAAAATGACAAATAAGTCAAATATATAAAAAAGAATAAAGGAATTCATATGTGTCCTCATCGTATGCTACTTGGCACAAACATGCTTTAAGAATGTATATTATTCTTTTCTAAATTACACAACTAATCCGGAAATTTTTATTTTTGAAAAGTTTCTATTTTTAGAAATTTTATATATTAGGAAAGTTTTTGACTTTGGTAAACTTTGAAACTTAAGTCGTTAATATTGACTCATAAAAATGTACATTTTTTCATAAGTTCTTGTTAAATATGTATGTATGATTCAGACCCAAAATTACTATCTTTAGACATTTTTAAACGTGCCCAACTTTTGTTATTTGCAACACACCATTTTAATATTTCACGAGCTCAAACGAACTCAAAAACGCCTAAAAATCATATTTTTAAATTCTATTTAGCTTTGACTTTATACCTTAAAAACGCAGACTTTATTATATAAAACACCCATAAATATTCCGTTTCAAAGCTAAATTCCTCACGATAAACGTAAATCAACATTCCGGACAACTTTTAAGTTTCGGCCGAACGCTGAAACGGACCAGAAGATGACGGTTTAGCCCCTGCAGTTTCTGCCCAAATACATTTTTATACTATAATTGCTGATTTTTAAATCTCAATAATTCTAACACTCATATAGTCATAAAAACTTCATTTTTAAGACTTATGGTTCGAATTTTAAGTCCAAACGACCGTCTCGACAAGTACTACCATACTTTTAAGTCTAATATTTATAAAAATATTTTCTCGACACACTTACTTCTCATTCCAAATTTCTGCATAAAATATATTTTTCGACAGACCTTAAAATTCAATTGCACTTTATTAAAATTCTCAATTACCACACAATTTCTAATCTACAACCTCTAATATATTTTACCAACACTTCCTAACGACCCATAATATATACACACACATGTCTTGTGGGTTTTACAACAACGAAAAATAAATTATATAGTGAGCATATACATAAAAATATAACATAATAAATAAAAGAAAATGCTTCAAGGTAACCAACGCGAAATCTAAGAAGCAAATGGTGCATGGCGTCCACGGCTTAGATTTCGAAATGTAAGGTAGAAAAATCTCCTTAGTGGCATGATTCTCCAAAAACACAAAACATAACGAGAAAAGAATGGAACATTAACAGGTTGCACTCCCAGAGCGAGAAGGTTAATGAAAGGGGATGATACAAGTTTATGGAAGTAAAATCGTTTTCCAATATAACGCCATAATCTAGACGATGAGTTATAAAATGACGAGGACGTTCCCCAGGAATAAGCGGACAATGCAATTCGGAGTCGATACGTATAATGGTCAATGAATTAAATCTTCACATGCCATGTAAAACGGTGATATAAAAATCAACAAAATATTATGAAAAACCATGATATTATTCAACACGATTTCAAAAAATGTTTCAAGATGTGTGACTCACACGATGGCGTTTAGTCTTTTCCAGGGACACATTGAGTTACAAAATGGTCTAGATACTACTTTTCAAGACATCCAAGCACAAACGGCCGGAAAACGATTTGGATATCTATATAGATATCTTAAAGGGTTAAACAATGAAAGTAACACGCGCAGATGAAGGTATGTAAGGTCATAATATAAATTTTTTGCAATAAAAGCAATTCGAATAGTACAAAATAAATACAAGGAATAATCAAAGATTTAGTTAAATTAACCATTAATAAATGATAAACTTTTATAAAAAATTTTAACGATATAACTATATATATCGATCAAGGATATAGCATTTATTTATAATTACTTGGCAATAAGGGATACGTAATAACGCATACTAAAAATAATAATGCTAGGAATAGCTTGAAGCGAAGTCACGTGAAGTCATGTGCACCGACTCTTTTAAAAATAAATCTTATAGTTTAGGTTTTAAAAATGACCTAGTTCTCTATAACTCATGGCTCTGATACCAATCATTGAAACCCTAAATTTACACGCAGCAGAACATACATTTGGGTGCTAAATAAAGGTACAAAACACACAAGAATATAAAGGACGACTCAAATAGACGTTTTAACATTTACCATTTCAAAGTTTTCAAAGTAGCGTAGTCCCAAGTAATCGTTACAAAAAGATGAATTTAAACATAACTTATAAAATGTTTTGATATGGAATGGTAATTTAACAAAGAGTTTAGTAAACCACGGTGTACACTTGATTCCATGACCCCCAAGCTCTAGCTTCTTTGATTACCTAAAAATACATGGTAAAAAGTCAACAAAAATGCCGAGTAAAATCTATAGGTTTAGAGTAATAAATTGAACACAAGTATAAGTTATCATCTGAGAATAGACTTGTTGTACACCAAGCTATTTATAAGAATTATATCAACAACTATAACTGTATATAGCAAAATATTGCATTAAGCTCATGGAACCGGACCTTTAAACACTCCCATTAGTGGCCTTAATAAAGATGAGAGATTTATTAATTATCAATGACCTCCAGATTATAGGTACTGTAAAACCCGCATGCTTTTACCATGAACAGTACACTTAGTATACATATGTACATATTAAAACTTTCCTTTTATAGCACGAACACGTGTCACGAATATTGATTACAGAAATTACGTACGTGTTATTACGCGATAAGTATTAAGTACGTGATATTACACGATAATTATTAAACATAATAATTATAATCACGAACATGAAATCATGAACGTTAAATCACGAACATATTTACGTACTTTTTTGTTATAATACGATAAATATCGTTTACGTACAACTATTAGTTATTACACGAATAATTAATTACGACATAACACGAAAACGCTAACGTATGTACACGTAAATTATAAGACACGAAAAACATTTGGGTTTCCCTTGGTGGACCCTTATAGTCGCGTACAAGAGCAAAGGGGGGGGGGGGTGGCAAGCCCAACTTGATTTTTAGCAAAATAAACAAAAAGGAAAAACCTTATTTTTCATTCACAGAGTTTTCAAGAAAAATAAAACCCTAGCCCCTTTTGTCTCTCATTTGGCCGCCGGCTACAACACAACACAAGGGATGTTTGATTGATCTTGGTGATTGGAAAATAGGTGTTAGTGTTCGTGTTATTGGTTTTCATTGATTCACGCATTCGATAAATCATTAAATCCTATTTATTTTATTCTTTTAATTAAATCAAGAACATGCACACATGGGGATTAATAAAAACAATTAATTAAATATGTTGTAATCATGGGGTAAATATATGAATGGAAAAAGATCAGGTTTTGGTTTGGTTTTGGTGTGGCCGACGCAAGGAACCGAGAGCCGAAGCTCTCGGTGGTCTTCGAATCACCACCAACCGAGACCCCATGGTCTCGGTGTGGGCTGTGGTGGTCTCGGCAGCAAGAACAAGGGACCCCGACGTGAGTCGGGGTATCGTTTAGTTGGTGTTGGGTCTCGGCAGCACACCACCGGCTAACTGCCGGTCGCTGTTTTGGTCAAAGCAGGGGGAACCACGGCTCGGCAGGGGGAACCACCGGCTAACTGCTGGTGGGAACTCTATGGGGGCAGTGGCTAGTCGAGGCAGGCATGGGCAAACCACCGGCTTAAGCCGGTGGCCTTTTTACATAAACAGTGGCAACCGGCTGAACCGGTTCGCCACTGTTAAGGGGGGGTTTGTTTGGTCCAGTTCAAGGGGGAATTCGGTCCGGTTCATGGTAAGTCTAAATTAAAATCACGGGTCCGGTTCACGACTAATTTTTACAAGTTATTAGTTTTTACAAGTTATATTATTTTAACAAGAAAATTAAATTAGTTAAATCATGACTAATAATTAATTTAATTAAACATGGACTTAGGTTATTATTATTTACAAAATAATACATGTTTTAACCTAAGTATTTTATTGATTTAATTTAGAGTATAGTATTAATTACTTATTAAAAACATAGAATATAATTAATTAATAAGCATGACTTAAGTTATAATTAATATAATATTAATACATGTTTAACCTAAGTATTTTATACACCTTAATTTAATTAAATCATGCTTATATTTAATTAAATCGTATAACCTATAGTTTATTTAATTAACATGATATTATTAATAAACTATACAAATAATTACATGACTTATGATATTTAACCAGTAAACTTAAGTTTATATTATTAGCATATTAATCTAGCTTATTTCTAAATATGCAAACTTTCTAATTCGGGATACTTACTATTTTTGGAAACTTTCTATTTTTAGAAACTGATCTATTTTTAGAAGTTAATCTATTTTTGGAAAATTTCTATTTTTGGAAACTTTCTATTTTTAGAAACTTTCTATTTTAGGAAACCTGCTATTTTTAGAAAGTTACTTATTATTACACAACAAGTATAATAATACAAGAATACAAGTAATACTGAACCATAATACATAGAATACATGATAAACACATCATAACATTAAAATCAGTAAAACAAGACAAGAACATATAAAACAAGCTAAGACATGATATAATCAGTTACGTACTCAGTAAACAGAATACTTATACATGTTTCCTATTTATGTAGCATTAGTGAGATCGGAGTAGGACTTTCATTCTTTCGTCTTCTTGGTTCACTGGACACAAGGTACGGATTTCCCGTCCCTTCAGTATGGACATTCTTTCCTGATTAGGATTCCCCGTTTGTAGCCAACTGTTTTCCCAATATTGTTTTATTTGTTTGATTACTTATGTTAGTTTAAGAGCCTAAGCCATATACATGCATGACTAATGTCACCTAGTTATAGAGGTACCATAACCATAACACTAGAGGCACCAGTGTTATGACTTCCCTACGATGGAGTGATTGCTCGTGGCGTCCCTTGACAATTTTGGCCATTATATTATGTTATCATGTGGGGCGTATGGGTGCATCCTAGTTACATGTTTTACTAGTATTACCAGAGTGAATGCGATGTGTGCCTTGCATCCTTCACTAGGAGTTGATCCCTCCTACCTAGACTAATTAATTAGAGGTAACCCCTCTAATTGCATGAGGAGGTCTCCCCTACAAGTATTCATGCATGGTGGAACCTCATGACCTACATGGGCTATTGGCTAATTAATACAGATTTCACATAAGTCTTTTTAAACTATAAAACCAGTTTTATGAACATGTTCCAGGTTACTTAGGACTTATACATTTCCGCTGCTATTAGTCTTTTATGCTTACGTTATTCCATGCTATATTTGTATATCCGTTCACTAGGTGTTATGCTCAGCCGTTTTCCTTTTATATTCCCAAACGGCAGGTACTCAAGGGCGCTCGTAGACTTTAAGCGTACGTGCATATGGATTGGAAGCTATCTAGCCTTCTCTACTTTATACATTTCATCATACATTTTGCTACTTATTTCTTTGGACATTGTTTAGTCCTTTTCCTTTACATTACTTATGTTTGTGTGTGATGAGCTTATACTTGGACTACCGATGTTTGTTTCTGGTACTTCCATTCATGGTCATTTAATGTTTTTAAGACATTTACACTGTATGCTTTGATGACACGCCATAATCACGCGTGACATTCCATTTACCAAAATGGGGTGTTACAATTATGGTATCAGAGCCAAGGTTTCGACCTGTAGGCTCTCAAAACATGACCTGTGATTAGTAGGTAATCACTATGGTCTTCCTAGAACTGACAATTTGTTTTCATGCATTTATATCATATGTCATTGTCGCAAGAATTTTGACTAAGTAATAGTTGGTACAGGACTGGCCGTATTTAGTCGCATGTGCTTTTATCTATCGTGTTTTTTTATGAACCGACCCATAGGTGTTCATCTTCGTCATGTCATTTTGTTTAGGTGAACCGACCCAAAGGCGTTCACTGAAACCCATGCGATTTCATCATCATGCATTCATACACTGTTTTCATGCATAGAATTTTCTCATGATTTATTGGTATAAAACTTTTTCATGTATATATATTGTGTTTTAATCATTTTAATCATGCATTCTGTTTTATACTGTCAGATGGTTCTCACACGTGAACAAGAACAACTCAATGCAGCTGTTCAAGCTGCGATGCAAGCTATGCTTCCTCAACAGAGGAATGAAATTAGGTCCGAGGTGCAAGCTGCCAACAATCAGCACCAGCACCAGCATCCTATTCCTCCTTCTCCTCCTCCAGCTACACTGATCACATGGCTGGAGCGATTCAACAAGCAACGTCCTCGATCCTTTGAGAAGACTGACAGTCCCAATGAGGCTGAGAGTTGGCTAGCTCATATCGAGAAGATATTTGATGCAATGGATTGCGACCCTGTCTTCAAGGCAAGGTTGACATGTTACAAGTTTGAAGGTGACGTGCTTGGATGGTGGAAGTCAGTGAAGCAGTCTGAGGGAGGTGACAATTGGGTGGCTGGCTTGACTTGGGCTCAGTTTAGGGAGTTGGTGATGGGACAGTTCTTCCCCAAGGCTGAGCAAGATAAGCTGAAGAGGGAGTACCACGGGATCAGGCAGAGAGTTGGGGATAACAGCAACGAGTTCATGCAACGCTTTCTTCGTTCAGCTGGTTTTCTTGGCGCAGCAGCAGGTACTGCCAAAGAGCAAGCATACCACTTTCGTTGGGCTCTTCGTACATCGTTCGCCAATAAGTTGGTGTATGATACCTTCAACACGGTGGCACAAGTAGCTGATGCAACACGTAAGTTGGAGATGCTTTAGGAGATAGATGAATATGGTGAGACAGAGAGACCCGAGAAGAAGTAAAATTTCGTCACTCAGCGGTGATCATTCCAATTCAGTCAGTACTATCTAAATATTTATCTTTCTCTATAAATTGCATCTTTTAGGCAGAAGACTGGGGACCGGTCTCAACCAGCTACTCAGTAGCAGCCTATTCAGCACAAGGGTAACGGTCAGACCCAAGATCGTTCTGCTTCGGATAGGCATGGCGGTAATGATAATTACCGTAACAAGCTAGATACTCCAACAGCAGCAGGTCCCTAAACTTTCTCACTTTCTTATGTTACATGCTTATAATTCATAATTCTGATACTTCAGTATCTTCTACCAGGAATCATGACAACGGAAGGGAGGAGGACCGCAAAGGTTCCAGCCAACCGTACAGCTATCATTGGTATTATGTCTTACAATTTTCTGCATTGTCCTATTTGTACCCGTAAACCATGTCTCATGTGTACTTTTCTAAACAGGCTCCCAGCCAGCAAGGGCACCTGTTGGAGGGTATACTCACCCTCTCTACACTACCTGCAACCGTAGGCACCCAGGGCCATGATAGTGATGCTTGCTTCAAGTGTGGCCTGACAGGTCATCACATGAAGGACTGCCGCAAGGGTGAGATGGAGGGCACATTTAGACATGCCGACTCCAATCCACCTCCTACTACAGGACGGGTGTACACGACCTCGCGTGATCAGGCCAACAAGTCTGTAGGTACCATCACTGGAATCTTGTATATGTATGGTCAAGCTGTATGTGTTTTATTTGACATGGGTGCTACTCATTCGATCATTTCTACTGCTTATGCCAAGAATGTTAGGATATCCCTTATGACATTAGAGAATGTATTAAACATTTCCACGCCCTTAAGAGACTATTTACGCATAACTCATGGGTACAAGAGTCTTCCCCTCGAATTTGACGATAAGATTCGCCTAGTTGACGCACTTCCATTGGATATGTGCGATTTTGACATGATATTAGGCATGGACTGGCTATCCAAACATCATGCCACCATTGACTGTCATTCATATCGGGTCATCTTCAAAGATGTAAGCACACCAGAGTACATTCACAACGGTTTCATACCTGGAAGGTCTATACAAATAACTTCAACCTTACAAGCACATGCACTACTGTCACATAGTTGCGAGGGCTATCTTGCTACTGTTCATGATCTGGAGGCTTAATCTCCATCTATCCAGAATCAGCCGATCGTGTTAGAATTCCCAGACGTGTTTCCAGAATAACTCTCGGGCATACCACCTGCTCGTGAAGTTGAGTTTAATATTGAGCTCATTCTAGGAGCTGAGCTAATTTCCAAGGCTCTTTATCGCATGGATCCCATAGAGCTGAAGGAGTTAAAGGAACAACTACATGAACTGTTGGAACGCGGTTTTATTCGACCAAGCGCTTCTCCATGGGACGCACCGGTTCTATTCGTAAAGAAGAAGGACGGTAGTATGCGTCTCTGCATAGATTATCGTGAGCTTAACTAGATCACCATCAGGAATAGATATCCATTACAACGCATTGACGACTTGTTTGACCAACTCCAAGGGGCCAAACATTTCTCCAAGCTTGATCTGAGGTCGGGCTATCAGCAGTTACGGGTTAAAGAGCAGGACATCACCAAGATTTCTTTCCGTACACGTTATGGGCACTACGAATTTGTAGTCATGTTATATGGCCTTACCAATGCTCCAGCTGTTTTCAGGGATTTGATGAATCGTATCTTCCATGAGTTCCTGGACAAGTTCGTCATTGTCTTCATTGACGACATTTTTATTTTTTTTAAGTCAAAGGAGGAACACGAAGACCATCTTCGTACTGTATTACAAATACTTCGTCAGAAGCAGTTGTATGCTAAATTCTCTAAGTGCGAATTTTGGTTAGACAAGGTGGCGTTCCTAGGCCACATTGTATCGGCAGATGGAATAACCATGGATCCAGCAAAGGTTGAGGCTTTACCAAGTTGCCAAGACCGACATCAGCGATAGAAGTTCGCAGTTTCCTAGGCTTAGCTGGTTACTACCGTAGTTTCGTAGAGAACTTTTCTCGTTTAGCACTACGATTGACCAAACTGATGCGGAAAGGGGAGAAATTCGTCTGGACTGAAGAAAGAAAGAAGAGCTTTGAAGACCTAAAGCAGAGGCTGGTATCTGCACCGATTCTTACTCTCCCAACTAGTATAGGTGGATTTCAAATCTACAGTGATGAGGAGAACTACCCTACGCATGACTTAGAACTTGCAGCAGTCGTGTTTGCATTGAAGATATGGAGGCACTACTTGTATGGCGAATCATGTGATATCTTCACATATCATAAGAGCCTGAAATTCATCTTCACTCAGCGTGAACTGAACATGAGGCAGAGAAGATGGTTAGAGCTATTGAAGGATTATGACATTAATCTACAGTATCATCCCGGCAAGGCGAATGTAGTGGCAGATGAACTTAGTAGGAAGTCGGGTATGATCAATGGCATCAAGATAGAGGAAGAGATTATAAAAGACTTGTAGCGACTAGACATTGAGATCATGGTACGTGGGCAGCACGGTTACTGGGCTAATATCAGAGTGGAACCTGAATTACTCTCTAGGATCAAGGAAGCTTAGAAGGATGATGGTGAAATTTGGGCAATCATTCAAAACTTGGAGCAGTAGACGGATTTTCGGGTAGATGACGACGGTATCTTATAACAGGGCACTAGACTTTGTATTCCTAATGACCTTACACTCAGGGAAGCGTTATTGGCTGAAGCTCATAGCTCCCCATTCTCCATTCATCCTGGATCGACCAAGATGCACCACGACATCAAGCAGTACTTTTGGTGGAGTGGTATGAAATAGGATGTTGCTACTTATGTCTCCAAATGTCTTACCTGCCAGCAGGTTAAGATCGAGCATCAGTGGTCTAGTGGTCTACTACAACCGTTAGACTCCAGAGTAGAAGTGGGACAAGATCACCATGGATTTTGTTACCGGTCTGCCGCAGACAAAGAGGAGGCATGATGCGATTTGGGTTATAGTTGATCGACATACTAAGTTAGCTCATTTCTTACCGATCCGCAAGGAGGATCCGATTAGCAAACTCGCCGATACTTACAAGAAGGGGATCATGAGACTTCATGGTGCTCCATCCAGTATCGTCTCGGACAGAGATCCTCGGTTCACTTCGCGATTTTAGAGAAGTCTACAGAAAGCTTGGGGTATAAAACTAAAGCTTAGCACGACTTTTCATCCTCAAACAGACGGACAGTCAGAGCGAACTATTCAGACATTAGAAGACATGCTTCGAGCATGTGCATTGGAGTGGACAGGATATTGGGATGATTATATCTGCTTGGTAAAGTTTGCATACTACAACAGTTGGCACGCCAGCATTAAGTGTGCACCGTTCGAGATGTTGTATGGCAGAAAGTGTCGCGCCCATATCTGTTGGGACCAGGTTGGTGAGCGAATACTTGAAGGACCGGAGATGATAGACTTGACCAATGAGAAGGTTGTTGTAGCTAAGGCGAAACTTCAAGAAGCTTGCGCACGTCAGAAGAGTTATGCCGACAAGCATCGTAGGGACTTACATTTCAACGTTGGAGATCATATCTTTCTTATGGTATCACCAGCACGTGGTGTTAGACGTTTTGGAATCAAAGGGAAACTCAGTCCTCGATTCATCGGACAGTTTTATATCATTGAGCGAGTCGATGAAGTATCTTACCGTTTAGCGTTACCTCCGCAGCTTTCTCACGTTCATGACGTTTTCCATGTGTCCTTACTTAGACGGTAGAATTACCATCCCCTTCACACGGTTCAGTATCCACTGGAACAGATTCGTGAAGATCTTACCTTCATAGAGGAACCCGAGTGAGTTCTTGACAGACAAGAACGAGTCATGAGGAAGAAGACGATCCCATTCGTCAAAATCGTTTGGAGGGATCATACCGAGCGGGAAGCCACTTGGGAAATAGAGGAGTCTATCTGGGCTTCTTACCCTCATTTCAAGTTTTGAATTCGGGTATGTTCCTCTTCCAGATTACTTTATCTATAATTTTGGGACGAATTATTCTTTTTAGGGGGAAGAGTTGTAAAACCCGCATGCTTTTACCATGAACTTACACTTAGTAAACATATGTACATATTAAAACTTTCTTTTTATAGCACGAACACGTGTCACGAATATTAATTACAGAAATTACAAACGTGTTATTGCGCGATAAGTATTAAGTACGTGATATTACACGATAATTATTAAACATAATAATTATAATCACGAACATGAAATCATGAACGTTAAATCACGAACATATAATTACGTACTTATTTGTTATAATACGATAAATATCGTTTACATACAACTATTAGTTATTACACGAATAGTTAATTACGACATAACACGAAAATGCTAACGTATGTACACGTAAATTATAAGACACGGAAAACATTCGGGTTTCCCTTGGTGGACCCTTATAGCCGCGGACAAGAGCAAATGGGGGGGGGGGTGGTAAGCTCAACTTGATTTTTAGCAAAATAAACAAAAAGGAAAAACCTTATTTTTCATTCATAGAGTTTTCAAGAAAAATAAAACCCTAACCCCTTTTGTCTCTCTTTTTTCTTTTATACTTTTAATTAAATCAAGAACATGCAAACATGGGGATTAATAAAAACAAGTAATTAAATATGTTGTAATCATGGGGTAAATAAAAGAATGGAAAAAGATCGGGTTTTGGGTTGGTTTTGGTGTGGCCGACGCAAGGAACCGAGAGCCGAAGCTCTCGGTGGTCTTCGAATCACCACCAACCGAGACCCCATGGTCTCGGTGTGGGCTGTGGTGGTCTCGGCAGCAAGAACAAGGGTTTTTGGGATTGCGTTTATATTTATATTTACTTCTTTTATGTAAACCTTATTCAGTACTATAAATTTGTTCGTTTATATTTATATTTACTTCTTTTATGTAAACTCCACCCAAACCCATCCATACCCGTGGTTTTTTGGATTGCGTTTCCACTTGGATTATCTAATTTTTTTCAATTAAGAAACACAATAATCTAGTTCACAGTGTTTGGATGAGAGGATCAAGATGACACGATTACCCCTAACTGTTTTCTCTGTTTCTTGTTGGTTTAGTGTGGAAACAAAATCCCATCATCCATAAACATAACATATATTTCTTAAAAAAAACGAATTATTCCTTACATGTGTATGTATATTCTACATCGAGGTGGAAATTAGAAGAACGCTATTGAGGTATAAATGATGGAAACTTTTTATTTTTGCCAGAATTTGGAAGAACATGTTGGTGACTTTGTGTGGTTTATAAATATAAGGTTAGATTAAAAAAAACTGAACGACATATATAGCTTCGTTAGGGAGTACTGAAAAGTGATGGTGAATTGGTTAGTATTATACGTACTAATATATATTACATTTTGTTGCATCGTAATATTTTTTTATACAACGTTGACAATGTTTTTATCCGTTCGATGGACGGTTTTCTTAATTGCTGAGTAAATTAGTAAACGTTGTTTTAGTGTCATTTTAAAATGTATAAAATTTGCGAGATATTTATTAAAAAAGTTACCTAATTGGAATTTGTATGGCTTTTAAATGTTGATTAAATATATGCAAAAAGTAAATAAGAAAATTTAGGCTTACAAGATGGACTTGCTTACTAACAAGAAAGTTGTAAAATATTTTTGGAGTTGAGATATGTGCATATAAATAATAATATAAATGATAGATCGATGTATGTTAAAAAAAAGAAACTAGAGAGATGAACCGAGTCATCAATGTCTTTGATTAAGTTAAAAAAATCAATGTCTTTAATATGGAGAAAGAAAAATCGGTTTTCAACAACAATACGTGGCAAATTACTGACGGTGGCTGGTAGGTGAAAAGAGGTATATCTACATAGATAGGATCGGGTGTAAGGAATTTGGTTTGAAGAATAGATAACAAAAAAATTGAAAAGTTATACTGTTTTAGATTGAAGATGCAGATACAAACATGTTTTTCCTTACTTGATAGAAATTGCAATGGTTTGTAGAAACATGGCAAAGTGATGGATGTATAAAAAGTGTAAAAAGGCTTCTCGTTCGTCAGATCAATATCAACGACTGATAATAAAAAAGTTATTTTTATCATCTTTCACACATACACTTTTATGATTTTGATAGTTTCCACCTACAAACTTTTTTTTAAACACAAAACACATCTACTAAATCTTTCTCCCTACCTCAAACATATGTTTCTTCATTTTGATTCGTCTACCTTTTTCTTTAAACACAAAACACCCCCAAATTTAAACGCAATAGAACATACATTTTGGTGCTAAATAAAGGTACAAAACACACAAGAATATAAAGGACGACTCAAAGAGATGTTTTAAGATTAGTTTTCAGTGTAACTTAGTCCCAAGTAATCGTTACCAAAAGATAAATTTAAACATAACATATAAAATGTTTTGATATGAAATGGTAATTTAAGAAAGAGTAACACGGTGCACACTTGATTCCATGACTCCCAAGCTTTAGCTTCCTTGATTACCTGAAAATACATGCTAAAAAGTCAACAAAAATGCTGAGTGAAACCTATAGGTTAGATTAATAAGTTGAACACAAGTATAAGTTATCATCTGATAATAGACTTGTTGTACACCAAGCTATTTATAAGAATTGCATCAACAACTATAATTGTATAGAGCAAATTATTGCATTAAGCTCATGGAACCGAACCCTTAAGTACTCCCATTAGTGGCCTTAGTAAAGACGAGAGATTTATTAATTGTCACTGACCTCAAGATTATAGGTACATTGTCGTATACCTGACTTCTCAATACAATATATCCGTACATTATGTGTTCAGGCAAAAGCTTCTAGAAACATAACCCACACACCGGGTGGCTTCCCCATAGATCTATTAATTGTACCAGCGGCTAGCCCATCATAAGCTACTTAACGGGCCATAAGTGAGACTTTAGATAATGGCAATATACTACTTAATGCAATTTAGGGCAACCACGAGTCCAATCATAATCGGGTCCAGCATACCAATAAAGATAACTTGTATTTGATTTTTAAAAGAGCACTTATTCCCCCTCACGAGTTTTAAAAATAACAAAATCGATCAAGCGAGGCTATAAACTCACCTTAGTAAAAGTAATGGAAGTAGGATCGATCGGTCGAGAAGTCTTGATAAGTAGCAACAACGAACCACGAACACCTAAAATGACACGCGACCTATAATAGTGGCGCGTAAATAAACTTCACGTTTAAATTAATATAAAACACATGATGGAGTTTTTAAACTCATTTATATGCACATGTAGTAAAACAATGTTGAATAATCTGCACCTCAAATACCCTAAAATGCACACTTAAACAAATTTAGACAACTTTGACTTTTATGTTTAGGTTTGACTTTTATGTTCAGGTTTGACTTCAGGTCTGACCCGACCAGTTGACCAACTAAATGACATTTTCAAGATTCAGAGTTTAAAGCAATTTGATGTAAAACGGTGTTTCAAGCAACTTTTTAGTTTTACCCGAAACCTGAAACCCAATGAAAAATGACCAAAATGCCCCTACAAGTTGCTGCGTAGGTTTGACTATTTTACCATGAAACGCATATTTGATTTTTAAGTTTTGACCCGTGTATATAAGTTTTCAGAACTAATTATCAACACGGTTGATGTAAAACGACATTTTAAACAATTTTTCAGTTTTACTCGAAAGCCGATACGGACCAGAAGTGGACGATTTTACCCTTTTTCGTTCTTACATCACATAACATATTTTCTTATGAGCAGAAAATCATTTTATAAATTTTAGAAAGTTCAAATGACCATAACTTGCTCATTTTTTTAGAGTTAGAAGGCGAATCTTATATCAAAACGACTACAAAAACGAGCCCCACGACTAGAAACCATAAAATCCCATCTTACAACATTTTAAAATGGCCGAAAATTAGATCAAAAATCTAGACAACAAGTATGTGACTTTTACCCATGATCAAATCCATGAAAAACATACATGCACATACATAACATTCAAAATCAATATGCATGCAACCCATAATAAAAAATAAATAACTAGGATTAAGATTGATGTCCTTAAAATGAGTTTCATGATGATCAAAATCAAAACGTAGCCAATGGAGACCAAGAACAAAATCAAAACTTGTTTTCTTTCAACCAAGCTTCATAAGAACACTTCTAAGACTTCATTTAGTAAATCCCACCAATCAATTTTAGATTTCAATCCCTGATAAAAATATTTAATAAGAACACTTCTTTTACCGGGGACAGTCCCTTTACCAAAAAAAAAAAATAAAAAAATATTTAATAAAAAATATTTTCTTTGAAATCATATGCATGATGATTATTTATAGTGGGAATTTGTAATTAAATGTTTACAGAGTGAATTAGTGAAGAATGAAAGTGATTTGATGGATTGAAAATGGTGGTGGTGATGGTTTTTGTCAAACTAAAAGAAAGACAGAGGAGAGAAAATAGAAAGAAAGACAGAGCAGAGAAAGCAAATATGGTTGTTGTAGAAAGTGAGTGTAATAAGGAAATAAGGTAGTTAAGTAGTGATAAGAGTTAAGGGTGTGCTTGGCAATGAGTTTTGATGGAGTTTTAATTAGGTAAATTTATAAACGGTGTTTGGTTTAGTGTATTTTGGTTTTTCTAAGACAAATGAAAAAAGAAAGTTTGGCCCGGTTTATTGACACATTTTAATTAACTAAAACCTTGATCCCGTTATTTACATGACACGTTTACTTTTTAAAAGACTCGTTTTTATAGAATACGAATGTAAGTCAAAAATAATAAACATGGAAATAAAAATACTTTACGACTAAAATGTGACGTTCGTAGACTTCTCGATCGATAAGACGGATAGTTTAGATAATAAAAACTTCGTGAGGGATTTTAATTCATCGATTTAAATATAAATCAATAACTGAATAATTAAACTCCATAAATTTAAATTAATAAATTTAATAAATGATAATATAAACAAAAATTTCGAGGGTAAAAATATGACCTTAATTTTAAAGGTTTTACATCATCACCACCTTAAGGGAGCACCGTCCCGGGGCTCTTTTCTCCTTATAAACTCCTTTTCGGAATTTATTTTAAACTCGAAATAAAATAGCGATCTTCGATACAAGGAATATTACGAGAAAGAATAAATACGATAAATGCGTAAATGGAGAATATGCACTAAAACGCATTAAGACCAATGATCAACGAGGAATCGCTAACCACGTAAACTTTAAAACACAATAAACCACTTAACTAGAAAAATGAAGGCGAAAAATGCTTTACATGTAGACATTAAAATACGTTTGTCTCAATTATCCGCTCCAGATTTGGTATTACTTTAAGATTAAGCTTAGGTGCTTTCTTGATTATAAAAATGCAAGGTTCCTTCGGTCATGGTGTTGAAATATTATGACATTTCAAAAGTGGTGACATATAGTTATAGTTGCTTATCAAGGTGTTTGGTGATTCAAAATCAAAACTACTAGTAAGGAGAATTTTAAGTACGCTATATAGGGATTAAGAAGAAAATATATATATGGTGAGTAAATAATTACGAAGTTTTTCTTTGATGAATATGGTGTTCAAAATAGAAGTAAAACAAGTTCAAGAGTCATTTTTTCGTATTGACAAACTTGGAAAGAATGACATGAAATTATTGGTTAAACTCGTATTGATGGCTACGATTAGAGAAAATATATTTTCCAAATTGTTTTAAATCCTTAATAGGAATATAAATTATATCGGTAATTTCATTAATTGAAAGTCGAGTATGATAAAAGTCAACTAGTTCAAAAGATAAGGCATGATGTCATTTTATACATTAGTTATAATTATACAAAAGATGATGTATATATTTGACCTTTTATTTGTGATAGTTATTTCGGTAATTAAAAAAAAATCCTTGGAATATGTATAAAAGTTCCATAAAATTTAATAATAAGTTGCAAAAATACATAAAGGTGTTTAATGCTTCAAAGTTAAAAATGGGGCGTATTCTGTTTTCAAAATGTCACCAGATAGCAAAGTAATATAAAGCAAATAATGGTCAACCATTAATAACTTATCCTGAATATGTTCAACACTTGTTGTTTGGTTGTCAACTTGCTAAAGATATCTTTCAGAAGATTTACCATTGGTGGAACCTTGATTGGGTGGATTTATCTTCTTTCATCGATTGGAATAACTGGTTCAGTTCTATCCGTTTATCGAGCAAGCTCAAATCATTTCACGAGGGAGTCTTAATCACATCATGGTGGGTTATTTAGTCTTTTCGGAATCGATCTATTTTTTATACTTCTCCTCCTGGACGAGCGGTGGTTTTTGATGATATTATTACTTTCTCGTTTATTTGGTGTAGTAATCGTTGCTCGAGTGCTTTTCATTGGGACCTTTGGTTAAAGAACCCATATTTGATTCCTTTGTAAGTTTTTCTAGCATCTTGCTAGCTTTAATATAGGTGTCGTTAAAAAAAATGGTCAACCATTAATATGTAAGCAATGGTATAAGGGGACGAAGCAATTGTCGTAAGAATTCTTAAAAAGAATTATAAATAGAGGCGTTGATGATAAGATAATAAGAAACAATAAATTTAATAAGTTGTCAATTTCTTGAGTGCGTTTGGTGGTTCACCAACATCGGCTCATTAAGTTCTCGGCGGTCGATACACGATCGAAAAAGAAAAGCCACATAACAGTTTTAAATTCAAAGAAAATTCTTAAATAATCACTTGTAAATAAAATAAATGAAAATGAATAAAGTTAGCGATTAAAGAACGAAATCAACGCGCGGTTCATAGGAGAAACCCGAATCAAGAGAGAGTGTGACAAACATCATGGTGGATATACGAAAAGTAATCAAGTTATAAATCATTTTTCACGTCCAGAGACATCCCGAAGATCTACCAAAACGTATAAAGAAGATTGTTCGGGAAGAAAAGATAAAAATGTCAATACTTTCAAGCCCACTATCGACAGTCGATAATTAGTCGAGCGGTCAAAAGAATTATATCATGAAATAAAGTGAAGTAATAAGTAGAAAAAGATCGTTGAGTAAGAACGTACTCGTAAGCGCGTAATTCATTCAAGAAAGGTAAGGAAACATAGGTGGATGTCTCCAACTTGTACTTCTTGCATAACATATAAAAGTTTTCAAAACTTCTTTTCAAATTATTTCATTTTATTTTATTTTATTTAGCTTTTTTAGAAATAGAAGTAAAAAGTTGATTCTTATCAAGAATTTTACGGTAACTACTATTCAGCTTCGCATGGCTCCTTCTAAATAGGCATAGGTGATCAGGCCATGTATAATTTAGGACTAGCAATGCAATGCGCAGTTTCATCGAACTAGTATTACGTTTCTTATGTTTATTATAAACTGTGCCACTTGTAAAATGAAATTTAAAATATTTTATAAATTTTTTGGAAATAAGTAATTTGCGAGATATTGAATAAGCAACTTTTAATGTTACAAAAATTATTCTATATGACCAAAGTAAAACAATTTGTGAAAATAAACCGTAAAATAATGTTTAATTAATTTAGAGGGTGACATTATGTCAATGTTAAAATAACCACTGGTTTGCAAGAGAGTAGTAAAAAGTAGCTGATAAGACAATCAATGAAATGGTTACGAGTTGATAAGGTTTCAAAAGGTTATAAGGTTTACCTAGAATCGCCATGAGACAAGTGATATCAATGATGATGAATGATGCGAAGACAAGAACTTCAAATCACGCCCCAAACCGGTGGTACGTTAGAAGAAAAGAAGATAAAATAAAATGACAAATAAGTCAAATATATATTAAAAAGAATAAAGGAATTCATATGTGTCCTCATCGTACGCTACTTGGCACAAACATGCTTTAAGAATGTATATTATTCTTTTCTAAATTACACAACTAATCCGGAAATTTTTATTTTTGAAAAGTTTATATTTTTAGAAATTTTATATATTAGGAAAGTTTTTGACTTTGGTAAACTTTGAAACTTAAGTCGTTAATATTGACTCATAAAAATGTACATTTTTTCATAAGTTCTTGTTAAATATGTATGTATGATTCAGACCGAAAATTACTATCTTTAGACATTTTTAAACGTGCCCAACTTTTGTTATTTGTAACACACTATTTTAATATTTCACGAGCTCAAACGAACTCAAAAACGCCTAAAAATCATATTTTTAAATTCTATTTAGCTTTGACTTTATACCTTAAAAACGCAGACTTTATTATATAAAACACCCATAAATATTCCGTTTCAAAGCTAAATTCCTCACGATAAACGTAAATCAACATTCCGGACAACTTTCATGTTTCGGCCGAACGCTGAAACGGACCAGAAGATGACGGTTTAGCCCCTGCAGTTTCTGCCAAAATACATTTTTATACTATAATTGCTGATTTTTAAATCTCAATAATTCTAACACTCATATAGTCATAAAAACTTCATTTTTAAGAGTTATGGGTCGAATTTTAAGTCCAAACGATCATCTCGACAAGTACTACCATACTTTTAAGTCTAATGTTTATAAAAATATTTTCTCGACACACTTACTTCTCATTCCAAATTTCTGCATAAAATATATTTTTCGACAGACCTTAAAATTCAATTGCACTTTATTAAAATTCTCAATTACCACACAATTTCTAATCTACAACCTCTAATATATTTTACCAACACTTCCTAATGACCCAGAATATATACACACACATGTCTTGTGGGTTTTACAACAACGAAAAATAAATTATATAGTGAGCATATACATAAAAATATAACATAATAAATAAAAGAAAATGCTTCAAGGTAACCAACGCGAAATCTAAGAAGCAAATGGTGCATGGCGTCCACGGCTTAGATTTCGAAATGTAAGGTAGAAAAATCTCCTTGGTGGCATGATTCTCCAAAAACACAAAACATAACTAGAAAAGAATGGAACATTAACAGGTTGCACTCCCAGAGCGAGAAGGTTAATGAAAGGGGATGATACAAGTTTATGGAAGTAAAATCGTTTTCCAATATAACGCTATAATCTAGACGATGAGTTATAAAATGATGATGACGTTCCCCAGGAATAAGCGGACAATGCAATTCGGAGTCGATACGTATAATGGTCAATGAATTAAATCTTCACATGCCATGTAAAACGGTGATATAAAAATCAACAAAATATTATGAAAAACCATGATATTATTCAACACGATTTCAAAAAATGTTTCAAGATGTGTGACTCACACTATGGCGTTTAGTCTTTTCCAGGGACACATTGAGCTACAAAATGGTCTAGATACTACTTTTCAAGACATCCAAGCACAAACGGCCGGAAAACGATTTGGATATCTATATAGATATCTTAAAGGGTTAAACAATGAAAGTAACACGCGCAAATGAAGGTATGTAAGGTCATAATATAAAATTTTTGCAATAAAAGCAATTCAAATAGTACAAATAAATACAATGAATAATCAAAGATTTAGTTAAATTAACCATTATTAAATGATAAACTTTTATCGAAAAGTTTAACGATATAACTATATATATCGATCAAGGATATAGCATTTATTTATAATTACTTGGCAATAAGGGATACGTAATAACACATACTAAAAATAATAATCCTAGGAATAGCTTGAAGCGAAGTCACGTGAAGTCATGTGCATCGACTCTTTGAAAAATAAATCTTATAGTTTAGGTTTTAAAAATGACCTAGTTCTCTATAACTCATGGCTCTGATACCAATCATTGACACCCTAAATTTACACGCAGCAGAACATACATTTGGGTGCTAAATAAAGGTACAAAACACACAAGAATATAAAGGACGACTCAAATAGACGTTTTAACATTTACCATTTCAAAGTTTTCAGAGTAGCGTAGTCCCAAGTAATCGTTACAAAAAGATGAATTTAAACATAACTTATAAAATGTTTTGATATGGAATGGTAATTTAACAAAGAGTTTACTAAAACACGGTGTACACTTGATTCCATGACCCCCAAGCTCTAACTTCTTTGATTACCTAAAAATACATGGTAAAAAGTCAACAAAAATGCCGAGTAAAATCTACAGGTTTAGAGTAATAAATTGAACACAAGTATAAGTTATCATCTGAGAATAGACTTGTTGTACACCAAGCTATTTATAAGAATTATATCAACAACTATAACTGTATATAGCAAAATATTGCATTAAGCTCATGGAACCGGACCTTTAAACACTCCCATTAGTGGCCATAATAAAGACGAGAGATTTATTAATTATCAATGACCTCCAGATTATAGGTATTGTATAACCCGCATGCTTTTACCATGAACAGTACACTTAGTATACATATGTACATATTAAAACTTTCCTTTTATAGCACGAACACGTGTCACGAATATTGATTACAGAAATTACGTACGTGTTATTACGCGATAAGTATTAAGTACGTGATATTACACGATAATTATTAAACATAATAATTATAATCACGAACATGAAATCATGAACGTTAAATCACGAACATGTATTTACGTACTTATTTGTTATAATACGATAAATATCGTTTACCTACAACTATTAGTTATTACACGAATAATTAATTACGACATAACAAGAAAACGCTAACGTATGTACACGTAAATTATAAGACACGAAAAACATTTGGGTTATCCTTGGTGGACCCTTATAGTCGCGGACAAGAGCAAAGGGGGGGGGGGTGGCAAGCCCAACTTGATTTTTAGCAAAATAAACAAAAAGGAAAAACCTTATTTTTCATTCACAGAGTTTTCAAGAAAAATAAAACCCTAGCCCCTTTTGTCTCTCATTTGGCCGCCGGCTACAACACAACACAATGGATGTTTGATTGATCTTGGTGATTGGAAAATAGGTGTTAGTGTTCATGTTATTGGTTTTCATTGATTCACGCATTCGATAAATCATTAAATCCTATTTTTTTATTCTTTTAATTAAATCAAGAACATGCACACATGGGGATTAATAAAAACAATTAATTAAATATGTTGTAATCATGGGGTAAATACAAGAATGGAAAAAGATCGGGTTTTGGGTTGGTTTTGGTGTGGCCGACGCAAGGAACCGAGAGCCGAAGCTCTTGGTGGTCTTCGAATCACCACCAACTGAGACCCCATGGTCTCGGTGTGGGCTGTGGTGGTCTCGGCAGCAAGAACAAGGGAACCCGACGTGAGTCGGGTATCGTTTAGTTGGTGTTGGGTCTCGGCAGCACACCACCAGCTAACTGTCGGTGGCTGTTTTGGTCAAAGCATGGGGAACCACGGCTCGGCAGGGGGAACCACCGGCTAACTGCTGGTGGGAACTCTGTGGGGGCAGTGGCTAGTCGAGGCAGGCATGGGCAAACCACCGGCTTAAGCCGGTTGCCTTTTTACATAAACAGTGGCAACCGGCTGAACCGGTTCGCCACTGTTAAGGGGGGGTTTGTTTGGTCCAGTTCAAGGGGGAATTCGGTCTGGTTCATGGTAAGTCTAAATTAAAATCACGGGTCTGGTTCACGGCTAATTTTTACAAGTTATTAGTTTTTACAAGTTATATTATTTTAACAAGAAAATTAAATTAATTAAATCATGACTAATAATTAATTTAATTAAACATGGACTTAGGTTATTATTATTTATAAAATAATACATGTTTTAACCTAAGTATTTTATTGATTTAATTTAGAGTATAGTATTAATTAATTATTAAAAACATAGAATATAATTAATTAATAAACATGACTTAAGTTATAATTAATATAATATTAATACATGTTTAACCTAAGTATTTTATACACCTTAATTTAATTAAATCATGCTTATATTTAATTAAATCGTATAACCTATAGTTTATTTAATTAACATGATATTATTAGTAAACTATACAAATAATTACATGACTTATGATATTTAACCAGTAAACTTAAGTTTATATTATTAGCTTATTAATCTAGCTTATTTCTAAATATGGAAACTTTCTAATTCTGGATACTTACTATTTTTGGAAACTTTCTATTTTTAGAAACTGATATATTTTTAGAAGTTAATCTATTTTTGGAAACTTTCTATTTTTGGAAACTTTCTATTTTTAGAAACTTTCTATTTTAGGAAACCTGCTATTTTTAGAAAGTTACTTATTATTACACAACAAGTATAATAATACAAGAATACAAGTAATACTGAACCATAATACATAGAATACATGATAAACACAACATAACATTAAAATCAGTAAAACAAGACAAGAACATATAAAACAAGCTAAGACATGATATAATCAGTTACGTACTCAGTAAACAGAATACTTATACATGTTTCCTATTTATGTAGCATTAGTGAGATCGGAGTAGGACTTCCATTCTTTCGTCTTCTTGGTTCACTGGACACAAGGTACAGATTTCCCGTCCCTTCAGTATGGACATTCTTTCCTGATTAGGATTCTCCGTTTGTAGCCAACTGTTTTCCCAATATTGTTTTATTTGTTTGATTACTTATGTTAGTTTAAGAGCCTAAGCCATATACATGCATGACTAGTGTCACCTAGTTATAGAGGTACTATAACCATAACACTAGAGGCACCAGTGTTATGACTTCCCTACGATAGAGTGATTGCTCGCGGCGTCCCTTTACAATTTTGGCCATTATATTATGTTATCATGTGGGGCGTATGGGTGCATCCTAGTTACATGTTTTACTAGTATTACCAGAGTGAATGCGATGTGTGCCTTGCATCCTTCACTAGGAGTTGATCCCTCCTACCTAGACTAATTAATTAGAGGTAACCTCTCTAATTGCATGAGGAGGTCTCCCCTACAAGTATTCATGCACGGTGGAACCTCATGACCTACATGGGCTATTGGCTAATTAATACAGATTTCACATAAGTCTTTTTAAACTATAAAACCAGTTTTATGAACATGTTCCAGGTTACTTAGGACTTATACATTTCCGTTGCTATTAGTCTTTTATGCTTACGTTATTCCATGCTATATTTGTATATCCGTTCACTAGGTGTTATGCTCAGCCGTTTTCCTTTCATATTCCCAAACGGCAGGTACTCAAGGGCGCTCGTAGACTTTAAGCGTACGTGCATATGGATTGGAAGCTATCTAGCCTTCTCTACTTTATGCATTTCATCATACATTTTGCTACTTATTTCTTTGGACATTGTTTAGTCCTTTTCCTTTACATTACTTATGTTTGTGTGTGATGAGCTTATACTTGGACTACCGATGTTTGTTTCCGGTACTTCCATTCATGGTCATTTAATGTTTTTAAGACATTTACACTGTATGCTTTGATGACACGCCATAATCAAGCGTGACATTCCATTTACCAAAATAGGGTGTTACAATTATGGTATCAGAGCCAAGGTTTCGACCTGTAGGCTCTCAAAACATGACCTGTGATTAGTGGGTAATCACTATGGTCTTCCTAGAACTAACAATTTGTTTTCATGCATTTATATCATATGTCATTGTCGCATGAATTTTGACTAAGTAATGGTTGGTACAGGACTGGCCGTATTTAGTCGCATGTGCTTTTATCTATCGTGTTTTTTTGATGAACCGACCCATAGGTGTTCATCTTCGTCATGTCATTTTGTTTATGTGAACCGACCCAAAGGCGTTCACCCAAACCCATGCGATTTCATCATCATGCATTCATACACTGTTTTCATGCATAGAATTTTTCTCATGATTTATTGGCATAAAATTTTTTCATGTATATATATTTTGTTTTAATCATTTTAATCATGCATTTTGTTTTATACTGTCAGATGGTTCTCACACGTGAGCAGGAACAACTCAATGCAGCTGTTCAAGCTACGATGCAAGCTATGCTTCCTCAATAGAGGAATGAAATTAGGTCCGAGGTGCAAGCTGCCAACAATCAGCACCAACACCAGCATCCTATTCCTCCTTCTCCTCCTCCAGCTACACTGATCACATGGCTGGAGCGATTCAACAAGCAACGTCCTCGATCCTTTGAGAAGACTGACAGTCCCAATGAGGCTGAGAGCTGGCTAGCTCATATCGAGAAGATATTTGATGCAATGGATTAAGACCCTGTCTTCAAGGCAAGGTTGGCATGTTACAAGTTTGAAGGTGACGTGCTTGGATGGTGGAAGTCAGTGAAGCAGTCTGAGGGAGGTGACAATTGGGTGGCTGGCTTGACTTGGGCTCAGTTCAGGGAGTTGGTGATGGGACAGTTCTTCCTCAAGGTTGAGCAAGATAAGCTGAAGAGGGAGTACCACGGGATCAGGCAGAGAGTTGGGGATAACAGCAACGAGTTCATGCAACGCTTTCTTCGTTCAGTTGGTTTTCTTGGCGTAGCAGCAGGTACTGCCAAAGAGCAAGCATACCACTTTCGTTGGGCTCTTCGTACATCGTTCGCCAATAAGTTTGTGTGTGATACCTTCAACACGGTGGCACAAGTAGCTGATGCAGCACGTAAGTTGGAGATGCTTCAGGAGATAGATGAATTTGGTGAGACATAGAGACCCGAGAAGAAGTATAATTTCGTCACTCAATGGTGATCATTCCAATTCAGTCAGTACTATCTAAATATTTATCTTTCTCTATAAATTGCATCTTTTAGGCAGAAGACTGGGGACCGGTCTCAACCAGCTACTCAGTAGCAGCCTATTCAGCACAAGGGTAACGGTCAGACCCAAGATCGTTCTGCTTCGGATAGGCGTGGCGGTAATGATAATTACCGTAACAAGCTAGATACTCCAACAGCAGCAGGTCCCTAAACTTTCTCATTTTCTTATGTCACATGCTTATAAATCATAATTCTGACACTTCAGTATCTTCTACCAGGAATCATGACAACGGAAGGGAGGAGGACCGCAAAGGTTCCAGCCAACTGTACAGCTATCACTGGTATTATGTCTTACGGTTTTCTGCATTGTCCCATTTGTACCCGTAAACCATGTCTCATGTGTACTTTTCTAAACAGGCTCCCAGCCAGCAAGGGCACCTGTTGGAGGGTATACTCACCCTCTCTACACTACCTGCAACCGTAGGCACCCAGGGCCATGTCGTCGTGACAGCGTTGCTTGCTTTAAGTGTGGCCTGACAGGTCATCACATGAAGGACTGCCGCAAGGGTGAGATGGAGGGCACATCTAGACATGCCGACTCCAATCCACCTCCTACTACATGACGGGTGTACACGACCTCGTGTGATCAGGCCAACAAGTCTACAGGTACCATAACTGGAATCTTGTATATGTATGGTCAAGCTTTATGTGTTTTATTTGACACGGGTGCTACTCATTCGATCATTTCTACTGCTCATGCCAAGAATGTTAGGATATCCCTTATGACATTAGAGAATGTATTAAACATTTCCACGCCCTTAAGAGACTCTGTACGCATAACTCATGGGTACAAGAATCTTCCCCTCGAATTTGACGATAAGATTCGCCCAATTGACGTACTTCCATTGAATATGTGCGATTTTGATATGATATTAGGCATGGACTGGCTATCCAAACATCATGCCACCATTGATTGTCATTCATATCGGGTCATCTTCAAAGATGTAAACACACCAGAGTACATTCACAACGGTTTCATACCTGGAAGGTCTGTACAAATAACTTCAACCTTACAAGCACGTGCACTACTGTCACATAGTTGCGAGGGCTATCTTGCTACTGTTCATGATCTGGAGGCTTAATCTCCATCTATCCAGAATCAGCCGATCGTGTTAGAATTCCCAGACGTGTTTCCAGAAGAACTCTCGGGCATACCACCTGCTCGTGAAGTGGAGTTTAATATTGAGCTCATCCTAGGAGCTGAGCCAATTTCCAAGGCTCCTTATCGCATGGATCCCATAGAGCTGAAGGAGTTAAAGGAACAACTGCATGAACTGTTGGAACGCGGTTTTATTCGACCTAGTGCTTCTCCATGGGACGCACCGGTTCTATTCGTAAAGAAGAAGGACGGTAGTATGCGTCTCTACATAGATTATCGTGAGCTTAACTAGATCACCATCAGGAATAGATATCCATTACAACGCATTGACGACTTGTTTGACCAACTCCAAGGGGCCAAACATTTCTCCAAGCTTGATCTGAGGTCGGGCTATCAGCAGTTACGGGTTAAAGAGCAGGACATCGCCAAGATTTCTTTCCATACACGTTATGGGCACTACGAATTTGTAGTCATGCTATTTGGCCTTACCAATGCTCCAGCTGTTTTCATGGATTTGATGAATCGTATCTTCCATGAGTTCCTGGACAAGTTCGTCATTGTCTTCATTGACGACATTTTTATTTTTTTAAGTCAAAGGAGGAACACGAAGACCATCTTCGTACTGTACTACAAATACTTCGTCAGAAGCAGTTGTATGCTAAATTCTCCAAGTGCGAATTCTGGTTAGACAAGGTGGCGTTCCTAGGCCACATTGTATCGGCAGAAGGAATAACCATGGATCCAACAAAGGTTGAGGCTTTACCAAGTGTCCAAGACCGACATCAGTGACAGAAGTTCGCAGTTTCCTAGGCTTAGTTGGTTACTACCGTAGTTTCGTAGAGAACTTTTTCCGTTTAGCACTACCATTGACCAATCTGATGCGGACAGAGGAGAAATTCGTCTGGACAGAAGAAAGAAAGAAGAGCTTTGAAGACCTAAAGCAGAGGCTGGTATCTGCAACGATTCTTACTCTCCTAACTAGTATAGGTGGATTTCAAATCTACAGTGATGCTTCAGTGAAGGGACTTGGTTGTGTTCTCATGCAACATGGGAAAGTGATTGCTTACGCATCACAACAGCTTAAGCCTTATGAGGAGAACTACCATACGCATGACTTAGAACTTGCAGCAGTCGTGTTTGCATTGAAGATATGGAGGCACTACTTGTATGGCGAATCATGTGATATCTTTACAGATCATAAGAGCATGAAATTCATCTTCACTCAGCGTGAACTAAACATGAGGCAGAGAAGATGGTTAGAGCTGTTGAAGGATTATGACATTAATCTACAGTATCATCCTGGCAAGGCGAATGTAGTGGCAGATGAACTTAGTAGGAAGTCGGGTATGATCAATGGCATCAAGATAGAGGAAGAGATTATAAAAGACTTGTAGCGACTAGACATTGAGATCATGGTACGTGGGCAGCACGGTTACTGGGCTAATATCAGAGTGGAACCTGAATTACTCTCTAGGATCAAGGAAGCTTAGAAGGATGATGGTGTAATTTGGGCAATCATTCAGAACTTGGAGCAGTAGACGGATTTTCGGGTAGATGACGACGATATCTTATAGCAGGGCACTAGACTTTGTGTTCCTGATGACCTTACACTCAGGGAAGCGTTATTGGCTGAAGCTCATAGCTCCCCATTCTCCATTCATCCTGGTTCGACCAAGATGCACCACAACATCAAGCAGTACCTTTGGTGGAGTGGTATGAAATAGGATGTTGCTACTTATGTCTCCAAATGTCTTACCTGCTAGCAGGTTAAGATCGAGCATCAGTGGTCTAGTGGTCTACTACAACCGTTAGACTCCAGAGTAGAAGTGGGACAAGATCACCATGGATTTTGTTACCGGTCTTCCGCAGACAAAGAGGAGGCATGATGCGATTTGGGTTATAGTTGATCGACATACTAAGTCAACTCATTTCTTACCGATCCGCAAGGAGGATCCGATTAGCAAACTCGCCGATACTTACAAGAAGGAGATCATGAGACTTCATGGTGCTCCATACAGTATCGTCTCGGACAGAGATCCTCGGTTCACTTCGCGATTTTAGAGAAGACTACAGAAAGCTTGGGGTATAAAACTAAAGCTTAGCACGACTTTTCATCCTCAAACAGACGGACAGTCAGAGCGAACTATTCAGACATTAGAAGACATGCTTCGAGCATGTGCATTGGAGTGGACAGGATATTGGGATGATTATATCTGCTTGGTAAAGTTTTCATACTACAACAGTTGGCACGCCAGCATTAAGTGTGCACCGTTCGAGATGTTGTATGGCAGAAAGTGTCGCGCCCATATCTGCTGGGATCAGGTTGGTGAACGAATACTTGAAGGGCCGGAGATGATAGACTTGACCAATGAGAAGGTTGTTGTAGCTAAGGCAAAACTTCAAGAAGCTTACGCACGTCAGAAGAGTTATGCCGACAAGCATCGTAGGGACTTACATTTCAATGTGGGAGATCATGTCTTTCTTAAGCTATCACCAGCACGTGGTGTTAGACGTTTTGGAATCAAAGGGAAACTCAGTCCTCGATTCATCGGATAGTTTGATATCATTGAGCGAGTCGATGAAGTATCCTACCGTTTAGCGTTACCTCCCCAGCTTTCTCACGTTCATGACGTTTTCTATGTATCCTTACTTAGACGGTACAATTACCATCCCCTTCACACGGTTCAGTATCCACTGGAACAGATTCGTGAAGATCTTACCTTCATAGAGGAACCCGAGTGAGTTCTTGACAGACAAGAACGAGTCATGAGGAAGAAGACGATCCCATTCGTCAAAATCGTTTGGAGGGATCATACCGAGCGGGAAGCCACTTGGGAAATAGAGGAGTCTATCTGGGCTTCTTACCCTCATTTCAAGTTTTGAATTCGGGTATGTTCCTCTTCCAGATTACTTTATCTATAATTTGGGGACGAATTATTCTTTTTAGGGGGGAGAGTTGTAAAACCCGCATGCTTTTACCATAAACTTACACTTAGTAAACATATGTACATATTAAAACTTTCCTTTTATAGCACGAACACATGTCACGAATATTAATTACAGAAATTACGTACGTGTTATTGCACGATAAGTATTAAGTACGTGATATTACACGATAATTATTAAACATAATAATTATAATCACGAACATGAAATCATGAACGTTAAATCACGAACATATAATTACGTACTTATTTGTTATAATACGATAAATATCGTTTACGTACAACTATTAGTTATTCAACGAATAATTAATTACGGCATAACACGAAAACGCTAACGTATGTACACGTAAATTATAAGACACGGAAAACATTCGGGTTTCCCTTGGTGGACCCTTATAGACGCGGACAAGAGCAAATGGGGGGGGGGGTGGCAAGCTCAACTTGATTTTTAGCAAAATAAACAAAAAGGAAAAACCTTATTTTTCATTCATATAGTTTTCAAGAAAAATAAAACCCTAGCCCCTTTTGTCTCTCATTTTTCTTTTATTCTTTTAATTAAATCAAGAACATGCAAACATGGGGATTAATAAAAACAAGTAATTAAATATGTTGTAATCATGGGGTAAATAAAAGAATGGAAAAAGATCGGGTTTTGGGTTGGTTTTGGTGTGGCCGACGCAAGGAACCGAGAGCCGAAGCTCTCGGTGGTCTTCGAATCACCACCAACCGAGACCCCATGGTCTCGGTGTGGGCTGTGGTGGTCTCGGCAGCAAGAACAAGGGACCCCGATATGAGTCGGGGTACCGTTTGGTTGGTGTTGGGTCTCGACAGCAGCAACGTCACCACCGGATAACTACCGGTGGTTGTTTTGGTCAAAGCAGGGGGAACCACGGCTCTGCAGGGGAAACCACCGGCTAACTGCCGGTGGGAACTCTGTGGGGGCAGTGGCTAGCCGAGGCAGGCAGGGGCAAACCACAGGCTTAAGCCGGTGGCGTTTTTACAAAAACAGTGGCAACTAGCTGAACCGGTTCGCCACTGTTAAGGGGGTGTTTGTTTGGTCCGGTTCAAGGGGGAATTCGGTCCGGTTCATGGTAAGTCTAAATTAAAATCACGGGTCCGGTTCACGACTAATTTTTACAAGTTATTAGTTTTTACAAGTTATATTATTTTAACAAGAAAAATAAATTAATTAAATCATGACTAATAATTGATTTAATTAAACATGGACTTAGGTTATTATTATTTATGAAATAATACATGTTTTAACCTAAGTACTTTATTTATTTAATTTAGACTATAGTATTAATTAATTATTTAAAACATAGAATATAATTAATTAATAAACATGACTTAGGTTATAATTAATATAATATTAATACATGTTTAACCTAAGTATTTTATACACCTTAATTTAATTAAATCATGCTTATATTTAATTAAATCGTATAACCTATAGTTTATTTAATTAACATGATATTATTAATAAACTATACAAATAATTACATGACTTACGATATTTAACCAGTAAACTTAAGCTTATATTATTAGCTTATTAATCCAGCTTATTTCTAAATATAGAAACTTTCTATTCAGGAAACTTACTACTTTTGGAAACTTTCTATTTTTAGAAACTAATATATTTTTAAAAGTTAATCTATTTTTGGAAACTTTCTATTTTTGGAAACTTTTTATTTTTGGAAACCTTCTATTTTTAGAAAGTTACTTATTATTACATAATAAGTATAATAATACAAGAATACAAGAAATACTTAACCAAAATACATAGAATACATGATAAACACAACATAACATTAAAATCAGTAAAACAAGACAAGAACATATAATACAAGCTAAGACATGATATAATCAGTTACGTACTCAGTAAACAGAATACTTATACATGTCCCCTATTTATGTAGCATTAGTGAGATCGGAGTAGGACTTTCATTCTTTCGTCTTCTTCGTTCACTAGACACAAGGTACGGATTTCCCGTCCCTTCAGTATGGAAATTCTTTCCTTATTAGGATTCCCCGTTTGCAGCTAACTGTTTTCCCGGTATTGTTTTATATGTTTGAGTACTTATGTTAGTTTAAGAGCCTAAGCCATATACATGCATTACTAGTGTCACCTAGTTATGGAGGTACCATAACCATAACACTAGAGGCACCAGTGTTATGACTTTCCCACGGCGGAGTGATTGCTCGTTGCGTCCCTTTACAGTTTTGGCCATTATATTATATTATCATGTGGGGCGTATGGGTGCATCATAGTTACATGTTTTACCAGTATTACCATAGTGAATGTGTGCCTTGCATCCTTCACTAGGTGTTGATCCCTCCTACCCAGACTAATTAATTAGAAGCAACCCCTCTAATTGCATGACGAGGTCTCCCCTCCAAGTATTCATGCACGGTGGAACCTCATGACATATATGGGCTATTGGCTAATCAATACAGATTTTTCATATAAACATAAGTCTTTTCAAACAATAAAACTAGTTTTATGAACATGTTCCAGGTTACTTAGGACTTATACATTTCCGCTGCTATCAGTCTTTTATGCTTACGTTATTCCATGCTATATTTGTATATCCGTTCAGTGGGCGTTATGCTCAGCCGTTTTCTTTCATATTCCCAAACGGCTGGTACTCAAGGGCACTCGTATACTTTAAGCGTACGTGCATATGGATTGAAAGCTATCTAGCCTTCTATACTTTATGCATTTCATCATACATTTTGCTACTTATTTCATTGGACATTGTTTATTCATTTTCCTTTACAGTACTTATGTTTGTGTGTGATGAGCTTATACTTGGACTACCGATGTTTGTTTCCGGTACTTCCATTCATGGTCATTTAATATTTTTAAGACATTTACCTTGTATGCTTTGATGACACGCCATAATCACGCGTGACATTCCATTTACCAAAATGGGGTGTTACAGGTACATTTCCGTATATCTGACTTCTCAATACAATATGTTCGTACAGTGGGCGTTCAGGCAAAAGCTTCTAGAAACATAACCCACACAGCGAACCAGGTGGCTTCCCCTATAGATCTATTAATTGTATCAGCGGCTAGCCCATCATAAGCTAGTTAACGTAAAACAATGTCTAATTAATTTAGAAGGTGATATTATGTCAACGTTAAAATAACCAATGGTTTACAAGAGAGTAGTACGAAGTAGCTAATAAGACAATCAATGAAATGGTTACGAGTTGATAAGGCTTCAAAGGTTATAAGGTTTAGCTAGAATCACCATGAGACAAGTGATATCAATGATGATGAAAGATGCGAAGACAAGAATTTCAAATCTCGCCCCAAACCGGTGGTATGTTAGAAGAAAAGAAGATAAAATAAAATGACAAAGAAGTCATATATATAAAAAGAATAAAGGAATTAATATGTGACTCATCGTACGCTACTCGGCACAAACATGCTTTTAAGAATGTATATAATTCTTTTCTAAATTACACAACTAATCCGGTAACTTTTATTTTTGAAAAGTTTCTATTTTTAGAAATTTTATATATTAGGAAAGTTTTTGACATTGGAAAACTTTGAAACTTAAGTCGTTAATATTGACTCATAAAAATGTACACTTTTTCGACAAAACTAGTTCACTAAAAGTTTTATCCAAACATTATATTTCGTAAGTTCTTGTAAAATATGTATGTATGATTCAGACCCAAAATTACTATCTTTAGACATTTTTAAACGTGCCCACCTTTTGTTATTTGTAACACACCATTTTAATATTTCACGAGCTCAAACGAACTCAATAACGCCTAAAATCATATTTTTAAATTCTATTTAGCTTTGATTTTATACCTTAAAAACACAGACTTTATTATATAAAAACACCCATAAATATTCAGTTTCAAGACGAAATTCCTTGTTGTAAACGTAAATCAACATTCCGGACAAATTTCATGTTTCGGCCGAACGCTGAAACAGACCAGAAGATGACGGTTCAGCCCATGCAGTTTCTACCAAAATACATTTTTTTTACTATAATTGCTGATTTTTAAATCACAATAACTCTAACACTCAAATAGTCATAAAAACTTCATTTTTAAGAGTTATGGGCCGAATTTTATGTCCAAACGATCGTCTCGACAAGTACTACCATACTTTTAAGTCTAATGTTTATAGAAATATTTTCTCGACACTCTTACGTCTCATTCCAAATTTCTGCATAAAATATATTTTTCGACACACCTTAAAATTCAATTGCACTTTATTAAAATTCTCAATTACCACAAAATTTCTAATCCACAACCTCTAATATATTTTACCAACACTTCCTAACGACCCAAAATATATACACACACATGTCTTGTGGGTTTTACAACAACGTAAAATAAATTATATAATGAGCATATAAATAAAAATATAGCATAATAAATAAAAGAAAATGCTTCAAGGTAACCAACGCGAAATCTAAGAAGCAAAATGGTGCATGACGTCCACGGTTTAGATTTAGAAATGTAAGGTAGACAAATCTCCTTGGTGGCACGATTCTCTAAAAACACAAAACATAACGAGAAAAGAATGGAACATTAACAGGTTGCACTCCCGGAGCGAGAAAGATAATGAAAGGGGATGATACAAGTTTATGGAAGTAAAATCGTATACCAATATAACGCCATAATCCAGACGATGAGTTATAAAATGACGATGACGTTCCCGAGGTATAAGCGGACAATACAATTCGGAGTCGATACGTATAATGGTCAATGAATTAAATCTTCGCATGCCGTGTAAAACCGTGATATAAAAATCAACAAAATATTATGAAAAACCCATGATATTATTCAACGCGATTTCAAGAAATGTTTCAAGATGTGTGACTCACACGATGGCGTTTAGTCTTTTCCAGGGACACAATGAGTTACAAAATGGTCTAGATACTACTTTTCAAGACGTCCAAGCACAAACAGTCGGAAAGCGATTTGGATTTCTATATAGATATCTTAAAGGGTTAAACAATAAAAGTAACACGCGCGGATGAAGGTATGTAAGGTCATAATATAAAATTTTTGCAATAAAAGCAATTCGAATATTACAAAATAAATACAATGAATAATCAAAGATTTAGTTAAATTAACCATTAATAAATGATAAACTTTTATCAAAAAGTTTAACGATATAAATATATATATCGATCAAGGAATATAGCATTTATTTATAAATACTTGGCAATAAAGGATACGTAATAACACATACTAAAAATCAAAATCCTAGGAATATCTTGAAGTGAAGTCACGTGAAGTCATGTGCACCGAATCTTTGAAAAATAAATCTTGTAGTTTAGGTTTTAAAAACGACCTAGTTCTCTATAACTCATGGCTCTGATACCAATTTTTGACACCCCAAATTTACACGCAGTAGAACAAAACATTTGGGTGCTAAATAAAGGTAAAACACACAAGAATATAAAGGACGACTCAAAGAGACGTTTTAACATTTACCATTCCAAAGTTTTCAGAGTAGCGTAGTCCCAAGTAATCGTTACAAAAAGATAAATTTAAACATAACATATAAAATGTTTTGATATGGGATGGTAATTTAACAAAGAGTTTAATAGAACACGGTGTACACTTGATTCCATGACCCCCAAGCTCTAGCTTCCTTGATTACCTGAAAATACATGCTAAAAAGTCAACAAAAATGCTGAGTAAAATCTATAGGTTTAGATTAATAAATTGAACACAAGTATAAGTTATCATCTGAGAATAGACTTGTTGTACACCAAGCTATTTATAAGAATTATATCAACAACTATAATTGTATATAGCAAAATATTGCATTAAGCTCATGGAACCGAACCTTTAAACACTCCCATTAGTGGCCTTAATAAAGACGAGAGATTTATTAATTATCACTAACCTCCAGATTATAGGTACATTGCCGTATATCTGACTTCTCAATACAATATGTCCGTACAGTGGGTGTTCAGGCAAAAGCTTCTAGAAACATAACCCACACACCGAACCGGGTGGCTTCCCCTATAGATCTATTAATTGTACCATCGGCTAGCCCATCATAAGATAGTTAACGGACCATAATTGAGGCTTTAGATAATGACTGTTGGTGTTTACTTCGTCCCAGCCAGGGTAGAGATAATCAATCCTAGCTACGTACCAAAACAATGGTTACCGGATATCACTTGGAATCGTGTAATCACTTTCCAAAGTAAATTATTCGACCCTAATGCCTGGGTATCACGAATACCTACTTGGGATAAGACCAAATGCTGTTAGTGATTTAGGTACAAATTTCTAACCCTTTTGTTGTTATGTATTTATGTCTCTGTATACCTTTTCATGCAAGTCATGATCACCTATTTATAGGTGTAGCACTCAAACCCTAGTCAATGGAATTAAGAGGAATTTAACGGCCAATTAATCTCCTCTTAATGTGCTCCATAATACCAGGAAAGTGGTTACACGACCAATTAAACGTGGTCATTAACTCCACTTGAATGGGTCAAAGACTGTTACAAGTGTACAAGTTCAGCTCCAGCGCTTGTCTATTCTTCAGTCCCACTGAAGCATCAACTACCCCTGAAGGGTGTTCCCGCTGAAGCCTTCAGTACTGAAGAAGACATGCTGATGAGTAAACACTGAAGACAAGTCTTCAGTGAAGTTACTCCCTGATGAATACCTTCAGTCCAGAGTTACACTCTCTGAAGATCATCAGCGATGTTGAACAAACTCAGCGATGCTGAACAAACTTTAACCACAATTAAGTCTGGGTGTTCAGGGACTTGTAGGTGTACACTCCTTACCTCCTTCCCCATTCACCAGTATGAACTATCCCACAATTGAACTATATTTCTAACAATCCTCCCCAATATAGTACAATTCCTTTTGCATGAAAATTAACATTAACAAAACCATTGCATAAATGAAAATATCCTAAGGATTGAATTTCTATCTTAGTACATCACTTCAAAAATTTGAGAATCAGGGTGTTCTAAGAATTGAACCCTTAAACTTCTTTGAATACCTGAAGACAAAATACACACAAGTTTTCAAATACATAACAATTCCTAACACTCCTAGCCATGTGTCCATATCCAAATTCATAAATGTTGTAAGAGCCAAGTCCATGCTCCTTGAGGCGGTGAAACCTCAACATTTACATAGGTGGTTCCTCTTTAGATCATGCTCTTGCTTCAGCACTTTTTCAAAGACATTAACCATTGAGAAGTTTATAACTTCATCCTCCTTCAGCAAATACAAGCACATCCTTGGGATGATATACATGTGCTTCAGTCCCCTGAATGTTCAGCTTTCCACATTGAACTCAGCTCCCAAGTTTCCTTAGGAGGGAGTTGGGTGTCCTAGCATTCAGTTACTAGAGTGGACTTTTAAACCCATCCCTTTACCAGACTTTATAACCAAGTCTCTAGCCAATCCCTTCGTCAAGTGATCAGCTAAATTTTGTTGAGACCTCACAAACTCTATTGAAATCACCCCATTCGTGATCAGTTCACGAATCATGTTATGTCTAACACCTAGGTGTCTAGACTTACCATTGTACATCTGGTTATATGCCTTAGCCAATGTAGCTGCACTATCACAATAGATAGAAATGGGTGCCATAGGTTTGACCCACAATGGAATCTCAAGTTGCAAATTTGTCAACCATTTAGCTTCTTTACCAGCAGCTTCTAGAGCCACAAACTCAGATTCCATGGTAGAACTAGTAATGCAAGTTTGTTTCTTAGATGCCCAAGAAATTGCACCACCACCAGGAAGGAATACCCAACCACTTGTGGATGAATTATCCTCAGTATTGCTGATCCAACTTGCATTAGTGTAACCTTCCAACACTGAAGGATATCCAGTATATGACAAACAATAATCCATTGTTCCTTTCAAATACTTCAGTACCCTCTGAATTGCTTGCCAATGCTGAGTACTAGGATTACTAGTGTACCTACTCAGTTTACCCACATCAAATGCAATATCAGGCCTAGTACAAGTCATGACATACATAAAGAAACCAATAACCCTCGAATACTCAAGTTGGGAGACAGCCTGACCATTGTTAGGCATTAGTTTCTCACTTGTATCCATAGGAGTACTCACTGGAGTACAATCAAAGTGGTTGAATTTCTTCAGTACCTTCTCTATGTAATGAGACTGGGAAATTACAATACCATCACCTTCATGTTTAATCCTTATGCTAAGGATAACATCAGCCTCCCCCATGTCTTTCATGGAGAACTTTGATCACAAAAATTCCTTTGTCTGATCAACCTTAGCTTGGTCAGTACCAAAGATTAACATGTCATCAACATATAGGCAAATGATGACTCCTTTACCAGATTGATCAAATTTGCTATATACACATTTGTCAGCTTGGTTAAGTGAATAACCATTAGAAAAGACCACTTCATCAAACTTCTGGTGCCATTGCTTAGGTGCCTGCTTTAGTCCATATAAGGACTTAATCAGTTTACACACCTTGCCTTCATGACCACGCATGATGAAACCTTAAGGTTGGTTCATATAAACCTCCTCAATCAAATCACCATTCAAGAATGTTGTCTTCACATCTATTTGATGAATAATCAGATTGTGAATACTTGCTAGAGCAATCAGCATTCTTATGGTACTGATACGTGCTACTGGAGCATATGTATCAAAATAGTCTATCCCAGACTTTTGTTTAAAGCCTTGAATGACTAGCCTTCCCTTGAATTTTCAACAGTTCCATCTACCTTCATTTTCCTTTTGAAAATCCATTTGTTACCAAGTGGATTGCAACCTGGAGGTAGATCAACCAACACCCAAGTGTTGTTGCCCATGATGGAATCCATCTCATCATTTATTGCTTCTTTCTAGAAAGCAACATCCTGGGACTTCATTGCTTCATCAAATGTTTTGGGATCATCCTCAACATTGAAACAATAGTAGTATTGATCAGAGACCTCATCCCTTGTCCTTTCAACCAAGTATAGTTGAAACTCAGGCCCAAAATTCCTTGGAGTCCTATGCCTTGTGCTTCTTCTAAGCTTAGGCTCAGGTTGTTGAACCACAACCTCATCAGTGACCCTTTCAGGTTCCACTGAAGCAGCAATATCCTCAGCTCCAACAGGAGTCCTGAGGCTTGGTCTAGGGACTGATGAGAACCTAGTCTCATCAAAGTTTGCATCCCTTGATTCAATGATTGAGTTTATTAAAACTGAATCATTAGGTTTAATAACATAGAACCTATAAGCCTTGGAATGCTCAACATATCCAACAATGATGCATTCAATGCCTCTTTCACCCAAGGTTTTCACCTTTGGATCAGGGAGTCTTACAACAGCCCTACAACCCCAAACCTTGAGATAGTTCAAGTTTGGTTTCCTTTTAGTCCAGAGTTCATAAGGGGTAATCTTGTTCCTTTTGTTAGGAACCCTATTTAATAAATAGCAAGTTGTCAACATAGCTTCACCCCAAAACCCTTGACTTAGTCCAGAATAGGACAACATGGAATTAACCATTTCCTTCAGTACTCTGTTCTTTCTTTCAGATATACCATTTTGCTGAGGGGTATAGGGAGCAGTTGTTTCATGGATAATACCAACAGACTGAAAGTACTGAGCATCCATGTACTCACCTCCCTTATCAGTCCTTAATCTTTTGATTTAGACTCCTTGTTGTAATTCAACTTTAATCTTATATACTTTAAATTTATCAAATGCTTCATCCTTGGTATGCAACAAATAAACATAACAAAACCTTGAAGCATCATCAATAAATGTTACCAAGTATTTCTTATTCCCTAATGAAGGAGTAGCATGCAAATCACATAGATCACTATGGATTAGCTCCAAAACTGTAGTTTCACGTTTTACATCCTGAAATGGTTTCTTAGTTATTTTGTTCAGCATGCAAGTCTGACACTTTTCAATATCCATGTCAAATGCTGGGATTAACCCATCTTTAGACATATCTTGCATCCTTTTAAAGTGGACATGGCCCAGCCTAGCATGCCATAGTGAAGAATCCTTTAGTTTACTAGAGGGTACTGAGGCTGAACAATATTTGCACTACCAGTACTCACTGAGTTAATGCTGGTGGTTGTTTCATACACAATATTAAGCCTGAACATTTGATTGCTCAAATAACCAAAACCAATAAACACACCATGTTTGGATAAAACAAATTTATTAGATTCAATCACTAGTTTATAACTACAATTATTCAAAACACTACTAGAAACCAAGTTCTTCCTAATATTAGGAACATGCAAAACATTAAAAAAGCTAACAATCTTTCCAGAAATAAACTTAAAATCTACACAACCACGTCCATGCACTAGGGCTGTTGACTCATTTCCCATGTGAAGAATAGACCCATCATTCAGTGACTCATAAGTATTGAACCAGCATCTATCTTTACACACATGAACAGTTGCTCCATAATCAACCCACCACGCAACATCATCATCCTGTACAAAATAAACTTCAGATACCTATGTAACATAATAAATCTGGAGAGATTCATTAAACATATTCTGACCTTTCAGTGTTGTGTTGTTAGAACCAATCATTGAACCTTTTGTGCCTGATCCACTAGCTTTGTTGCCAGTATCAACACCTTTGCAATCCCTTTTGAAGGGTCCAAGTTTCCCACACTTCCAACAAGTCACTGATGAATTCTTGTTAGGATTTGCTTTGGTGTTATCCTGATGCTTACGTTTGCCCTTGTTGTCATTGTACCTGATGGAGTTGTTATGCTCCACCATATTGACAACTAATGAACCAGCAACATTGTTACTCTTTGGCTTGTCACTTTCATGCACCCTGAGGGATTCCTTAATGCGCAAATGACTGTCTTAACTCAACAAGAGTTAATTCCTCCTTATGTTTCAAGGTATGCTTGAATTCTTTCCAAGAAGGAGGTAATTTGTCAATGACACAAGAGACCTGAATGGTCTCATCCAGGTTCATTTTATGTTGTGTAAATCTACAAAGTATTCTAAGAAGTTCATTGTATTGTTCCATGACTGGTCTTGAATCAGTCATTTTGTAATTTGTAAAATCACTCACAAGGAACTTCTTACTTGATGCATCCTCATCCATATATTTGGCTTCCAAGGAATCCCATAGTTCTTTACCAGATTCAGAATTTTGGTAAATATCAAATAAGGTATCAGACATACCATCGAGAATAATACCACGACACACATAGTCGTCGTTCTCCCATTTGCTTCTTTTCCTCAGTTCCTCCAAAGTAGCATCATCACCACCATCAGGAATGGGAGTAGTCAGCACATACACTACGCTCATGGTAGAAAGAAGAAAGTGCATCTTCTTTTGCCATCTTCTGAAATCCACCCCTTCAAACTTATCCAGTTTGGAGAAATTAGCCACCATATGCTTCATAGCAGTCGCCATTGATTATCACAAAATAATTTACTTTGATTGTTGGTGTTTACTTCGTCCCAACCAGGGTAGAGATAATCAATCCTAGCTACGTACCAAAACAATGGTTACCAGGTATCATTTGAAATCGTGTAATCACTTTCCAAAGTAAATTATTCGACCCTAATGCCTGGGTATCACGAATACCTACTTGGGATAAGACCAAATGCTGTTAGTGATTTAGGCACAAATCTCTAACTTTTGCTGTTATGTATTTATGTTTCTGTATATCTTTTCATACAAGTCATGATTACCTATTTATAGGTGTAGCACTCAAACCCTAGTCAATGGAATTAAGAGGAATTTAACGGCCAATTAATCTCCTCTTAATGTGCTCCATAATACCAGGAAAGTGGTTACACGACCAATTAAACGTGGTCATTAACTCCACTTGAATAGGTCAAAGACTGTTACAAGTGTACAAGTTCAGCTCCAGCGTTTGTCTATTCTTCAGTTCCACTAAAGCATCAGCTACCCCTGAAGGGTGTTCCCGCTGAAGCCTTCAGTACTGAAAAAGACATGCTGATGAGTAGACACAAAAGACAAGTCTTTAGTGAAGTTACTCCCTGATGAATACCTTCAGTTCAGAGTTACACTCTCTGAAGATCATCAACGATGCTGAACAAACTCATCGATGTTGAACAAACTTTAACCACAATTGAGTCTGGGTGTTCAGGGACTTGTGGGTGTACACTCCGTACCTCCTTCCCCATTCACCAGTATGAACTAGCCCACAATTGAACTATATTTCCAACAATGACAATATACTACTTAATGCCATTCAAAGCAACTACAGGTCCAATCATAATCAGGTCCAGCATACCATAAAAGATAGTTTGTGTTTGATTTTTAAAAGAGCATGTATTCCCCTTCGTTGGTTTTTAAAATAATAAAATCGATCAAGGGAGACTATATACTCACCTTAGTAAAAGTAGTAGAAGTAGTATCGATCGGTCGAGAAGTCTTGAGAAGTAGCAACAAAGAACCACGAACACCTAAAATGACCAGCGACCTATAATAGTGGCGCGTGAATAAACATCAAGTTTAAATTAATGTCAAAAACACATGATGCAGTTTTTAAACTCATTTATATACACATATAGTAAACAATGCTCAAGAATCCGCACCTAAAATACCCTTAAATGCATACTTAAACAAATATCGACAACTTTGACTTTTATGTTCAGGTTTGACTTTTATGTTCAAGTTTTACTTCAAGTCTGACCCGACCAATTGACCAACTAAATGACATTTTCAAGACTCGGAGTCTAAAGCAATTTGATGTAAAACGACGTTAAGCAACTTTTTAGTTTTACCCGAAACCTGAACACAATGGAAAATGACCAAAATGCCCCTGCAAGTTGCTGCGCGGGATTGACTATTTTACCATGAAACGCAGATTTGGTTTTTAAGTTTTGACCAGTCTATATTAGTTTTCAGAACTGGTTATCTTAGCGGTAGAAGTAAAACGACATTTTAAACAATTTTTCAGTTTTACGCGAAAGCCGAAACGGACCAGAAATGGATGATTTTATCCTTTTTCGTTTATATTTTTTATGTGCAGAAATCAGTTTATAAATTTTAGAAAGTTCAAATGAAAATAACTTGCTCATTTTTAAGAGTTAGAAAGCGAATCTTATATCAAAACGACCACAAAAAGAGCCCCACGACAACCATAAATTCCATCTTACAACAACTTAAAATGGCCGAAAATTAGATTAAAAATCCGGACAACAAGTATATCACTTTTACCCATGGTCAAATCCATGAAAAACATACATGCACATACATAACTATCAAAATCAATATGCATGCAACCCATAATAAAAAATAAATAAATAGGATCAAGATTGAGGTCCTTACAATGAGTTTCATTATGATTAAAATCAAAACGTAGCCAATAGAGACCAAGAACAAAATCCAAACTTGTTTTCTTTCAACCAAACTTCATAAAAACACTTCTTAGACTTCATTTAGTAAATCCCACCAATCAATTTTAGATTTCAATCCCTGATTAAAATCTTCAATAAAAAATATATAAAAAATATAATATATTTAATCTCATCCATTAGATATAAATGAGATGGATGGTGGGATGAGTCCCATCATATACAAAGAAAAGTATAGTATCCAAAATAACTTTTCTCGAAGTGTATATATGCAAAATTTGTAACAAATGTCCTAATGTGGAGAAACAAAGACTGATATGTGCCCCAAAATCTCATATATATTGCAATACTAATAGCAGAAATCTTGTTGACATCATCCCCCAACAAGGGAATTCAAAACTGATTCATCGTTGAAGAATGTAGTATAAAAAATGACCTCTTGTAAAGTACAATGATACAATACTACTTTATAATCTTATATGTTAGCTCACTGTTTCTTTTGATGTCTCGTGATCGACAGAATGAAGTTTGAAAATAGGTCGACAGAATGAAGTTTGAAAATAGGTGGTATGTACCAAGACACGATCATAGCAGCTGTTGAACTATCTCAGATAGGGCTGTATAGGTTCCAATTGATAATGAGACGATTCCGATTGCAATGATTAATATGCATAGCGATCCCTACCAACCAAACAAAGTGCATGGTTAAGAAACTAACAAAGAGATAAGGCCACACAATACATTCTCAGCATTCTATGATATAACTAAACTTGAAAAGAGTTATGTGTGGATACCTGAAACCATGTTACTTTTCCCCTTACGATGCGCAAAAAGCAAGCACACGGAAATATGAATGACTGGAATAACAAAAGATGAATAGTCAGTGTTGCCGTTCAGTGTTAAAGCGCTAAATGGTGAGTTAATAAAAAGGTTGAGACATAATCAGTTCATAAGATCAGATGCAAGCGCCAAGTAAACTGAGGCTGGGTCAACAAAGGGGTGGTAAAACTATTATATAATGATCATTACTATGTCTAATACATCAACTATATGACACATGGTGTAGAATGTTTCTCTCACACGGACGAGAACTTGATATGTTGACATAGCAATGAAGAGCTTACCACTAGCATCGTGAGAAAAGATCCGATGAGTGACATTACCAGACCTGTAAAAAGAACTTATCAGCATACATGTTACAACGAGGGGAATAACGGAAAAAGTTTGAAATTATGATAATTTGATAACATTACCACACGCCAACCCTCTCTATAATTAATTATTAATTTCAAGTTTTATTGAGCTCCTATTACAGTTTTAATTACAAAGAAACCATCATTCCTGTAAATTTATAGAGAGCAATAGCATAGACAATTCAGGAATGATTACGGGTGTCTTTGCTATTATAAGGCAGCATTTCGCACTTCTAGCAAAATTGCTGACTTTTACTAAGTATACTACCATTAGTTTTGTAGTTTTACAAAATAGCGTTTTGAAAAGAACGTTTTCTTACTAATAATGGTCATGCTTAAGATCACAAGCTTTAAATAAAGGTGCTGCGTTGACTATTGAGTGACGTCAGGTATCCCGTGAGAACATAATGCAACATTCATGATGCATTTACAGAATAATATGTACTAACTTAGCATGCACTTTAGCCAATAGGAACAAAAACCATTAGTATGTAAGTATGCGGGAACTGACCAAAGAATGGAACAGAGAGTGCCACGAGTAAAGTAGAGATCACCAAAGCCGTTCTAATGAGAATTGAATACAGGTGAGACCTTTGACAATTTGATGGTATCAGCTCCTCTAAACTCTTAGCCACGGGAGATATGGTTAAAGCATACTTCGTAAGTGGGCTGATTACCTAGAAAAGAAACTCAATATGAATGAGTAGAAAGAAGTCTAACGGAACTTAATTGTGGATATAAAAGTCCATGTTTTATAGGATGCTTGCAGGATACTGATCATAAATTTTTACAAGTTAAGCTAGCATATATTTAGTAACCGTACCGTGGCCCAAACAGCAATTTTGGAGGCAAACAAATTTGCAGGAAGGTTGAGAGTGAACTGTGATTCTATCGAGTCCCCAAACATCAGGTATCCCAAAATCGCTACTCCAGCGTAGAGAAAAGTAACTATTCCAAAGCTTCATGAGAAAACAGTGATATTAAAAAACAAACAAATACACAAGTTACAAAAAAATTCTTCATCTATGATATGATAACGATATGACTGTTAAGTTTCTGCTACTAATAATGGATGAGTGCTAAGTATTCTTACCTGGCTAAGAGGACTAGAGGAAATTGACTTCGTTTTTCCATAGACACATAGATGTTAGGAAGAACAGCATGCCCTGCATAACAGTAACCGTAAAGCCCAATAGATACAGGCAGAGTGGAAAGGTTCAACATCTTTGTACTTTCAGTCTGAAAGCCAATGTTATCCACCAAACCAACCCAAAATAAGCAGATTACCAAAAGAATCGTGACAAAAACTCCACCAGCTGGACACAAAAGCATAACAAAGTTAGACATTATCGGAAAGCAAAATTTTAAGATATTCCATTACATTTGACACTAACCAGATATGTAACTGAGAACACTTAAGTCACGGAGCCAAACAGTAGGAAGCACAATAAGAGTGATCAGAATTGCAAACAAATAATTTGGACTTAGTTCATATCCTCCAAGAAATAAATGTGCTTTCGGAAACAAAGAAGTTAGGTTATCACTCTCCAAGATTAGAAATTCAACGCATGATGCCTGCAAAGGTGAGATGTGGGTAATCTAATTAAAACCAATATCAAGACCAAGTGACCAGAAACACAGGCAAAACAGCAAATATAACCAATGCACAAGCTGTGCGAGGTATACTTACATATAACTCCACATACAAAACTATCTGCAAGGGCAAGAGAAAAAATATTAATTAATCAGCAATCATTCATTATGCAAAAGCAAGTAAAAATATATTGGTCTTTAAAATAACTTGTTTCTTTGAACTTCCTTCAGATGTAGATCGAGTATTAACAGTAATAGTTACAAGATAAGTTATCTGTTAAGCTGTTAAAACATGTACTTTCAGCAAGGGAATTTATGAAGAACAAAAAAATACAAGATTATTTTATTATGACAGATAAGTTGACAGAGTTTGTCTTTAATAAAACTCACAGAGATGATTAGACGTCCGGCGATGCCAAATGCAGCCTCACCAATATCGGGGTAAGTCTTAAGACCAGGCTGACTATCCAAGCAGGACCGGAGAAGTATACCAGTGTAGAATGAAAGAACACAAAATATAAACAATATAGACAGCCCAATCCATCCTCCTTCTTTCACTGCATAAGGAGTAGAAAGAAGTGCTACACCACACAGAAGATTCACACCTACAAACAGCCATAATTGATCAGAAGAATTTTGATTAGTGAAAATGTCACATGTATCGGGTAATCAGGATCAGTGAACTCTCTATAGTAATAATTCTAAAAAGGTTTAGACATACCATTAACCACAGATTGACCAAATGAACTCTGTCTATTTTGAGGTTTCTGATATTGAGATAACTTTTTGGCAGAAGATGTCAATATTTGACGATGAAGTGAATGATCAGAGCTATAACGCTCTTGTGGTTGCTGCTTGTCTGCTACGGATGGCAAGAGAGGGTTGCTCAAATTAGTTATTGTCTTGGAAGTGTGTCTCCTTTTAGGAGACGACGAAATGAATGAACCTCCAAATGATGACACACTAGACGACCCGAGGATATTCAGACTTGGAGACGCCACACCACTATAAAGATCCATCGACTTTCTAAACAATGACACCAATACAGTATAGTAAACGAATTAGCCATAAAAGAAAAGACATAGAACTATGTTCTAAATAGTTACACTTTTTTAATCATCTGATCTCTAAACTTGTAATGTGTTTATTGGAAACTTATCTAAACTAAAGAACAGTTTTTAACTTCATTTACTAGATCGTCTTTGGAAATCAAATACTTGATTAAGATACACAAATGTTTAACTGTGATGAGCAAACTAAAATAAACTGCACTGGCTTTGTTCAGATTAAAAACCTGTTGATACTTCTGAACTTGTTTAAACTCGACTACCATGGTTTTTTTTTCACGTGTACTGAATTTCATAATTAGTTGATATGTTTGAGTTCAGCTTTACCAAGTCAAATGATCTAATTATACATGAAAATATATAAAAACAGGGGAGGGTTCCAAACTTCCAATAATAGCCTAAATTCTTCACTTACAGAGATAAAATATTCTAAATAATATATCCATCAATTAAGTAAGTTTATCTGGATGCACAAAAATAATATTGAGACTTTGCCGACTTATATGATTCAAATTTAACTTTTATTTAATCGTTAAATTTTTTACCAATTTTTTAGTGCTTATTTAACTTGATGTTTACCTATATACACAACTGTAAAAGTAAGACCACTCGATAAGGCTCCCAAACTTTAAACGCAGAGAATTGAACGCCAATAGTCTCAACTTGGCGGCTTTAATCTAAATCGAGTAAATTTTGATTTTTACCTCTAAAATGAACTTTAGTTAACGGGAAGGGGTGTACCTGTAACTTTGTGGCCATGATTGATCCAAAGAATAACGTTTGTCATCATCTTCAACATCTGAAAAATCGCAATCCTTCCCATCATCTTCCTCTTCATCCCCATCAAAATTCTTATCTTCGTTTTTGTCTCCATCACAATTATTCTCTTCATCGTCGTCTTCACTCTCAACATGAAAGATATATTCAGAATCCATATTCTTCATTCCTCTTCAAATCCTAAAACCCAAAAAACATCTTGAGATTTAATTTATAATCCATAACACGACACCTTGCTTGTGGATTTTCACATCCTTATATAGGGCAAGTAGGTCGGACCAATAATGGTAAAAGAAAAAAAAAACACATACCAATATAGTAACGTCCTAAACCACAACAACTATCCAACTTATATCATTAGAGCAAATATAACATGTTTTTAACATGAAGTTTCTATAGGAATCGTAAAAAACAAAAATTAAGGCTTGAACATAACACAACTTTTAACGCAAAAAACATGTAAACCTTAAGCATCCTAAACCTTAAGTAAACTATAGTTAATCAACATGTACTATACAAACTTAAGCAATAACATGGCTCTAAAGTATAAACGCTTACTTTTTTTATGTGATCGTAAATATTAAATTCAGCATTGGTATGCAAACATATGACAGTAAAAATGTAGGCAGCCAAGAAGAAAGACAAATAAACGAGCACATACCAAGTGTTATGTTTTGAATGAGTTGAAAATGGTAGCAAGAATCTTTGTGTCGGATCTGAGTTATGTTTTTATTGATTCGAAGATGGTGAAAACTGAGTAAAGAGGGCCAGAGGAAGAACAGACGTTGGCTGCTGCCAAGTGCAAGCTTTGATTAATTATATATGGATGGATGATGATATGTCACCCTAATCATCATATTTCAAATAATTATGATAAAAACAAAAATGGAACATATATCGTTTAAGCATTTTATGTGAGTTAAAATATAAATAGGATATTTACTCATACATCCTTAATAAACTTTAAATTATACGAATGTATTATTTTTTTTTTATCTTTTTTTTTATATTTGGGTTTCCGACTCAACATTACGAGTCGATAATCTCAAAGTGACTATCATTTTGGATAGCTCGAAGTCGTCGCAGGTGAATCTCCGTGACTTTTTACAATTCTTGTTAACTGAACCTATTACACGTAGAGAAATACTACGTAATTGAGTAATTTTTATTTGTAGTTGTATTTCCTGCAAATTTTTTTAAAAGTAACCTATTCTTTAAGTATTTATTTAAGATGAGAAAATTTATAAAAATGAAAAACAACTAATTAACGGATTAGTAAATTTATTTAGAAAAGTATGTTGCTAGCTTTGTAATTAACAACTTCCAGTTAACAATTAACAACTTACAACTAGCTTTGTCGAATGTAGCCACATCTTTCGATAATTCGGATCGAGCAACAAAAAACTTATGAGCCTTGCAATAGCCATAAAGCTTTCAATTATCTAGAGTTTTTTTTTCTTTATATATAATGATTATAAAATTGTTACAACAAAGAACATGAGTATATATATTATAGAGTATAATTGTAATTGTTTGAACATACTATATTTGAGATGTAACAATGTAAGAAGGGTGTATAAGCAATTATGAAACTTGAGTAATAAAGATTAAAGACGTGTAGTAAATTTTTTACAGCTGTGTATATATAGATTAATTCTCGAGATATTAAAGAAAATATGGTATCAAAAGCTGTCAAGATTATCTTGAACAGCTTTTTTCTATAATCATTAAGCCATTTACTGCATGGGAGATGATTAAAAATATGAATTATGTGATCCACAAATTAAAACTATTGGTGCAAAAGAGCAATATGACAAACAAAATATTATATTCGTAGTAGCCCACACACATGACAAAACAAGCGTTCATTCTCTCGGTCGGGCACACATGACACATGCACCCTTCACATGTTAGTTTTCATCATCTTGCCATCACACTTTGCATTCTTTTTATCTTATTTGATTTAATTATTGACTTAATTAGTGAAACACGACTGTTTTGAGAGTGTAGAAGATCAACGACTACACAAAGCTTCAAAAATTTCTTAATGCATTGTGTTATAAACGATAACAGTTTATATATAATTTTTTTTCACGAAATGCATCATTATGTAAAGAAATTAACATGAAAAATAGTTATGGTTAGTGATTATATTATACTCTTCCGTCTTATTCGATTAAATTTATCATATCACTCTCACTTAAAATGAGTTTAAGGGTTCGTTTAGTAAGAGTTTTTTTTAAATCTTTTATAGAACTGTTAGTTTTTTTGTTAAAAAAATAATCTAATAGTTCGGTTTGACACAACATTTTTTTAGAGCTGTTAACTTTTTATTTTAACCAAATAACTCTTAAATAAAAAAGTGTTCCATACAGCTTTTTATATTGTCAAGAGCTATTAAAACTGTAATTTACTGATATAACCTCCAACCATATTATATTTTATTAAAAGATTTCCTTTTAAGTCATTTTACATCTTACCTTTACAGTTAACAGCTAATATACCAAACACTTTTATTAAAATTAACAGCTTTTTAGCAAACAGCTTACAGTTAACAGCTTACATCTAGTTTTGCCAAACATAGTCATATAAAAATTTCGTACTTTTTGAAATGTATCGATATAATACGTGTACTTTTTTTATTGTCTACATCATATGTCTATTCAGGGGCGGAGCTAGGGGGTTCCCGGGGATGCACGGGAATCCGATGAAATTTTGCCGCGTAGTGTATATATTTGCTAAAAATCTTTATTTTTTCAAAATGAACCTGGTCTCAAAATTATGTACTATATGGATACTCGTATTAAAATTTTTGTGCACCCGATAACTTTATACTCTAACTCCGCCCCTGCGTCTATTTTAGCAAACCGAATAATATGGTACGTGTACTCATTTTCCCACTGTTTTAACTCAAAACTTTGCTTACGTGACAAACCATTAACGAGCGTTTGCATCAAACATTTGCACTATTAGTCATTTATACTAATGGGCAGTGGCGGACCTTGAACATTTGTTTTGGAAGGGTCGGGTTACTTTTTACATACAAAAATAAAAAAATGGTCAATAACTTTTAAAGGAATACATAATATTTACACTACTCGTCATAATCTTTGAGGGGTTGAGGCCCTTTCCGATCCCCACTAAGATCCGCCCAGTTGTTTTTTAAGGGTGTGTTTGGTATGCTAAGAGGAATCACTATTGGTAACGGAATGTTATAAGGGTGGAATGATAATGAATATATCATTGTTGATATTGTTGTTTGGTTTGTATAAGTTAGGTATGAAATAATTTAATAAATATTTTAAAATTTAAAATATATATGGTGGAGAAATTTGAATTTTAATAAATATGTGATGGAGAAGTAAAATACGCAGGACCTACGAAAATGAAATATGAAAGTCACCTTTAGTTTACCCACAATTATGGATATATGGGTATCCATTTATAACTTCATTCCCATAGTAATTAACCAAACATATTTATTAATTACCATAGTCATTTCACCATTCCCATAATACATACCAAACGCACCCTAAAACTTTTCAAATTGTTTTTCTATGAATTTTTTTAATCAATTTTTTTTTAAAAGTTTTTGTCCAAAACTAAAAAAAATTCCAAACAAAATAGATTTTTTTTTTAGCTACTATCTTATATGGGAAAAAATTCTTATGTTGGAAAAAATTAATTTTGTTGGAAAAAATCTGAAAAAAATGAAAAAGAAAAATGAAAAAAATATCGGAAAAGAATTATGATTTTTTCTTAAGTTTTTGTTCAAAACAAAAATTCAATTTTTTTTTCCAACAAAACACATTTTTTCTCGAATTTTTTGTTCATAATTTTTTAGCTACTATTTAATTCAAAAAAAAAAATCTTATGTTAGAAAAAATTGAATTTTTGTTGCAAAAAAATCGGAAACAAATCTAAAAAAAAGTTTATGAAAAAGAATTCTAAAAACATTATGACAGTCACATATGAATGTAGTTAAAGAAATTATTATTGCAAACAAAAAAAAGTTATAAAATTATAATTATGTAAAAAATAAGAGAAACAAAACTACCCATTCGGCACCAAAGAAAATATAACCGTTCGCTGTTAAAATAAATTGTTAAAGAAATACATGTTTTTAACCATTCGGCACCAAAGAAAATATAACCGTTCGCTTTTAAAATCTTATAAATAGTTTTGATTTTTGTTTTTAAATTTATTCTTGTGTTATATCTCCCTTTCATTTCATATTTAAAACATACTAAAATTTAAATTTTCCTTATCTCTAAACTCATAACAATAAAAAAAAAACGTCTCAATTTCCGAATAAATAGTATTTGACTAGCCCTTTCAATACATCTAACCCGCAACAATCATATTTCTCAAACCCATCTACACCATCCTTACAAAACCTAATTTCTTCTTCGCAATACCAATATACTCCTTTTGATTTCCAAATATCTTCTCTAAATAACACCCGGACAAACTTATCAATAATGAACAACAACAACAACAAGCATCTTAAAACAAACAACTCAACAACCAATTTTAAGATCTTCCACATCAATAAATTGATGTGAGACCACAAGACTTTCATCCACAATCACAACCATAATACTTTCAACCACAACAATCACAATCATAATTCCTTAAAGAAACAATTCAAAAAACCACAACCACTAACAAAACAAAAATGAGAACAATGTCGTAAACAAAAATTAATAGCAAAAAAAAGTCACCTCTACTGTTGATTTGGCCGCGGACGACGTTGAAGAGTAAGAAAAGGAAGGTCGTCAAGTGCAACGTTGGACACATGGCGTAGAAAAGTCTCTTTAAAAATCTTGTGTCGAAGTTAAATAAAACAACCTCATGGAGCCAATTAAAACGAGGACTCATTTTAAAAGCAGATTACAGTTGACTTTAACCAAGGTACATATCAAGGTACTCGTACCAAGAATATGATCACGGGTAAATGGACTAGGATACACGCTTGTTGTCAAAATACGATTTAATTTTGTGACTCGACTGGATTAACCCGATAATATTGTGTAAAAAATGCAACGTTTTTAATATATAATTTGAAATGTTGAAAATTTAACAATTTCAACAAAATACATTCTCCATATATTATTAGTAGCAATAACTCGTGCGCTTTTTATTATTATTACAACTATGTATCATTATAAAATCTTGTTAGTATACGATATTCTTCTATTTATCGCTATAAATTCTTGTTAGTATACACGGATATATAAATTCTTGTTAGTATACACGGATATTCTTATACTACTCCGTAGTACTTATAAGAATCGATCTGTTTGTATATTCGTTTTTGCATGTGGTTGTCAAATAGACAAATGAGTCGCTGTGCTAAAAGAAGGAAAGAAACAAAAAGTGAGGTGTGCCATGCAGTGTCATGTAATACAATAGAAAAGTTATTTAATAAATATAATTAGTAACATTTTCATCTTTATTATAGAAGTTACGCTCATATCTGAGTTACAAAAGAGAATAATCCATTTATAGTAAAAGTAGGATTCAAAGAGAATAATCCATCAAAAAGTAGGATTCAAAGATATTTTCAGTTCACACACAAAATATTAAAGCTTTATTAAAAAGTAATAAAACAACTCTAGTGTTAAAATATTTAATTACTACAATGAATTTAAAGTATTACACCTTCTATTAAGTGTAGATTAAGTTAATGAAATCTCTTTTTTTTTCTTTTACTAGCAGGATATCCGAACAATGCGGCGACGGGTACTCAGTGACTAATTTTATAGCAATCAAACTAGTTTTAATGCCCGCGCACGCACGAGACTTGAATATAAAGGATAAATTAAATAATAATTTTGTTGTTGCGATTTTATGTATATTATATGTATTTTTTAAAACATCTAATGTTTGTTTGAGTATGTTTATATAGTTGATTATATTATTCTTTTACTGTGCACCGTGTAAATTAATATAAATTCACTTCAATTTTTATTTTTCGAATTTCATACTCTTTTTACTTTTAATATTTTTATTCTAAATAGTTATATTTTAATTATTAATAAACAAACATTTACATCAACTTCACACAACCTTACACCTACACGATTTACAAATTCATTATTTGTAATGCTTAATATTATTCTATAAAACAATATTAAATTTTTAATACCTAAATAGTTACGATGCCTATTGACCCACAAGTTTTACATGATTTTGCATTATGTGATAATATCAATTAATATTTTGTATAAATATTTTGTATAAATATTTGTTGCACAAAGGATTTGAATTTGTTTAACTAAAATGTTAGTTATTATTTTCTAGACATTGTGTGTTTAGTAACACATAACGATCTTGAAAAAATATATTTTGTTGTAATATGTAGAATCGCGTCTTTTTATTTTCATCTCACACCGATGTCTGAGGTCCGACACTCATTTTGGTCATTATATTAATGTTAATAATAATTTACGTAGATTGCATTGCTCGACTTTGTTAAGTGTCAAAATAGAAATAGAAAATAATTTGTGTTTTTTTAATATTTATAATTATTTGATTTGTTGATTTTTTTTAATATAACATTGATGTTGTATTTTTAAAATAAAAAGTCACTAAAGGTATAAAGTTTAACGGGTTATTTTGTTTATTTTTTAAAATTACTAAAAAATATGGAAAATTATAAGTTTACTCTTAATTCCATCTAATTTATTTAAATTTAAATGAATAATATTTTATCAATCTCTTCCTTTTTTTTATTTTTTATTTTCATAAATTTGACACATATGTCTTTATGTGTTTTCATCAAGTTCCTCCCCCAAAACTTTTAATATTGACTAAATTGAATTCAATTTTAACCTTTTTCCATCAATCATATCGTTCGATTTTGCTTATATGTCAAAATCAAGTCATTTGATTGGTACAATTGTTTTTCTCCAACCTCCACTTTTCAATAAAATTCTAAAAAAATCTAATTCTTTTATTATATAAAAGATGTTTTTCATTTATACGTTTTTTCTAACATTAATTTATGAATAAATGATAACATTTAAATAAAATAACTATAAGAAATAAGAATGAAAACTATTTCATACTTAAATAAACAATAAGACCGAATTAAAGTTATTAACACAAATAGCATCTTTGAAACTATAAGAACTTTAGGTACAGTTTGAGCTGCGACTCAAGCCGTAAGGAAAAGTGGTGTCACATTACTACTTTTTCTCGTAACTCTAAAACCCACCATAACATCAAAAACACTCTTAGTTGATAATTTTTTGTGTCATGTTGACCTCACCGCTTTTTTTAATACAACTATTTATTTTAAACTAAAACTTAATATTTCATTAATAGATAAAAATAAAATACAACTTTAAAAAAAGAGCACACGAAAAATATACAACTTAAAAAACATACTAAAAAGATATAACTTAAAATTTTATATATTTTGCAAGCGTCTTGTCTTTGAGCTTTTTTATCTTTGTCGTGTATTCGGCGTTCATTAAGAAATATCATTAGATTTTTAGCATGGTATACATGTGGTTGATAAGATTAATACAAAAAGTTGATGTCCTCATATGGAGTTAAGCTACATTGAACACAACAATGCTTTACATAATGTAAATCATTAACAAAAATACTGTCGGACTGAACTTGAACATTTGTGCATGAACCGGTGACGAAAGATTCATATCTTGACAAGGTAGAGAACAGTATGAATATACAAATCATTGATCGTCGAATACTCGAACGTTTACATGTGCGTATGAACCTATGACACACAATTTACACTCAAACATTGAAAACGTCAAGAATCGTATGAATAACAATGTGAAAATTGTTGTGTTTATTTTCTGTCAGTGTTTATTTGCTAGTAAGGTCGATGGGGTTTTATATAGTATTTAGTGGGCTGTTACAAATAAAGATCTTAATGGGCTGTAAAAATCTTGAATAGTTGTTAATGGTATTTAAAATTGAGATGAACTGTTACGAATTGGGCTTTTATGAAACATATACATTGGTAAAAGTATGTTACTCTCATTTTTAATGGTGAAAAATTTAATTAAATAGGGACTAAATTCAATATTGTATATGTGAACATTTATAATGGTTTATACAGGTTTCTTAATAAGAAAATGTTATAGGATTAATTTTTTAAGACTTTCTTGTTTAAAAAGGGTATAAATGTTTTATAAAGTAAGTATAGATATTTAATAAATCAGCTAAATGAAGATCTTATGTAATGAACAATGTTTAAGGGTAGAGTTTTGCTAACCAATGGCCACTGGACAAAGGTTAGGGGTAATAATGAACACAAATTTTCCAAATATATATTAAAATGTATTAAATACCCATTAATTTTAGTAAAAACGATGTTTATGTATAGCAATTTATGAGTTTATTTAATGCGTATTTAATACATTTGAATGTATATTTGGAAAATTTGTGTTAATTTATTTCTCATTAACCTCTGCCCAGTGGGCATTGATTAGCAAAACCCTTAAGGGTAAACTACGTAAAATAGTGAATTACTTAAAACAATTCTTTTAATTGGATAATGTATAAATTAAAAATATGTTTTTTACGTTATTGTCCTTACATTCTTTTACGTTACCAATCATCAAATCAGTATAACAAGTATAAATTAAAAATATGTCTGAATGAAGTTTTTAATGTATAAGTTGTTCTAAATCTCAAAATAATCAAAGTACTCTTTTTTTTTCCCGACTAAAGTATTACAGTATGTTGTTAATTCTCTGTTAAAGATTTTCTACTAGTTGTTAAAGAAACATCATACAAAATCGTACACTTTGTGAGCGACTATTTGTTGGGCTTGTCAATCTTTCTTGTTGGGCGGGCGTTTGATATGTTAGTGAGACAAACCTCGTCGTTCTCAATGGAGCAATTAGCAATTGGCTTTTTTTAATAATATATATATATTTTGTGTTAATTTATTTATCCATTTTAAATTTGCAAGTCTATTTTTTTCAAATTTGACTATAAATTAAATTTTTTGTGTTATATAATATTTGATAAAAATTATAACAATATAAATACATTGGAAACTAGAGATGTCAACGGGTCGGGTTTGGGTCGGGTTTTAGTGAATCCGTATCCGTACCCGTTTATAATATCCGTACTCGTATCCGCTCCATCACCTGACGGGTACCCGATTAGTATTATCCATCGGGTTTTTGGATTTTACCTGCGGGTATAGGGTATCCACAATTAAATTTTCATTGGGCATTATTGTGTGTATAATGTTAAGAAAACCCACTCGAAAACAATCAATATACCTTAATATATTTTTAAATGTTTAGAACAAGGTTTTCAAGATCGGAATCTTACTTAGGATCGTTTTCGTCTTTGCAAGATCGAGATCGTAAAGTAGGATCGGGACCGTAAGATCCTATTATAATGTAATTTTCTTAGTAATCTTTGTAATATTTTACAAATTTACAAATTAATATACATTATAAACACAAAATTATACGAATATTTCATAAAAATATGGTCATAAATTATGATATGAAATGTATAAGAAGATTTACATGTTTTTTTTTTAGATTATACAAAATAGAACCAATAAATTTGTAGTTTTTTAGTTTGCCGCTCGAGAAAGAGTAAGATCAGATCGTAGTAGATCCTATGATCAAGATCGAGATCCTATAAGATCTTAAGCATGCAAAGATCCAACGTAAGATCCGGATCGTTTTTCTTTGCAGTATCGTAAAATCGTAAGATTCTAAGATCAAGATCGGGATCTTGACAACCTTGGTTTAGAAGATAAAAAATACTTTTTAACATTAGTCACGCGATATAGTATATCGAATAAATCTCATGGTATTTATTTTAAAATTACAAGATCCAAATTTACTTGATCACAAATAGTTTAATGCACACAAAATGTAACTAATATGATCATTCAATTTGTTCAACAATCTTCGTCTACTATTTCACACAAATTTAGAACTGATATAAAATAGAAAAAAGCGGGTATGGATTTGGGTAAACGGGTGCGGATTTGGATACGGGTAAACGGGGCGGGTATTAGTAGAACCCGTACCCGCGAAAAAAAGAACATTTGAACCCGAACCCGCCAACCCGACTCCGAACCCGGGCCAACCGGTTCGGGTTTTGGTTTTACCCATCGGTTTCGAGCGCTTTTGCCATTCCTATTGAAAACTCAATTCATTCATATAATTTTCATCATGTATTATTACATAATTAAAAAAAAAAATTATGATCAAAACTGATTAAGAAATACTTAAAAAGTCAAAAGTAGACAAGCAAATTGGGACAGAGGGAGTATTATGTTAAACAATAAATTTTAGAAATATCGCTGTAAAGTGTTTTAAGATTTTTTGAAATCGGCTTAAGTTCCTTTTTAAGCCAATTTACGCGGGTCTTTTGAGTTTGGCAAACAAGATTTGAATTTAAAAGTCGTATGGTCAGCTGGCTCCTTTAGAGGTTACTTCTTCGAACTTTAGCTGAATATAAGAGAGAACACCGCTAGTTTGTCTCGGGTTTTTAATTCGACAGCAACCTCTAGTGTGAAAAATAAATATAGTTGGTATGATATAATTTAAGAGTGAGAGAGTAGAGAGACTAGAGGGAGAAAATATGGTTCCGAGTGTGTGTAGACTTGTCCGTCTAGAAGAGCGGATTTCCACTATTTATACTACTCAACCTTTACCTAATGACATAGAAATCGTGATTTTCGTTTAGGTTTAGTTAGGAAATCATCAAAATGTTCCTTCTTTTGTGTTCATTGGCTAACCTTTGTGTTATTATATGGCAGCTGGCTTTTTAATACTATAATGTATCATATATGATAATGTATTTGAAAATTAAATTAAATCTTTTTTATTTGTGTAGAGAAGGTTGTTTTCAAGACAAATTAAACATCACAAGCATCTAAAGGCCCAAGAAACTCAATGAGAGAAGCTCAATGAAGAAGCTCATGAATTTTCATTTCACGATCAAAATGTATTATCCAATTTTTTTCTTGTATGTTACGTTTTGAGTTTTAACATCTACAGACGATCTTGTAAACAATTGGGGACTGTTCTAGTGTCTTGCTAAAGTTGTTCTAGTGTCTAGCCGTCATTTTTTATGCTAAATGAAAATGGCAAACATTCACGGATGTGATTTTCAATACTATGTCTATTTTGTTTACGTTTTATTGCACACGTTCATAAGCAATACTAATCGGATATCCGTCAGGTGATGGAGCGGATACGGTTACGGATATTATAAACGGGTACGGGTTCACTAATACCCAAGGTTGCACCGAAACGGGAACGGAACGGGGATACGGGAGCGATACGGGAACGGGAATCGGCAAAAATAAAAAAATCAAGATACGGGATCGGCATGGATACGGCAATAAAAATATAAAAAATATATATATTATAAAAAATCCCACGATAGAGGTTGTATTAAACAGTAAGATAAACAATTCAAACACAAAAGTGCATTGGTTTAAAATAATATTAGATATATGCACTTTACTAGTTTAGTGTATATGTTTTTTTCTATATTAAAGAGATAGACCAAACTACTACAAAACAAGACCACACAAAAGGAAAAATATTTTAAATGAACAATAAATCTCATAAACGACAAAATTACAAAACAGTAGTCACCTACTCCCTCTGTTTTACAGTACTTTATTTCCTTCTCTCCCTGCTGCCATTGTTAACATCACCATCGCTACACAAAACTCGCCGGAACAAAGCTCGTCGGAAATAAAAAACACAACCTAACTCGCTGGCTCCGTCCCTGATACGAATCGTTGCCAGATTCGGTCAACAAACGCTCTCTTCGATTTGGAATCGGTCAAGATTCGATCCTGAGCCGAATCGCCAGCGATCCCGATCCCGATCCGCTCCCAAACGGATACGCCACCTTTCTGGGCGATCCCGTGCATCATAGCTAATACCTGGCCCAAACCCGACCCATTGACATCCCTAGTTTTACCTAATTGTATCATCTTTAATTGTCCAATATATGTTTTCCTCAATTCTTCTGGATCAGAGGATGTTTATTATGGTTACCATGTTCGTGGTTGGATGTTTATACCATGAAACTGACGTATCCACCATGTTTTTAACAAGTATGTCCATCTAATATTTTTTAATTATATATGTAATGTAGTTTCTTTAGTATCTCAAAACTTGGAAAGAAGAATGTCGATTGTTGCAAACATTTTGGCAAATGCTGATATAGGGACCCACAATGTTCGAACTACAAGTGTAGTTAACCAAACAGAAGCTTATCAGGTATGCTACTTTTGAAACAATCATAGTGTCTATTTTAGAACGGTTGGAACAGTTCTTTATGTATTTACCGTATGATATGGTGGTTGATTTTGAAATTGATTATTGCGTCATTAGAATGTTTGAGATAGAATATTTAGATATGATGCTTAAATCATTGCTTATTCAACACATAGATAGTTATACGGATACATTTGTTAAGGACTCTAAATTACTAGATGATCTTTATGAGTTTTTTTTTGGTTCTTAGGTTTAAGTAACAATCGGAAAAGGTGAAGGGTACTGACGTGTTGGATAAAAAGAGACGAAATTCTGAAAGGGCTCAAATTAGGCTTACCTTCAAGCTCGGAGAGAAACTCAGAACAATAAGAAGGTATGTTTTATGTAACTTTTTTGACAAAGTTTGTAGCAAATTCATGGGAATAGACGTAGTAGCTTAAAGGACAGGTTAGTTCCAAGAACATTTTTGATTCACAAATATGTTATGGAAAGGATGTATCTGTGTAATACTGAGTACTTTTTTTTTATAAAATACGTTTTTTTACAGTAGAAGTACGCACTTGTCACAAAGGATAAGAAAGAGTATTGAAAATCATGATGTGTGATTGGATAATTATTTTTTTTACGAGTTTCTACGGTTGGTGTTTTAGATAAAGGAAGAAAATGGTTCATTTCTTTCATTAGTATTTTTTGTTTATACGTTTTCTTTTTTTATCAAAAGTTCACTGGTTTGGTGTGTAAAAACTAAATGTTTTGAGGTGCAGGGTTATTTGAGTTCTAGGTGTCATGTGAGAGGATGCGGATGTGGGTTGGAACATTAAAAGGAAAAAGGATTTGGAATGTGAAGATAGCCCAAAAGCAAGGTATGCTTATTAGGATCTCAAAACCTATCATGAAATTATTTTATACAACCTTTTTAGTTTTCGTATAATTAAATATGTTGTATGGTATCCGCCTAGAACGACTTTGAGGCTTCATATGTTAAGATGCTCGCTAAAGGTTTGCTACTAAAATTTATAGTCATATAATGCGAATGTGTTGGTGGATGCATCGTATGTGAACTGTGTTCATGAGGTTGACAAGTAGTAAGGTGATGATGTTTTCTAGGAAGTTCAAATAACTTGTCACTTGGTGAAGGAGCAACAAGAGGCTGCTGAGAAACGGAAAAGGGAAAGGGAAATAGAGGAACAAGTGAAAAAGATGGAGTAAACATGAAAATTAACTGTTCAGGTAAGTATCTTGGGTAGGATTATTTGTAATAGTTAACATACAAGTCTAAATGTATTTATAGTTGTGTCTATAACATGTATAAAAGGGGTTGGTGTTGAACTTGCATTAGGTATAAGGGCTGGTGAAAGATCCCCATCAATCAATTTGCTATGTTTGGGTTTAAGTATCAAATAGGAACAGGGTAGCCAAGTTTGTTTTAAAAAATCTAAAAAGGTTATATCAGATCTTTAGGACGATTTGGTGTGAATTTGATAAGAGTGTGAAGCTGATGTAAATAAGACTTGGCTTTGATATATTATGTATTTATGTTCAGTTTATAGGCATATGACCAAAAAAATGAATGACAAAGATAAATAACTTGGTTCACCTCTACCGACATCATCTTCATCAAGTATGACAGTTATTCCTAGCACATCCTTGCTACTTTTTCTCTATCATCTTATATATCAGAATAAGTGCTTTCAAAACATACTTATGGGCGCTTGGTTAACCTGAGGAGAATCGGAACGAGAACGGAAAAGTATAAGGGAATACAAAGGAATGCAATGAACATTCCTTAGGATTATCATTACCATTGTTGGTGCTTGGTTAATATAAGACATGGTGGTGATTGGAGATAGTGGCACCAACTGTTAGGGTGATAGTTAGTGGCCGCGACGATGACGGTGGTGGTAGGGACAATGGTGGTGGTCAGTGGTGGTGTCAGAGATTGGTGGTGGCGTTAGGAGGATGGTGGTCAGTGGTGGTGGTGGTGTCAGAGAGTGGTGGTGGCATTAGGAGGGTGGTGGTAGCGACAATGATGGTGGTCAGTGGTGGTGGTGGTGGTGGCGTCGGAGAGTGGTGGTGGCGTTAGGAGGATGGTGGTAACGACAATTGTGGTGGTCAGTGGTGGTGGTGGCGTCAGATAGTGGTGATTTCGGAGAGTGGTGGTGGCGTTAGGAGGGTGGTGGTAGCGACAATGGCGATGGTCAGTGGTGGTGGTGGCGTCGGAGAGTGGTGGTGGTGGCGTTAGGAGAGTGGTGGTAGCGACAATAATGGTGGTCAATGGTGGTGGTGGCGTCGGAGAGTGGTGGTGGCGTTAGGAGGGTGGTGGTAGCGACAATGGTGGTGGTCAGTGGTGGTGGTGGCGTCAAATATTGGTGGTGTCGGGGGTGGTGGTGGCGTTAGAAAGGTGGTGGTAGGGACAATGGTGGTGGTGGCGTCGGAGAGTGATGGTGGTGGCGTTAGGAGGGTGGTGGTAGGGACAACGGTGGTGGTCAGTGGTGGTGGTAGCGTCGGAGAGTGGTGGTGTCGGAGAGTGGTGGTGTCGGAGAGTGGTGGTGGCCTTAGGAGAGTGGTGGTAGCGACAATGGTGGTGGTCAGTGGTGGTGGCGTCGGAGAGTGGTGGTGGCGTTAGGAGGATAGTGGTAGCGTTAGGAGAGTGGTGGTAGCGACAATGGTGGTGGTCAGTGGTGGTGGTGGCGTCAGAGAGTGGTGGTGGCGTTAGGAGGATGGTGTAGCGACAATGGTGGTGGTGGTGGTTGTAGGTCGAGACGCACATATACATGCGTCAATCTATTACTTTGGATCCATTACCTCCAATTTACATGAGAATGGTTCATTACCCATTAGTGGGTAATGATTACCTATAATTTCATACACCATACACTATTAATCATTTTTTTTCCTATTCCTTACCCCTAATATCCTCAACCAAGCATACCCTTATAAGGGTTTTTGGTTTTACTTTTCTCTATCATCTAATATATTACAATACGTATTTTCAAAACGTTAATTATAAGGGTGTTTGGTATTGTCAAATGTGTCAAATTGGTAGGACCAATATATTTTTATATACATAATAGCACATTAAGACTAGATTTATTCGTGATTTCCTGCGACCGGTCGAAGGACAGAAAAAGACACAAAAACTATTATTATATTTGAAAACATATTTTATTATTAAAAGTGAGAAAGAAATCATAACGACCAGTTCGCTGCGTGATCTTCAAATTGTGAACCCAACCCAGCCATGTGTTACATTATGAGTTGCCTAATAATTAATTTATATATTTTTTTATCTTTTCTAAACCTTATCATATTTATCATTTTGAATTATATCTTTCAACAATATTTTTATTCATATCCAAACCAACAAAAATGATAAATCAAAATATGGTTGGTTTTATGTTACCGGAAATCACAAAAAAAACCACGTCGTCTTCTGGTGTGGTCGGAAAACTTAAAAAACCACCACCCACTTCTTCGATGTTGTTGGAGTTATTTTCTTATATACAGAGTATAATTTTATACATTATCAAAATTTTAAATTTTTAAATTTAATATAAATATTAAATTATATTTTAGGTTGGTTTGGGTTGGGTTGTTGATAAATGGTAAAAAAGTTATAGATTGAGTTATTGATAAGTGGAAGAAAAAAAATAGTATTTTAATAAGAGGTTGTGTTAGGTTGGGTTGTGAGGGGTTGTGAATAAAGATAGTCTAATAAGTTGCCATAGTTTTTATAAATCTGATACATAAGGACACATGTTTGATAGCTTCATAGAACATTAGACTAGCATCATTGTTGTGATAGAAAAAAAAAGTTGAAAGTGACTCATGTTATTATTATTACATATATTTGCAGGAGTCCACAAGTGGATTTATAAGTTCGAACTGTCTTCATGAGATTAGGCTCATAGGACTAACAAAAGAGAGATGTTTTAAGTGTTCGCTTCTCCACTGAGGTTCTCTTCATTTTTTTAACATTTAGTTGGAATTTTCTTAAATGAATTTGATATGAGTGATTTTACTCATATCAATTGTTTCTAAAAGCAATAAATAAATGCATAAAAACACATGAATATATCCTTGTATGTGCATGTTTTCTTGTTTCGTGTGTGTAGGTACGAAGTTCACGAAAACCAGCAAAAATCGACACGAGTTTGAAGAAAAGATCAAGGAAGCCGAAATCGAGCTCGTTTTTAGTGGATTTAATTTTAAAAGAAAACAAATGGACCTGTGGGTCCCACATTTAAGTATTGGGCCCAAAAGCCCATTTAAAGAGCAATGGTTATCTACTTTTGGATAACAAGCCCAAAAAGGCCCAATATGCTCACTATCAATGGACGGATTGAATATGTAAAAAGCCCATTTATAATTAATAAACGTTTTAGATGGATCACAAGCCCATTTCTAAATCAGGAACAACGTGAGATGGTGGAGTTTAATTTGTTTGATGGATCCAACGAAAGCCCATTACACAAACAATATTAGACGGATGGAGTGAAAAGTTATAGTCAAAAGTCACGGTCAACCATTACCCACTTACATCATTTACCGACACATATCCACCACTCACAAATAATTAACTTTCGATATCCCTAATATAACTCATCTCCTTCACCCTCTTTTTCCCCAAAACTTGTAAAACACCAAGTTACTATTCCCCTTAACCCTATCCAAAATTAATTTTGGGGCTTTTACCTTTAAGAAGCGCGTGTAAACACACGTACTTTAAATAAATCCCCATGAATACCGGATCAAGAAGATGGAGGTATCTATCGACGTGGCATCATGTGATTGGATGAAACAGCTCATCCATCACCACTCCACCAATAAGAGATGGACACTTAAGCTATTAATAAGCACAACTAGCACACTTGATTGCCACGTTGTCAATCCGTGTGCTACTTAGCTATTTTCAGCCTTAGGATCAAGAGAAGGGAGAGGGTATGCAAATTGGATGGCCAAGATGGAATCTCTTCTCAACAACCTTCCACCAAGAAGGTTTGGGGTTAGCCTATAAAAACCCTCCCATATTCTGTATTTTATTCATTCCAATTTTATTTACTGTTATTATGTTAAAATTAGATTAGGCTTGTATTTTTTCTTTTAAATAATGTAATGCTATTTTGATTTAATGAAAAGTTCAGTTTTAAATTCTTGAGTCTCTCATTTTCATCTTATATTTTTATTGTTCTTGCATCCTAATTTGTTTTAATCATAATAACTGATGATGTGTTTAATTAAGCTAAGCTAATAGCTTAAGTTAAATATTTAAATAATATTGGGATTAAGTTCTTTCCCCAATGGAAAAAGCTTATAAAAAAATATGTTGATGGATCGATGCTGACGAAGGTGGTTGTGGTTCGATGGTGATGTATGGTGAAGTAGATTCGGTTTACTAAGACGGATCAACGCCGCATCTTCTTCACAAAGGATATCTACAAAAAGGTTAAAAGCCCTTTTTAATTTTATAAGTTTTAGATGTTAATTAATTGTATGGTTATCTGGATGTTTTAGACTGATTAATTTGTTTAGATTGTATCTTTTATTTGGTCTGCTTATTTTAGTCTGCTGAATAGATGCTAGATTATTTTGGTATTTATTCGTGGGGATTTATGAATGATCTTTGATTTCGCATGTTTTAATTGAGTATATGAATTTATGAATCTGTCAAATCTGTTTTTAGCTATTTCAATAAGTGTATGTAGTTTATAATAAGTCAACTGATATAGGATTGCTGCTATAGATTTATTTTGAATGTTGAGATCGTTTTGAATGAATTTTTATTTTAAGCTTGCTGTTAATACTTTATTGCTCAAACTTTCTATGTTCTGCAAGTTAATCTGAGTCTGCGTATGATTTGATTCTGCTTAGTGAATTTCATTTGTTTTAAAGGATTTGGTGTTTGCATCTAGTCTGCTATTTTGGCTTCAAAATTCGAGCTGATTTATTTGTTACTTGTCTGCTTAGACTTATTTGGATAGCTCGGGTTTAGGTAATACATTGTTTGAATCTCAGTTATTTAGCTGATAGGTTTCGTTTTGTTGAAACTAATATGAGAATGGTTAGTTTCTGATTTGCTGATTTGTATTGTTTTAGTTATTGCTGAGTTTTTTTTATGTGTCTGATGTTAGTTGATGTTTTTGAGTCTTGCATCTGTTAGGTTTTGCTAATATTGTTACTAATCAGATTCACTAATCTGATATATAGAGCAAATAACTATCAGATTCACTAATCTGATAGTTCACAAGCTGTATTTACTAATCAACTTTCAAAAAGTCTAGCAAAGAAGTCACCCCTATGACTCACAATTCGTTCATCTGCTCATTAAAAGATAAATCACCAAAAATGTCTCCAATGAGACTCGAACCCATGACCTCCTGGTCATGGGCCAAACGCTCTACCAACTGTTCCAGTGACTCTTTTATGTTTAATTACAGCTTTTAGTAGTATTATAGTGCGTTTGACTTTTGTCAGCTTTTTATTGTAACTTTTAGAAACTAGTTTTTAGTTAAATAGAGTTTTATTAAAAGTTTTATTAGATTTACTTTTAGTTTAAATAAATAAATAAATAAATAAAAACAATTTAAAAATTATTTTATTAATTTTAGAAATTTGGATTGTTGTTAAAATTAGTTTTCAAGTAAATTAGATTAATTTAGATTTTAATAAAAATAGTTTTTAAAAGTAGATATTGTTTAGTTAAAAAGTAAAAGTTAATTTTTAATAGAATTAATTAATTTTTAGATTTAAAATAGTTTTTAAAATAGTTTTAATTTAGTTTCTAAATAATTTCATTATATAAATTAAGAATTTAATTAATTATTAAATAGTTTAATTTTTAAATAGTTTAAAAGTTTTAATTTCTAATTGTTTTTAGATTAATAATGGGGAACGATTCATGCACTTAGGTTTAATTTGTAGGATTAATTTTAGAATAAAAACCGAAAACCAATTCAAATCTATTGTCCAAATCAAAACAAAACGTCTCAAATTCACTTGATCTTCGTGTACAACGAACTTGGTTCATCATAGTGTTTAATTAAATCCGTCTTTGGTAATTTTAGTCTATTACTTTTTCCTAAAGGTAATTTTCTATTTTACCTTATAACGTATCTTAATTAATACATACAATCCACGATACATAAAATACTTTGGCGCCGCTGCCGGGGATCTTGTGTGCGATTCGTCTTTGTGAGATTTGTTGATCGTTGATTTGAAGATCCTTTCTGTCCTCGGAAAGTTTTGTTATTTTTCTATTATTATAGTATGTATCGTTTCTCGTGTTTTTGTGATTAATATACTGTATTACGTAGAACAATAAATTTACCTACTTCTAAATAAGGCCTTAGTTAGGATTTCATCACCTAGCTATTGTATTCGAATCCAAAACGAAAAAAAGGAAAAATAGATAAATACTAATAAAAAGTTTGAACTCGATTTATACAAACTATAAGGTGGGTATAAGGCGACGAGCTATAAAAGGCCGTCTAAGGAAAAAGGTTTTTAAGTGCTTTGTGCCACCTCGTTTCCCCGCTTGCTTGTGCGTATATTGAGAGGGACGACCGATTATTGGTTTGCCAACTCAAGTAGTTTTATATCTTATTTTTGTAGTTTACTTATTGAACCTCGAGACGTTTAGGTTTTCACCTATCGTTTCAAAGTCGACCGAGGGTAATTTACTTCCATAGTAGTTATCCTTACTCCTTGTTTTTATCGATCATTTTGATTGAGCAATACCAAATAAAAATACCAAAAATAATCTTCTTCTTGTCTAATTTCTTTTCTTCAACCCTCTAAAACTCTCGTCACTTTGGTTTATGCAATTAAGATCTTCTCGACTTTCGATTGATTACAATAGGCTTGAAAACATTCCTCGTAGAAATAGAAATCGTCAACAACGAATAGTGGAACCCGAGCTTCCACCTATTGTTGTAGAGATGGCCAATAACCGAACAATGGAGGAATTGCTCCGTGCACCCACCGAAGGGTATGGGGAAGCAATCGTTGTGCCGGCTATTTTGGAGGATCATTTTGAGATTAAGACGGGTCTTTTATCGCTCATTCGTGCCGACCAATTTCGTGGCAATGAGACCGATAACCCGCATTCTCACATTCAGAATTTTCTTCGTATTACCTCGACTCTCAAGTTTAGAGATGTGCCGAATGACGCGATTAAGCTCATGCTTTTTCCGTACTCGCTCGAGGGTAACGCTAAGATTTGGTATAAGAAAGAACCACCGGGTTCGATCTTAACATGGGATGATTTAGTGTCTAAGTTCATGAATTATTTCTTTCCACCATCCAAAACAACACACTTTAAGTACGAGATCACTAGATTTGAACAAAAAGTGCATGAATCATTTGGGGTTGCTTAGGAAAGGTTTAAAGATTTGTTAAGACAATGTCCACACCACGGTTTCTCGGAATTGCATCAAATAAATACTTTTTATAATGGACTTAATATGGTTGAACAAGATTCTTTAAATGCCGCCGCGGGTGGTAATCTTTTAAGAAAAACTCCGAGAGACGCGTGGGGTATAATTGAGAATAAGTCTAGAGTGCAATATTCACGAAACACACCGGTTGTTTCCAATGTGAATTCATTTAATCCCGAGTTTGCTAGATTGGACTCTAAGATTGATAGTGGATTCGCGACTTTGTTGAGTGAGATTAGGAAGACCACTCCCGCTTCGGTTAATGTGGTTGAGAATTTTTGTGTATCATGTGGTGGAGCACATCCTAGTTATGCTTGTTCAACCACGGGGTTTGATCAAGCTAGTGCTTTTGCCGCGACGAGAACTTATGGCTCCAACGGTCAAGTTCCTCGTCAAAATCATGTTGCTCCACCGGGTTTTCCACCGGTTCAATATAGGTACAACAATGGAAACAATGGGAATAATTTTAACCGTGGTAACCAAGGGAATTTCAATCAAGGAAATGGGTTTAATGCTAATCAAAACAATCAAGGTTTTCACAATAATCAAAATGATTTGTCAAGCTACATTAAAACGAATGAGGCAAATTTGAAAGCTTTTCAAAATAATATTTAAGGACAAATGGCAACTTTGAAAAATGAGTTTCAAAATACGATCAAGGGGCAAAATAACAAGATTGAGCTTAATCAACAAAGAATTGAACAAAGAATAGAGCAAAGTCAAAATCGTATGCAACAAAGTTTGGAACAAGGTCAAAATAAATTGCTTTCGATGTTAGAGGGATTTATGTCCAAACCATCCTCTTCTTCGGGTTTCTTACCTAGCAATACCATTCCTAACCCGAGGGGAGAGCTTAAGGCTATCACCACTTATGATGATGATAATTTAGAAAGAGTGCTTGAGCTTTATATTCCGCCTAAAGAGACCTTTCTTGATGTCACCAAGGCTACTTTAAATGTGATTAGTACCTCGGATTTCTTTGATTTCTTTCCCAAGAAATATAATGATCCGGGTCAATTCTTGATACCTTGTGTTTTTTATGAGCTTGGGGAATACAAAGCTTTAGCCGATCTTGGAGCTAGTATTAACATAATGCCCTTAGCCATTTGGAAGACTCTTGACTATGAACGACTTAAGCCCACTCGAATGATCATTGAGCTCGCTAATGGTACCACCACCCATCCGGTTGGTATAGCGGAAAATGTCATTGTTAAAGTGGGGGAGTTCATTTACCTTGCCGATTTTGCAATCATTTATTATGAGCCAAATCCTCGTGTGCCTATCATTTTAGGACGACCATTTTTGTGCACGGCTCATGTTCAAGTTGATATGAGGAAAGAGGAGATTAAATTGTTTTATGGGGATAAAAGTATTGTTTTCAGACCGGAAAAGATTCCAAGATTTGTTTCTAAGAAAGTGGAAAGTGTGAAACTTGTTAAGACTATTGAAAGTAATAAGAAATCTCTCTTTTATAAAGGTAAAGAAAAGTTAAATTCAAAGGAAGATGCTTGTTTTGTTGAATCATGTTCTAATCTTATCTCGTCTCCACTCATTCCACACGAGGATGATAGTTCTAAGATTGAAAACGAAATTGATGACTACCTTAGTGCACCATTTGATGCTAGTGAGTTTGATAGTGAGAATTTTGTTCCAGAGAGAGATATTGCTTTAATTGAAAAATCATTAAAAATGGACTCATTTTCACTCTCTTTGAAGGACCAAATTGATGATCCTAAGGCACAATCTTCATTTGAAGAGCCTTTGATTCCAAACTTCACACCGAGTGAGGTTAGTGACTATTCATTCGATAAGTTCGCCGGTGAACTTGTTGATCCACTTCCACGGGGAAGTGAAGATGTTACCGATTTTGAAATCGAGCGTGTTTCTCATGTTTTACCTACCATTCTCGAGGAATTCTCCGATGAATTTCCTTCTAATGAGAATGATGATCTTGTATCCGAGTGTGACACACTTGATACTTTGTCGGATATTTCTTGTGATGACAAGATTTATGACACTTTTGTGACTTACTCAAATCCTCTCTTTGAAGCTTCAATGAACAATAATCCATTGTTTCAAGAGGATTTTGAGAGCGTCATACTTCCTACATCTCACAACCCTTGTGATGATGAACTTATCTTGAAGGAGGTTGATGAGTTTCTCTATATAGACATTCCTTCGGAATTTGAGGAAGAGTCTAATGACGGTGATGAAAATCTTTGGTTTGATCACCCGATTTATGATGATGATAATGTTGACACGGAGGGAGAAATTACTTTTATTCCAATTATCCTTCCCACTCGCTTTGATCTTAATGTGCGTTTTTTTCATGCGACTCATTTTGAGTACCATGACCCCTTTGTTCACATTCATAAGAGTGATAAGGTCAACAAAGTCATGCAAGTTGATACTACTATTGTTGATACTTTTACCACACCATTACCATGTGCTTTATATGATTTTGGATTAGCATGGGGGAAGACACCGTGTTGTCTATTCCTTTCTCTCCCGAGGACGAGGTATTCGACCCCGGAATCTTTGATTTAGGGAAATCTCGGCCTTTCACCGATGCAATAATTGAAAGACTTTTCAATCATCTTGGTGCGAGTTTATCTCGGTGAGCATGCTACATCCATTTCATGATTTGTGACCACCATCTCTTTTTATAGATTTATGTTGGAGTTTTATCCTTTCGTTTGTCATCCGACAACGAGGATGAGATCTTTGACCCCGACATCGTGCTTTATGTTGGATTCTATTCCATTATGCCGGTTTTCACCACTTTCCCTAAGGACCAATGAATGCGGGGATCGAGTCGAGCTCATGACTCGGTTAACAAAAACAAGGTGCCTTGTGGGGGAGTCCCATACATTCTATCTTCTTTCTATTTTCTAACACTAATAAGGCTTGATCTTTCAAGCTCGTGCTCGTGTTTTGTTGTGTTGTGAATCTTAGGTATGACCCTAATTATTGAAGACTCTCGTGTTCGGTTTTTACCGGTCCACATGATCTTCCATTCTTTGATTGCCAAAAGGGGCACACTCTCTATCCTTTGATTTTTATTGACTAACGTTTTATCTTGAGGCATAACTAATAAACGGCTTATAGATTTGCGTGCTCTTTCCATGTTAGGATTTTGCATTAGACTCTTCGTGTTTTAGCAAGGGGGTGTTACTCTTGAGCTAAGAAACATTGAGGACAATGTTTGGTTTTAGCATGGGGGAGTCAATCGATATAATCGCTTGCAATTGCTTTTGTCGTGTCCAAACGTAATTGTTTTTCTCGTTTTTCATAAAATTTTAAATTTTTAGTGTTATTTTTAAGTTTTAATAAAAGAAAATAAGTGCTTTTGACACGAATGTAGGCTTTCCGTTGGTGAAAATAAAAATAGTTTTTGACTCGACTCAGTTTTTACCTTAGCTTTTCCTTAACGTGTTTGAATTACGTTTTGCTAGGCTTTTATATAGGGAGTTTTAAAACGCGAAAGTCTTAAATCATACGGGTTAAGAACAAAACTTTTCGCAAGTTCCTTTAATTGATCCTAGAAAGTCGTTTATCAAGGGAACTTTAAAACGCAAATTCTAAAACTTGAAAAAGTACAAGAAGATGCAAGATCCTATAGATGACTTGACAACCCAAAACTTTGATTTCATAGGCTAAGTATCCATTGATTTCACATATTTGAAATTTTACAATTTGGAGGACACGAGATGATGGAGTTTAATCATAAGTTTCTAAGGTTAACTCTTCTTTGTGTAAGTATTTTTGTGTTTGATTTAATCTCCTCGTATTTATTTTTCATGCTTGAATAATAATTGCTTAATAAATGAAGTTTTTAGCGGTTTAGGCTTGATATCTTAACTCGTAACTCCTTCTTTTCTTCCCTTGTAATTAAAGTGAGAACACATTAAGGGTGTCAGCGTCATGGACTTTTGATCATGGGATTGCGGAAATTTGGCTTACTATAAATATCATATTAATAAAGAATAATAAATAAAAACATGATCTCTATGAGCCTTCGAGTGGGAGTCATGTAGCACTAACCTTGTCATTAGAGCCTTAGGGTGTATGGCAAGAGGACGTGTTGAATAAAATTTGCTTCATCATCATAAGTCATAAGGTGGGATGGTGAATGTCAATTCCCTTATTTTTGTCCAAGGAGCCTTCGGGTGTGGATTTTAAATAAGGAGCACAATTGCATCTTAAAGAGCCACAAGGTGATATGATGTGATTGTTGCTAACTCCATTAATAAGGTCATAATTGACTTTGGAGGTTTTATTGTTGCTTTTAAGTAGTCCTATTAGCCAAATTTAGGGTCCGGGGATTTATTCCTCAAATCGTGTTAAGTTATCCTTGATGTGGGCTTTCTTTAGTGACAACGGATATTGAAGCCGAGGTTAGGTTTTGAGTGTTGAGTTTACACCGTTCTTGCCTTCATTTTTGGACTAATAAATATCAAATAAAGTCAAATTAGCCTTTGGGTGAATGACATTTAAATCTAGAGATACAATTAGGAATAATAGGAGATTGAGTTTAACACAAATTACTAGTATGAGTTGGTTTAATTTTGGGGCTTATGATTGACAATGATTTTGTTTTTACACTTGGCATGGAAAAGTGAAAAGTCGAGGACGATGAATCTATTTGAGTTTTGTGATCCTAAAAGTTATTTTTCAAATAATGAAAGCAATGCATTATGTCTTTGCAAAATAAAAAAAGTTGAATAATGGTGTAGATAATGTTTCATTTTATCATTGCGTGAGGACACGGCAATTGCTTAGCAAGGGGGAGTTTGATATGAGTGATTTTACTCATATCAATTGTATCGAAAAACAATAAATAAATGCATAAAAACACATGAATATATCCTTGTATGTGCATGTTTTCTTGTTTCGTGTGTGTAGGTACGAAGTTCACGAAAACCAACAAAAATCGACACGAGTTTGAAGAAAAGATCAAGGAAGCCGAAATCGAGCTCGTTTTTAGTGGATTTAATTTTAAAAGAAGACAAATGGACTTGTGGGTCCCACATTTGGGTATTGGGCCCAAAAGCCCATTTAAGGAGCAATGGTTATCTACTTTTGGATAACAAGCCCAAAAAGGCCCAATATGCTCACTATCAATGGACGGATTGAATATGTAAAAAGCCCATTTATAACTAATAAACGTTTTGAATGGATCACAAGCCCATTTCCAGATCAGGAACAACGTGAGATGGTGGAGTTTAATTTGTTTGATGGATCCAACGAAAGCCCATTACACAAACTATATTAGACGGATGGAGTGAAAAGTTATAGTCAACAGTCATGGTCAACCATTACCCACTTACATCATTTACCCACACATATCCACTACTCACAAATAATTAACTTTCGATATCCCCAATATAACTCATCTCCTTCACCCTCTTTTTCCCCAAAACCTGTAAAAAACCAAGTTACTATTCCCCTTAACCCTAGCCAAAATTAATTTTGGGGCTTTTACCTTTAACAAGCGCGTGTAAACACACGCACTTTAAATAAATCCCCATGAATACCGGATCAAGAAGATGGAGGTATCTATCGACGTGGCATCATGTGATTGGATGAAACAGCTCATCCATCACCACTCCACCAATAAGAGATGGACACTTAAGCTATCAAGAAGCACAACTAGCACACTTGATTGCCACGTTGGTAATCCGTGTGTTAGTTGGCTATTTTCAGCCTTAGGATCAAGAGAAGGGAGAGGGTATGCAAATTGAATGGCCAAGATGGAATCTCTTCTCAACAACCTTCCACCAAGAAGGTTTGGGGTTAGCCTATAAAAAACCTCCCATATTCTGTATTTTATTCATTCCAATTTTATTTACTGTTATAATGTTAAAATTAGATTAGGTTTGTATTTTTTCTTTTAAATAATGTAATGCTATTTTGATTTAATGAAAAGTTCAGTTTTAAATTCTTGAGTCTCTCCTTTTCATCTTATATTTTTACTGTTCTTGCATCCTAATTTGTTTTAATCATAATAACTGATGATGTGTTTAATTAAGCTAAGTTAATAGCTTAAGTTAAATATTTAAATAATATTGGGATTAAGTTCTTTCCCCACTGGAAAAAGCTTATAAAAAATATGTTGATGGATCGATGCTAACGAAGGTGGTTGTGGTTCGATGGTGATGTATGTTGAAGTAGATTCGGTTTACTAAGACGGCTCAACGCCACATCTTCTTCACAAAGGATATCTACAAAAAGGTTAAAAGCCCCTTTTAATTTTATAAGTTTTAGATGTTAATTGATTGTATGGTTATCTGGATGTTTTAGACTGATTAATTTGTTTAGACTATATCTTTTATTTGGTCTGCTTATTTTAGTCTGCTGAATAGATGCTAGATTATTTTGGTATTTGTTCGTAGGGATTATGAATGATCTTTGATTTCACATGTTTTAATTGAGTATATGAATTTATGAATCTGTCAAATCTGTTTTTAGCTATTTCAATAAGTGTATGTAGTTTATAATAAGTCAACTGATATAGGATTGCTGCTATAGATTTATTCTGAATGTTGAGATCGTTTTGAATGAATTTTTATTTTAAGTCTGTTGTTAATACTTTATTGCTGAAACTTTCTATGTTCTGCAAGTTAATCTGAGTCTGCGTATGATTTGATTTTGCTTAGTGAGTTTCATTTGTTTTAAAAGATTTGGTGTTTGCATCTAGTCTGCTATTTTGGCTTCAAAATTCGAGCTGATTTATTTTTTACTTGTCTGCTTAGACTTATTTGGATAGCTCGGGTTTAGGTAATACATTGTTTGAATCTCAGTTATTTAGCTGATAGGTTTCGTTTTGTTGAAACTGATATGAGAATGGTTAGTTTCTGATTTGTTGATTTGTATTGTTTTAGTTATTGCTGAGTTTTTTTTATGTGTCTGATGTTAGTTGATGTTTTTTGAGTCTTTCATCTGTTAAGTTTTGCTAATATTATTACTAATCAGATTCACTAATCTGATATATAGAGCATATAACTATCAGATTCACTAATCTGATAGTTCACAAGCTGTATTTACTAATCAGCTTTCAAAAAGTCTAGCAAAGAAGTCACCCATGTGACTCACAATTCGTTCATCTGCTCATTAAAAGATAAATCACCAAAAATGTCTCCAATGAGACTCGAACCCATGACCTCCTGGTCATGGGCCAAACGCTTTACCAACTGTTCCAGTTACTCTTTTATGTTTAATTACAGATTTTAGAAGTATTATAGTCCGTTTGACTTTTGTCAGCTTTTTATTGTAACTTTTAGAAACTAGTTTTTAGTTAAATAGAGTTTTATTAAAAGTTTTATTAGATTTACTTATAGTTTAAAAAAATAAATAAATAAATAAAAACAATTTAAAAATTTTATTTATTAATTTTAGAAATTTTGATTGTTGTTAAAATTAGTTTTCAAGTAAATTAGATTAATTTAGATTTGAATAAAAATAGTTTTTAAAAGTAGATATTGTTTAGTTAAAAAGTAAGTTAATTTTTAATAGAATTAATTAATTTTTAGATTTAAAATAGTTTTTAAAATAGTTTTAATTTAGTTTCTAAATAATTTCATTATATAGATTAAGAATTTAATTAATTATTAAACAGTTTAATTTTTAAATAGTTTAAAAGTTTTAATTTCTAATAATTGTTTTTAGATTAATAATGGGGAACGATTCATGCACTTAGGTTTAATTTGTAGGATTAATTTTAGAATAAAAACGAAAACCAATTCAAATCTATTGTCCAAATCAAAACAAAACGTCTCAAATTCACTTGATCTATCTTCGTGTACAACGAACTTGGTTCATCATCGTGTTTAATTAAATCCGTCTTTAGTAATTTTAGTCTATTACTTTTTCCTAAAGGTAATTTTCTATTTTACTCTATAACATATCTTAATTAATACATACAATCCACGATACATCAGAATTCCGCACTAACAAGTATTTCTCATTGACTATGATAATACACTATAGATGAGAAGGTCATTGAAAGAGTTTATAGAAAGCTTAAACATAATGCTTTTGTTGGCGCAAATGGTTATTTGGACTTTTTTGTCAATTGTTTACTTTAGTGATGGTGCTCAAATGATTCTTTATAAGTGAAAAATGACTATTTTAAAACAAGTATCTTTCTTGAAGATTTTTTGAATGGTATTGATGGTGTTTAATTTGCTCAATGATCCATTTCAACCAACCGTTTCATTTGCAGGTCAAGGACAAGAGCCAAGAGATGTTCTCATCTTTGCACCAACTTGGCATAATCTGCGCTAGGTTTTGCAGGTATGTAGCAACAACGCTATGCTTTTTATTTTGAGTTCATTTTAAGCTGTAAGAATGTTTACCCAAATTTGAGAAACGATAATGTATCATTGTTGTTGTTGTTTTTTGTTGTTTTGTTTCTAAAAAAAGATGATGAATTCGAATTCTTTGGTGACAATGAAGATATTTTTATCATCTCATTAGTAGAGGATTGAGAATCAAAAGGTATGTTTTTATGGTGATTTTGGGTTTTGCTGGATCATTTTTGGTTACATTAATTTGCAAAGAATTTTAGGGGTTAGCGTAATGCAGTATAATGTATGTAAATTTGTTAATTGGTGTACTACTTTATGAGGTCTCTTGATTAGCATATTTGTTGGGTTTATTTGGTCATTGAGATTTAAAAACAGTAAGCTTAATTTTCTAGGCTTATGATATTGAATGCATTTTTATGTATAATGTAATGCTTAATTGATGTTTATATTGATTTTTATTTGTTTTGGCAAGATTAAATTTTGTGTTTGGTAGATGGAGAATAGAGGTACTCAAGGTGTAAAACCCATATTTTAAATTAGAAGATTAAATACGCAGTTTAATTCTAATAAACTATATACGCATTTTAATTTTAATAAACTATATATGCATTAATTTACAGACAGAAATAAAACATAGAAATTAATACGCGAACATAAAACTTTAAAAAAAAATGATAAAGATCGGCTTATATGTTTTTAAAAAAAGGATGAAAGGTTATAAGAATAATAAGGGCCGGTTGGTTAAAAAAAAAGAGGAAAGATGTTGGGCTCAAGCCCATTAGCACAAGAAGAAATGGGGGTTAACCCCTTTTGTGTAGCAGACGCGTAAAAAAAACAGAAACAGAAGAAAAAAAAAAGAATTCTAGGGTTCTTGTCACTAAGGTGGTCGTCGGTCATAGAATAAGAAAAAAAGAGAAAACGAGTTACAACCCTCCATTGATTCTTGTGTACTCGTAGTTCATCCCAAACGTGCGTATGGTAACCAATTCTTTCCATGTTGTCTTTTATATATATGTAGCACGAAATTCATTGGTTTAATAACAAGGAGCACACGAATTACAAGCTTCATACATGAAATCTATTCATGGTGGTCGAGTTGCTGTTTACACGTGGACTGAGACCAACAGGAGGTCTCAGTGTGTCTCCTTTTGGCCCAGCAGCGACCCATATAGGGTGCGCTGGTTGTTTTAGTTGTGACGGCCGCAACCCAAAACCCATCAAGGGTGTTTGGGTGACGAAATCAGTGGGAACCAATCAGGGGTGCTGGGTTTTGGCCGCAAGGGGTGTTTGTTTATGTCAGTGGCACCCGAGACCCTTAAGGTCTCGGTGGGTCTTAGTGTAGAATACAAACAGGGGGCGTTTGGGTATGTATTCAGCAAGAATAAAATAGTAAGGGTGTGTTTGGGTTTAATTCACAGAAAGGGGGTGTTTGGGACTACAAACGGTGGGAACTTTATACAAAATAGTGAGAACCTTAATAACAAAAACAGTGATAATAAAGCAAAGAAAACAGTCGAAACATACATAGAATCAGTGGAAAGAATGGGCAGAAGTATAGTGACATTTTAAAAGGGAATTAGCGACAGTTTTGCGACAGATTTTCTGTCGCAGAATTGTTATATATGCAGTTTCTTTAAAACTCAGCTTTCAGTGACGTTTTAGTGACGGTTTTAGTGACAGTTTTATGTCGTAAAATTCATATAGACAAATTTTTAATATAGTTTGTGGAATTGTTAGTGCGCCCGAGATGGGGTATCTCGGTAGGCTCGGAACATAGTTTAAACAATAAAAACGAAGATTTTTATATTATACCTTTTTATTACTTGTTTATTAATGTTTTAAATTGTATTTTAAATGAGTTATATTAAAATAGTTTTTTAATATTTTAAAAAGGGTATAATTTTATTATATGAATTAAATTGTTCTAGAAACTTTTAAATTAGAAACCTTATGTTGTAACGAGTTAATTATTATAGTATTAAATAACGTCAGAACACGTTTGTATCATAATTATTAGTAGGTCGTTAATATATTAGAAAGAATTATTATAAGTTCAGATTCATCAGTTAATATACGTATAGATTTTCAGAAATAAAATAAATAAATGAGAAGCCAATAAGATCAGTAAATTAAATAAAGATCAGATAACTTATTCGTGTCTATTATTAATTGTAGCTTTTGTGAAGCCCGAGTAGTGTTCGTTCAGTCTTCATTCAGTCAGTTACTGGACTAGAGGTACGGATTTTTTGTCCTTTCAGTAAGGACTTCCTTTTTATGCATGATTAGGATTCCCCGTATTCAGCCAAATGTTTTCCCCAGTATATGTTTAAGCTTATCAGTAATCATGTTAATAACTAAATAAATTGCATGAGCATTATATACAAGCATGACCAGTTTATGTACTAGTTACGGAGGTACCGTAACCACGGCCCTAGAGGCACCGGTGTCGTGACTCACATACAGGAGAGTGATATCTTGCATCATCCCACTCATGTTCAGTTTGGCCATTTTTATATGTATGTTTAGTGGGGCGTATGGATGCATCCTAGGCTTATCAGTTTACAAGTTATCAAGGTTAATGTGGTGTATGCTCTACATCCTTCACATTGGAGTTGATCCCTCCACCCAGCACAGTATTTAGTGGCCACCCCTCTACAGTTATTTAGAGGTCACCCCTCTACAACATGACGAGGTCACCCCTCCAGTTATTCATGCACCGTTGTTACATCACATGACCTATATAAGCTCTGGCAATTAAAATACAATAAATGCATGTTTTCAGATTCAACAGATAACAGTTCAGCTTTATCATTTATAAATCAGCATTTACAGATTATACACAGATTTTCGCTGCAACTTTACTTATCAGTCTTACAGCTTCAGTATTTCATTATCTGCTTCATTTCAGTAATTCCTTATCATGCTTTATATCCGTTCACTAAGCGTTATGCTCAGCCGTAGTTCCCTTTCATGATCTAACGGCAGGTACACCAGGACGCCCTTAGGATTCTGAGAGCATGTGCATTTGGATGGAAGCAATCCAGACTTCTTACTTTATGTACTTACATTATTCTGCTTTTGGACATTGTTTAGTCCTTTCCTTTAGTATTTTATTTTTCATGTTTTGAGCTTGGTTGGATTATCGATGTTGATTCCGGTATTTCCGTTATGGTCATTTAATGTTTTAGGACATTTACCTTATGCTTTGATGACACACCATAAATACACGTAACGGTCCACTTATCCAAGTGGGGTGTTACAATTATGGTATCAGAGCGCAAGGTTCGACCTGTAGGCTCTAAAACTTGACCTGTGACTAGTGGGTAGTCACCAGGAACTTCCCAGATTTTGGCGTTGTTATCTTTCATATTCCTCGTGCATTTATTAGTCAGTTTTCTTCAATTATCAGTCAGTTTTCTTAAAATTTTTGACTAAGTAAAAGGTTGGTACATGACTGGCCATATTTAGTCGCATGTGCTTTTCTGCGATTTTTTTTTGGTGAACCGACCCATAGGCGTTCACCCTTGCCCGTTCAGATTTTTGTATTGGTGAACCGACCCAATGGCGTTCATCCTTACTCTTGACAGATTCATGCTTTCAGTCGAATATTACTTGTGAACCAGCCCATATACGTTCACCAATGTTCAGATCAAATTTCATATTTTTCAGTTGAATGTTGTTTTGTGAACCGATCCATAGTTTTTCACCTTTGTCATATCATGAAGTTTCATAAAATCTTGACAAATGAGAATTGGACTATAACCAACCACATTTAGTCCCAGATTGTACATTTCTATACATGACAGTTCTCAGAAAATTTTTACAGGTATGGATCGAAACATAATCGCCCATACTTGTCACATGCTTCCTACTATGAATACTGTGGATTAAACCATGACTATCCACATCAGTTGATGTTAAACCTCAGTTGATTATTCTTCTATGTTATTTGTATCAGTCAAGTTTATACTTTCACGTGAATGTCGTCTTAATGCTGACTAAGTTCATGTCTCCTTATGAGGATTATGTTTTCAGCAAGGTGATGATGTTTTCATGCTAAGATACAGAAGGGGTTACTGTTAAATCATGTTTTCATAATAATCAGGTTTGATCTTCATCAGTCATGTCTTCATGCTGACCATTGTTGAAATTTTGTTTAATCATATTCTTGAAACTCTATACAACCATCTTAAAGTCCACGCAGAAATTACCAGGCTATCATGTTACTCATTTCAGTTCAGTTTACTACCGTTTAAATCAATTTAATTCTTTGATCATGTCAGACAAGCGACACCAGTATCGATCATTCCAAAAAAAAAAAATCCATCAGTGCCATGTACAGTATTCCATCTGTACCCACGTACAGTGTCTCGGTTATACTCCATGTACAGTATTTCATGAGTACTCCACATACAGTGTCTCAGATATGCTCCATGTGCAGTATTCACTTTGTACTCCATGTACAGTAGTCCAGGGGTACTCCAGGTACCCTACTCCATGGATATTGCTAATCGATCCTCAGTTATCACAAGCGTTTCCATTTGTCGATATTCTGCCAGATGTTGATGGTGCTCGTGAGTTGAATATTTTATCAGATACTTATGCTGCTAACACTTTGAAGACCTCACAAATGCTGATGCTGATGCTTTGGAGATTCTCAAGATGCTGATGTTGTTTATACTATGAAGACTCTACAGAACAAGGACGAAAACTATAAGTTTGAAATTTCTAACAAGAATAAATTTCAACCATCAGACACTACTGTTCCATTCCATGCTTTCACCTTCTTAGCTAGATGCCGCACTTCACTCAGCTAACCTTTCATTCAGAAGAGTGAGAACCGGAACCCAGCCGGCCACTCAGCAGAATAGCTACAGGAATCACGCTCGTAATAATGACCGTCTTGAAACTGACAGACAAAGCGGTAATGACAACCACCGTGCTTATAACTAATCAGTCAGTAACCATCGGAACTCCGGTACGGACGTGACCAGAAATATAGAGGTCAGTAGTCTAATCGGTCCGTTAATCCTAACAGTCACCAAAAATGCTTAACATTATTGAGATTCATCCACTAAAACACATGTCAAGACATCAGTCGAGACATAGGTCTCAGGTATCATTTCGGAAGACACATATCAGGACACCAGTCATGGTGCACGTCATACGAATCTTTTCTCAAAATACGAGTCAAAACTCATAACTCTAGTATGTTTCTAAACCAGGCCCTCAGTATGTTTCTAAACCAGGCCCTCAGTAATTCAGGGTACCTTTCAGAAAGGGGTATACCCGTTCTATTATGTCACGCATGAATCAGATAATTAAAATTCAGTCACCACCACTTGATTATTATTCAGATTAAACGCGTAGTATTCATTCTGTGAGGTTACAGACAAACCTACTCAGTGGTAGTCGCCACGTTACTCCACGTATTCCTATGTCAGCTTTATGTAAATCAGGTACTTACCTACTTCCCAACCGAAAGGACTCCACAATATCACACATACTTATTACGGTTTTCCTTTCAGTTAACGACGAGATCCGTGTTACTAAATGCCAAATATATGATTATACTTTCTACCAGAAAAATCAGTACAAATTATTTCTGCCTTACAAGCACTTGGCTTATCAGTACAGCTACGAAGACTGTTTACCTACCAGTTATAAATTCACTTCAAAATTCCTTAAATTCATGATCAGCAGATTATTCTAGAGTTTCCCAAGTGTAATCTCAGAAAGTTTTCAAGAAATTCCTTCCTAACCACGAGATAGAGTTTAACACCGAGCTTGTCTCAAGGACAGAAACTATTTTCAGAACTCTTTATTCCAGGACTTCAACTAAGTTAAAAGAGTTGCAGCAACTGCTGCAAAAGTTACCGGAACGAGTCTTTATTCGCCCTAGCGCACCACCAGGAAGTGTATCGTTTATGTCGAAAAAGTAGTCCAGTAACATGAGATCATGTATCAACCATTGGAAAACTTTATAAGATCGCCATTCATAAAACAATACTCATTCCACGAATAAGAGGTTACCTGACCTGCTACGATATCTTAACTATTTTCCAGAATAATTCGCAATCGTGACACCAGTAGTGGTGAGAGAAGAAATTTATGTTTTCCAGACTGCTGTTGCACATATTGCAGTCTCTCTAAAAAATTTGATTTTATACTTCTGAGCTCCCTAATACTCCAGCTATGTTATGAAATTTGTGAATAAATTTTTTCCATGACTAGTAAACCAGATTTCCACCAAAATGTCCCATAATCAGGCAGAATTTTGATAGAAGCATTATCACACAATTAGCAGCTATGTTCATATCTATATGCCTGACATATCGCATGTTCAAGATAGAACACCGTCATGTTAGTGAGTTACTACAATCCTTAGTAATTTCTGAGCAGAAATGAGCCGAAATTTCATGAAATTGTTACCAGTTACCCCAGACTCAGAAAAAAGTATGATACTGTATAAGTCACCGTCAACCATGTAATCAGCCTGCGCGATTCTTTCATACGAAAGGATTACGCAGTAGCGGACCTGCAGAAAATTTAGCAGTAAATTATACGAATTCAAGGTATTCCACCCACCATCATATCAAACAAAATTCATGTTCATGATAATGTGTATGATTACGTTCACTTCACGTTCACATTTATTTTCACTTTCACGTTTACGTCTCATTCACAGTAGGATGTTGTTTCAGCTCATGTTTATGATCTCCCATGATTTAAAGCCACGATTCGCATTCATGACATTGTTCACGTTCAGGTTCGTGTTCCATCTCCGTGGATACGTTCCAAGACTTGTACCGGATTTGACTTCATAAAACTTGAGAAGAACAGACTCAAGTTTAGCATGGTTTCTTCATGACCAGACAGACGTTTCACGTCTCAGGCCGTATCGTCGACATTCTTTCCTCAGTCATCATACATTCGTGATATGTCCTTGTATCAAGTTCATAGTATGTTTCGCGTATCACATCCATGATACATTTCAGGCCCATCGTTCCTTTTATAATCGCGAACCACGTTCACAATTGCTCGCGTATAACGTTCACAATTGTTCACGTAGTTCGTTCCTTATATTCTCAGCAACTTGCTCAGAGAGATAAATATTATCTTTTCAGGATAATCGTACGTACTGTTTCATGTACCCTACATGCTACAACTTATTCATTCTATTAGATTCAAAAAAAATTCATCTTAAGTATGGAACCAGAAATTTTTCAGCATTCATCAGGACAAGGTCAACAGGACCAAGATTTTTATCATGTTTAGATCTTTTGAAGGAATCGTTTCGAGCGGGAGGCCACTCGAAACGGAGGAGTCCATCAGGACCTCTCATCATTTTTCCTCCAATAATTCAGTAAAGTCCTTTCAGCTATGTTACGTTCCATGTCCTCTTTAGTCACGTCACGTTACATGTTCACTTCAGTCATGTCATGTTTATACTTTTCAGCAGCATTATGTCTTAATTGGAAGACGAAATATCCTTTCAGCTCATAGACCTTTCCAGCTTTCATGTCCTTCAATATATATGTTCCTTCAGCTTATACGTCTTTCAGCTTACGTATACTTCCAGCTTTTACCCCAGTCAGCTTAAATACCTTATAATTCGAGGACGAATTCTCCTTTTTAGAGGGGAAGAATTGTAAAACCCAGTACGGTCGTATCTTTAATTCGAGGACGAATTATTCTTTTTAGAGGGGAAGAATTGTAAAACCCATATTTTAAATTAGAAGATTAAATACGCAGTTTAATTCTAATAAACTATATACGCATTTTAATTTTAATAAACTATATATGTATTAATTTACAGACAGAAATAAAACATAGAAATTAATACGCGAACATAAAACTTTAAAAAAAAATGATAAAGATCGGCTTATATGTTTTAAAAAAAGGATGAAAGGTTATAAGAATAATAAGGGCCGGTTGGTTAAAAAAAAGAGGAAAGATGTTGGGCTCAAGCCCATTAGCACAAGAAGAAATGGGGGTTAACCCCTTTTGTGTAGCAGACGCGTAAAAAAAAGAAACAGAAGAAAAAAAAGAATTCTAGGGTTCTTGTCACTAAGGTGGCCGTCGGTCATAGAATAAGAAAAAAAGAGAAAACGGGTTACAACCCTCCATTGATTCTTGTGTACTCGTAGTTCATCCCAAACGTGCGTATGGTAACCAATTCTTTCCCTGTTGTCTTATATATATATGTAGCACGAAATTCATTGGTTTAATAACAAGGAGCACACGAATTACAAGCTTCATACATGAAATCTATCCATGGTGGTCGAGTTGCTGTTTACACGTGGACTGAGACCAACAGGAGGTCTCAGTGTGTCTCCTTTTGGCCCAGCAGCGACCCATATAGGGTGCGTTGGTTGTTTTAGTTGTGACAGTCGTAACCCAAAACCCATCAAGGGTGTTTGGGTGACGAAATCAGTGGGAACCAATCAGGGGTGCTGGGTTTTGGCCGCAAGGGGTGTTTGTTTATGTCAGTGGCACCCGAGACCCTTAAGGTCTCGGTGGGTCTTAGTGTAGAATACAAACAGGGGGCGTTTCGGTATGTATTCAGCAAGAATAAAACAGTAAGGGTGTGTCTGGGTTTAATTCACAGAAAGGGGGTGTTTGGGACTACAAACGGTGGGAACTTTATACAAAACAATGAGAACCTTAATAACAAAAACAGTGATAATAAAGCAAAGAAAACAGTGGAAACATACATAGAATCAGTGGAAGAATGGGCAGAAGTATAGTGACATTTTAAAAGGGAATTAGCGACAGTTTTGCGACAGATTTTCTGTCGCAAAATTGTTATATATGCAGTTTTTTAAAACTCAGCTTTCAGTGACGTTTTAGTGACGGTTTTTAGCGACAGTTTTCTGTCGTAAAATTCATATAGACAGATTTTTAATATAGTTTGTGGAATTGTTAGTGCGCCTGAGATGGGGTATCTCGGTAGGCTCAGGACATAGTTTAAACAATAAAAACGAAGATTTTTATATTATACCTTTTTATTACTTGTTTTATTAATGTTTTAAATTGTATTTTAAATGAGTTAAATTAAAATAGTTTTTTAATATTTTAAAAAGGGTATAATTTTATTATATGAATTAAATTGTTCTAGAAACTTTCAAATTAGAAACCTTATGTTGTAACGAGTTAATTATTATAGTATTAAATAACGTCAGAACACGTTTGTATCATAATTATTAGTAGGTCGTTAATATATTAGAAATAATTATTATAAGTTCAGATTCATCAGTTAATATACGTACAGATTTTCAGAAATAAAATAAATAAATGAGAAGCCAATAAGATCAGTAAATTAAATAAAGATCAGATAACTTATTCGCGTCTATTATTAATTGTAGCTTTCGTGAAGCCCGAGTAGTGTTCGTTCAGTCTTCATTCAGTCAGTTACTGGACTAGAGGTACGGATTTTTTGTCCTTTCAGTAAGGACTTCCTTTTTATGCATGATTAGGATTCCCCGTCTTCAGCCAAATGTTTTCCCCAGTATATGTTTAAGCTTATCAGTAATCATGTTAATAACTAAATAAATTGCATGAGCATTATATACAAGCATGACCAGTTTATGTACTAGTTACGGAGGTACCGTAACCACGACACTAGAGGCACCAGTGTCGTGACTCACATGCAGGAGAGTGATATCTTGCATCGTCCCACTCATGTTCAGTTTGGCTATTTTTATATGTATGTTTAGTGGGGCGTATGGATACATCCTAGGCTTATCAGTTTACAAGTAATCAGGGTGAATGTGGTGTGTGCTCTACATCCTTCACATTGGAGCTGATCCCTCCACCCAGCACAGTATTCAGAGGTCACCCCTCTACAGTTATTTAGAGGTCACCCCTCTACAGCATGACGAGGTCACCCCTCCAGTTATTCATGCACCGTTGTTACATCACATGACCTATATAAGCTCTGGCAATTAAAATACAATAAATGCATGTTTTCAGATTCAACAGATAACAGTTCAGCTTTATCATTTATAAATCAGCATTTACAGATTATACACAGATTTTCGCTGCAACTTTACTTATCAGTCTTACAGCTTCAATATTTCATTATCTTCTTCATTTCAGTAATTCCTTATCATGCTTTATATCCGTTCACTGAGCGTTATGCTCAGCCGTAGTTCCCTTTCATGATCTAACGGCAGGTACACCAGGACGCCCTTAGGATTCTGAGAGCATGCGCATTTGGATGGAAGCTATCCAGACTTCTTAATTTATTTACTTGCATTATTCTGCTTTTGGACATTGTTTAGTCCTTTCCTTTAGTATTTTATTTTTCATGTTTTGAGCTTGGTTGGATTACCGATGTTGATTCCGGTATTTCCGTTATGGTCATTTAATGTTTTAGGACATTTACCTTATGCTTTGATGACACGCCATAAATACACGTAACGATCCATTTATTCAAGTGGGGTGTTACACAAGGATTCTAATTATGGACTTATTGAAATTTGAGGTTTTATGAGGAATTTATTTATAAATATGAAACAAATAAAAGGAAAGCACAATCTCAACCCACCATTTCATGTATGCAAACTATGAAATGTAAAACTAGATAAAGAAAAGATCCAGAACATGTTTCTTCTATTGCAATTCCTTCAATAAAGTCTTAAGCTACATGGTAAGGTCTCAATGAAAAAAAAAACATCTCTCCTTGAGCCCATTATTCTTCATATGCATAGTTTCTTCAAATCTTTTAAATCACACACGTATAAGCACGTCATGGAAGTGAATAGATTTTGCCGAATTGTTTATATTCCTAATGATAATAAGATAGAAATAAAAAGATACCATTGAATTCTGAGTTGAACATTTAAGATGTTGAAAAGGTGATTAGCAAACTTGAAGTTAGCCCTTTCATACGAATTTTTGCTATGTTGTAACTGATGTTATAAGGTGTATGTAGGATCTTCACGAGTGTGTTTGGATTATGGAAATAGGCAGGGTATTTGTACTCGATCTAACTTTGTACTTATTTTTTTAGTTAATCTAAGGTAAAGAGAATCTTCATGGTGTTGAAACTTCCATATGAGACAAGAGAGACATATTTTATAGATGGAATGATACGAGTTTGGAAATATGGAACTCAAGATATATTCAACTTTAGGTGATTTATAAAGGGGTTGAGGGATGCAATACATGTTGCAAATTCAATGGAGATGTACTAGCTATATTGATGTTGAGTTATTGCTCATATAAATGTTATGCCGTTCAAAAAAAGTGATGTTATGCTTAAATATGAAGTGAATATCTGCACTAAGTCTAAACACATTTTGCACATTGTCCATTATATTGGTTTGCTTTACTAATGGAATTATGCATATATAGTGTTTCGGTCATTTATATGCATCGTAAGTTTTAATATTTCAAGAGTTTAACATTTAATTTATTTACATAATACCACACATCGATTTGTTGTAAAAACACTATTAATCGTTTTTAAGGCCTTGTGAATTTCATGCGTCAATAATTTTTAACGAGTTTTGTGTATTTCGGCAAGATTTACCTTAAAACCCAACTTATAATACATATAAACAACTATCACAAATGATTAAAATATATTTAAGGCGAGTTTTAGACTTTTTTTTTTTATTAAGATTTACATGTTTCTAGCCTCTTTGACCATAATTGGTCGTCTTTGACCATCGTCAATCATGATTGACTTATTCTTTTAACAAATTAATCGGCCACATTAAAGTTAATGACCTTGTGATCACTATAAAAAAGTTGTGCTTTCTCACAATTTTTTGTACATACTTCTAAATAATGTGGAAAATATTTTGAATTTATTAACACATATAAATGTATAAAAGAATGATCACATAAATAAGTGTGAACAAATTTTTAAACACCACACTTATATGTGTTGGAAATAAAAGTCCTTTTTTAATATGAAATATTTCATAACTTCTTCACACTTGTAGACCTCATTTTGTTACACCCATATTTTCCACACTTCTAAAAATGGGAAGTGTGGGAAATATGTGTGTAACTAAATGAGGTCCACATATGAAAGTGTGGAATAGTTATGAATTTTTCATATTAAAAAGTGTGAACTTTTATTTCCAACACATATAAGTGTGATGTTTAAAAATTTGTTCACACTTATTTATTTATTTTACACATTTATATGTGTTAATAAACTCAAAATATTTTTCACATTATTTAGAAGTGTGAGAAAACATAACTTTTTTTTACTATCTTCATCCCAAAATAAGTGTCCACGTTTGACTTTCGAAATCGTTTTTGTGCAACTTTGACCCTACTTATCTTTCGGTGTGTTATATAATACTTGATGAAAAATATATGAATGGATGTAGTTTTAAATATTTTTTCGTTGATATAATTTTTATCAACTATTGTATAACACAAATAATTATATTTACGACCAAAGTTTTAGAAAAAAAGACCGAAAAAATAAAACGTATGCATTTATTTTAGGACGAAAGGAATAATAGATACTTAGGCAGCGATTAATAAAGTCTTGCATGTTTCGTTTTGCAAAACTATTATTCAACGATACGATTTTATTCTTACTTTTTTAAAAACAATTTAGTTGGTTGAGATCAAAATTAAGCACTAATTTTGGGACATCAGAAGTAGCAAAGTAGTTGACTTATATTCGAACAGAGAGTATCTACATTAGAGGGAAGGGTATCATGACACACTTTTCCTTCTTTATTTTGGTCTCACAGGTGCTAAATTGGCGTAACATCAACACAAAACAACTAAAAAAAATACTCTTTCACTCCCAACACACAAACACCTCTTCATTTTGGCCCAACCACTATCTTTTATTTTTCTTTTTTTCATTTTCACACAAATTTAAATTCATTCCATTCAAATTAAAAATTACAAATATTATTTTAAATTTACAAATACATAATTTAAAAATACGATAAAAAAATTACGAAAATTTTAAAACACAACAATAAAAATAAACTGCTAATTTTGGGGTTGATTAGGTTCCCAAATATGCTCAATACGGCACCGTTGAAGCCTTGTATGTGCCGGTTTATCACGAAGTTCTTTTTGTTTTCTTTGGCGAACTGCACAACGCTTGACCCATGTTCTTAATAAATTTGGCTGTGGAGATACATACATTTCAACCGCTTCAGATATCGCATACCCTTGATTTTTTAAAATCATGTTATGGAATATGATACACATGTACATGATTTTACGTAACATGTTTACAGTCCAAGCACGCGCTGGTTGAGAAATATGCCATCTTCCTTGTAAGACACCAAATGCCCTTTATATATCTTTTCGTGCACCTTCTTGACGACATTTAAACAAAGGATTTTTTTTCATCACGTGCAACACTGAATGATTTCATAAACGATGACCGTTGTAGATAAATCACGTTTTCTAGGTAGTACCCTCTTTGAAATGTTTGCCTATTTGCAACATACGGGGCCTTTGGTTCGTTTCCTTCCAAAAGGTCGTCAAGTAATGGAGAATGATTCAGACGGTAATATCATTATTCGAACCTGCAATCCCGAAAAATGCACGTCAAATCCACAAATCGTATGATGCAATAGCCTCTAGTATTATGTTTGGGTATTTTTTATCACCCCTACCATATTGGCCTTTCCATAATCTCGGACAATTAATCCATTCTCAGTGCATACAATCTATACTATCAAGCATCCTGAAAAACCCATGAATCCTATTATGCGCCGCATATATGTTCTGAATGCCAACGGGTGTGGGTTTTCTTAAAAACTCAGGTTGAAACAAATCCATTACGCACTTCATAAAATTGTGAAAACAATCGCGTGCGCAATCTGCACCCATTTGCAAGTATTCATCTAATGAATCTGGCAGTGTACCAAACGCCAATTGGCGTATGGCAGATGTGCATTTCATTACACCAAAACTTTTCAAACCAGTTGCATCTATATGAATAGTAAAAAAGTGAAAGTGTTTGAGTGAAGGATTATTTGTTTGAATGTAATTTTCAATACCTTGAATAATCTCTAAAAACAGCGGACGCCGCATTCGATATCGCTTTTGGAAATATTTCGCGTGATACTTTGGATACAGACCGAAATAATCTGCCATTAAACGTTCTTCAGTAATTTCACGTTCACGATTAATGTATATACGCGTTCGTTTAACTTCGGGTTCATTTGCTTCGTTAAGCTGTGTTATGTAATCTAAGTCGGTCATATCTTTACAATCGGACAAATCGGCATAAGCTAATAACTCAGACATTTGTATATATTTTTTTGGTTGTTTGATGGAGAAATAATTTAAATGTGTGTGTTAAAAGTATGAAAATGAGATATATATAAAATAAAAGAATTAAAAAAAACAAATCTTGCAATGTCTCTTTCCTCCACTTCCAATCCTCTACTAAGTGTTCGTCGAACACTTGTTGGTTAACCAACGAAGCCACGACGAATAAAGGGGGGGGGGGGGGGGGGGGAGGGTCGGTGTGGCAACGACCACTGTCGAAAGCCGACGAGCATGTCATATGGGCATGGCGAAGTCACCTTCGCTGTGATACCGTTCCCTCTTAGGGATGTGAATAAATTGCATACGCAAAATTCAAATATGACAAAAATGATGTGTTTATTATTATTTAATTGCATGGTGAATTGCATCATTTTTATGGTCACCATACAATTGAGATGCCTCTTTTGATCCTTTCTTGAAACTTCGAGACTCGTCTCGTTTTCTAGAAACATCTTGAAACTCATAGATTATTCTTCCCTTCATAGCCTCTTTCCACAGTGCGCATATATATAAATTCCAACCATTTTCTACATTTCACATCATCTTATTCAATATTTCTGATTCGAGAAGCTACAAACCTTACATTATAAATCTAACAAAAATGGCAATGTCAAAGCACTATATGCTCATGCTATTACTAACAACAATAATGGCATGGATGATTATCGTGTTACCCGAAAAACCGAGGCTTTAATCCCCTACAATAACAGACCTCCGCTATGGGACGTGATGATCCCATCTGAAGACCCATTAAATCTCGCTAAAAACCTCGAAACAAAAAACTTGGCACGTGCAGATTGTAAGGAGACATCCATTCATCATGTGATATCATTAGATGTCCCCGGGATGAAGAGAGAAGACGTAAAAATAGAAGTTGAGGAGAACAGGGTTTTGAAAGTGAGTGGAGAGAAGAAGGCGTAAGAAGAAGCAGACGGAGACAAATGGCACAGGGCCCAAAGAACAAGTGGCAAGTTTTGTAGAAAATTTAAGTTACCTACGAATTCGGATTTGGAGAATATAACAGCCAACCTTGAAGATGGGGTTCTGAAGATCAGGGTTCCAAAGATGGCTCATGAGAAGAAGCAGTCTAAATTTATTGATATTATGGAGCATGGAACATCTGGTGAAGATATTAAAGCAACAAAGGCTGATGCTTAAACTAGCAAGTTTCAACATATATAGCATATGCATAAATCACAATATAAAGCAACAAAGTTCAACCACATACTTTCAATATATCTCCTCAAACTCATACTCTAAACATATAAGTCATATTCAACATTCAACATAATTGTTTATGTTGTTAAACTCTTTGTAAAGATATCAACAACGTTATTAGTTGAACTGAAATTTATAGTGTTCATCACCAGAAGCAACCTTATCATCTAATAAAATGTACATGAATCTGAAAGTGTTTGGTTTTCTCATAAAACACATGATTGGTAGTAACTTGAATAGCCGAAGTGCTATCATAATACAATAGAACTGGAAGTACACCATCCAATCCTAGACCCTTTAGCAAATGTGTGATCCAAATGATCACAGGCTGTAGATGCCATGCATATATACTCAGTTTTAGCTAAGGATCTAAAGATGGTTGTCTGCTTTTTACTCTTTCGTGAAACAAGATTACCAAAAATGTAAACACAACAACCAAACACATATTTTCTAATCATTAAAATTTTAGCCCAATCAGCATCAGCATCAGAGTAAGCATGCATACCAATATTCTTACCATGATAAAACTGAATACCAGACCTAGGTTTCTGTTTCAAATACCTCACAACTCTCAAAGATATAATAAAATAAGACTACATTGGAGCATGCATATGCTGTGTGACAAACAATGAAAAATATAAAATATATCTGGTCTAGTGATAGACAAATATATAGCTTTCACACAAACTTTTGATAAGAAGTTAAAATTTTAAGCTTTTTTTTATCCTTAACAGCCTCATTATAGCATAAACTCACATTATGCTACATATGAGTAGCAACATGCTTGCTAGCAAGTAGACCATATTCATACAATAACTCCATACAATACTTCCTTTAGTTCCTTTGAGACAAGCATAATCCACGCTTGTTATGTAACACTTCAATACAAAGAAAATATTTTAAAACCCTCAAGTCTTTAATTGAAATTTGGAAGCTAAAAATGTTTTAATCTTTTAAATCTCTTCCTTATTATTACTAGTAATCATAATATCATCAACAGATACTAAAAGAAACAAAAAATAAACCTTGATCATTTTTAACAAACAATAAATAAACATTTACTCAATGTCTAAATCCATGTTCCTTTAACACACTAGTCAATTTGCTTAAACCCATATAGAGATTTAACAAGTTTTTTTTTTTTGTAAAATATTTTTCGATAAATTTTATTATTAAAAAAAATATTTAAGAAAAATAATGTAGGTGAATCATACATCTTCATGTGTTACCTAAACAAACAACTTTCTAAGTAGGAAGAAACACATAAAACAAGATTAAAAAGACACATAAAACATAAAGAATATTAAAATTTCGAGCGCCCACATACTCTGATTCTAAAATCATCCGCCAAACATAACATTACCCGGAATATCTTGTCATCATACATATCATTATCATATGGGTCATAATCATTATCAATATTTTTATAAAAATCTTTTCATTATTCCCACAAACTATTAGTCTTATTTTCTTTTAATCAGATGTTTTACCAACCATAAATTTTTCCATATCATTCAAGCAGTAACGATTTTTTCGTTTTTTCTTTTGTAATCTAGTATTAATTTGGTAATTAATGATCAAAATTAATTCTCTATAATGTAAGGAAAAAATAAATAGCTCCACTCAGACTTACCGTGTTCTTTGATTTCATTAGTACATTCGTTCCAAATTAATAGTTATGTATTTCATTTTGAGTTGTCCTAAAATTATATTCTGTTTTCAAAAATAAATGTAAGTAATGTAACAAGTTTACAATATTGCACCTAATGATATTAAAAATTACAAATTATATACAAACTTTTAATTAATTCCAAAAGCATAATAGTGTTATTTTGCGAAAAAGTAAGATATAGAATGTGATGATAGTGGCGTTTTCTTAAACTATATGTTTGAAGGATAACTAATTTGAGACGGATGGAGTAGTAAAAAAAAGAATAATATGAGGCAAAGATTTTCAGCGTAATATTGGTAGAAAGAAAACACTGTATTATTTTCTCGTATTTGCGTAAATTTTATCCAAACAAAAGTTAAACTATGACAAAGATGACGTGTTTATTACTTGTACGGTGAAATGGCATCATTTTAATGTCACCATACAAGTGAAATGGTTCCTTTGACCTTTTCTTGAAACTTCTGGACTGCTCTCGTCGTTTTCTATCATTTTCTCGAAACACACAGAGTAGTCTTCTCTCTTCGTAACCTCCTCTCACAATGCGAATATATAAGGCCCAACCGTTCCAACATTTAACCCATACATCGGACTTGAACAGTCGCACCATTGCCTACTTAAGACAATATCATATTCTGAGAAGCTACCAAACCTTACATTCTAACTCTACCACAAATGTCAATGTCAAAGCACCATATGCTCATGCTATTATTAGGGTAAAAGTTATAAAATACAATCGTACTTATTGATTTGTGCCGACTTTAAACACTTACTAATTAATCTCGTGACTTTACCATTTTACTTTCGTATTTCTTCCGACTATACCAATATAAGCATAAAATGATTATATTGCCCTTTTAAATGACTAATATACCCTTTATCTTTTTCTTTTTCACATTCATTAAAAAACTCCCAGAAAATGTTTCCATAACTAAAAAACTTGTATACATATGCATTCTTATCAAAGTATAGATGCATCAGCTACTACTGTGTTGGGTGTTTTATCACCGGAATCTTTCACCATCTTTCTCTTCAAATCTCAGTCACCATCTAACCAATATCACATCCCATCTCTTTTTCTCTTTTTCTCTTTTTTTCTTTTTTCTTTTCTGACTTATGATTCTCTTTATCTCAGATCTATGTGTTCAACCATGGAAAAACCACCAATCTATTGGAAGTCAGACATAATATGTGTTTTCAACCATGGGAAAAGCACCGCCACCGTCTTCTACAATTATTTCGGATCTTGATATCTTACCAGAATCTGGTGGGTGGGGCGGGGTTATTATGACGTGGAATATGAACAACGATGATGAAAAATGTTGGACGTGGATCCATTCATTGCAAATACGAAATCAAAATTGGAAAACGATTTGGTTTTATGGGTTTATAGGGACTCGAAAGTTGTTAATTTGAACAAAATAGCAATAAATGCGGTTGTTCGATGACCGAATATATACAATCAATACGAGAGAGGGAATCTTGCCGCATTAATGAAAAAAGGGTTATAGAAGATGTTAAGAAAGCAAACCATATGAGAAATCATAGTAGATCATATAAGTGTAATTATGATAGAGGGAATCTTGCTGATTTAATGTTCATCTTTACCCCACAAGCTTATTCCGACAAGGATTAAATATACTCTTAAAGGAGAATTTGTTGATTTAATGTGTTTCAAATTAAATCCAAGGATTAAATATATTCTCTTATAGGAGAATTTGTAATCGTATGGTATATTTCTTATGAAAGAGCCATATTTATATAAGTGGCAATAAATGTAATTATGTTAAAAAAGACGAGGGTAATATAGTCATTTTATGCTTATATTGGTATAGTCGGAAGAAATATGAAAGTACAATGGTAAAGTCACGAGATTAATTAGTAAGTGTTTAAAGTCGGCACAAATCAATAAGTACGATGGTATTTTATAGCTTTTACCCCTATTATTAACAACAACAATTGCATGGATGATTATCATGTTACCCGCAAAAATCGAGGCTCTAATCCCATACAATAACAGACCTCCTCTATGGGACATGATGATCCCATCTGAAGACCCATTCAAGATCCTCGAACAAAACCCATTCAATCTCGCTAAAAACCTTGAAACAATAAACTTCGCACGTGCAGACTGGAAGGAGACATCCATGCATCACGTGATATCATTAGATGTCCCCGGGATGAAGAGAGAAGACATAAAGATAGAAGTTGAGGAGAACAGGGTTTTGAAAGTGAGCGGAGAGAAGAAGGCCGAAGAAGAAGCAGACGGAGACAAATGGCACAGGGCCGAAAGAACAAGTGGCAAGTTTTGGAGACAATTTAAGTTACCTGCGAATTCGGATTTGGAGAATATAACAGCGCACCTTGAAGATGGGGTTTTGAAGATCAAGGTTCCAAAGATGGCACATGAAAAGAAGCAGGCTAAAGTTATTGATATTATGGAGCATGGAACATCTGGAGAAGATATTAAAGCAACAAAGGCTGCTGCTTAAACTAGCAAGTTTTGACATAGCATATGCATAAATCATAATATAATTTCGCTTACTAACTTCTTGGTTGTTTTATAGTACGATGGATGCTATAATTGTAATTTCATAGTCTTGTCAGGAATTTCATAGTGTTGTCTGGTAATAAATACTCAATTTTAGTTACAAAATATTGGAAACAGAGACAACTAGAATTTCACTTCCAGTTATAGACGATATCTACGGCCCTGATGAAACCGTGACTCAAGAGATAAGTTGTGATCTCTTTTGTGGACAAGTTATGAGCTCTAAAGCTAAGCTTGAGCTGGTAAACTTTGGTCTTATATCTTCCTGAAATTGTACTTATGAACTTTTGGTAGTCTTTTTTCTATTTAAATTCGCTTTTAGATCTTCATCACTTCATCATCTAAGTCCGAACAGCCAGCTTGTATCTATTTACGACTTTCGTCCCTGTATATCTTCCGAGTAGATTCTTCTTCAAATAGACGATTTTTATTTGCTCGAGCGTTAGCTTTAAAGGTGAATCCCCAAGCTTCATATCCAGAAGGATGATCCGTGTAACTTTTGTTGAACAGCTAGCTTTGCATTAAAAAACCACTCACTAGCAAAGAGGGCAGAGAAATAGATTACAGAAAGATAGTATGATCGGGTCATTAATCAAATCAATCCAAACGGGTTTGATTTAATTTTCCTATTTCTTTTAGAAACAAAGAATGAGAAAGAATTTAATTTCACCAAGTAAAATATATTTTCTAAGAGGCTCTTAGGTCAAAACAAACACGCTTACGATATTGTCATACGATTCAAAACATAATTTGGCAACCGCGTAAAAGCATGTGTCGGGAATTATGGTAAAATTAACTAAAGGGCGATAGATAGGTTAAGTAAGAACGATAATGTTAAAATTAACTAAGGACGATAGATTAACTAAGGACGATAGATTAGGAAGCTACATAACGGTTCACAAAAAGGTGTTGAGCATCTTGTAGTCAGGAAAGGTGTTGAGCATCTTCTACACCTCGATCGCATAACGGATAATATGTCAAGTCTAAGCCTCGACGGCGTCAATTTACTTCTAGCAAGAGGCGGTCTTTGGGGACACACCACGAGTGAATGTTTACTTTTATCAAAATTTGAAAAATTAATATATGTATAATTAACACACGATTGAAGCATTCAACCACATCAAACACTGATAGGTGTATAAACACCCATCTTTTCTACCACTTAATTACAATAATAACCGGACCAAAACGTGTATTTTATGTCTTTTATGTCGGAATTATGCGTGGTTTGTGTTTTTGTTGTGATTTAGGACGAAAAGGTGAAAAGTGGAGAAAACACGGAAATTCACGGGCATTTACGGACTTTTATTGAAGAAAAGGATGAAAGACGAAGTCGAGAAGTCAAGAGTGGAAAAAGAACGGAAGTCCAAGACCAATTCTGAAGATTTATCGAAGAAAAAGTCAAAAGACGGAAGTTTATCAAAAGCCGAAGAATTCAAGTCTATTTTATTGAAGAATTTAAAGACGAGTTCAAAAGAAATCCCAAGCCACAAGTCATTATAGTCCAAGTTTAAAGAAGATTAAAAGGAAAAAGGACTTATGGTGCAATTAATGAAGACTATACGCTTAAGGGCTTAATCTTGCAATTAACAAGAAATGAAGGAGGGGAGGAAGCTTCCTTAATCCTCCCCTATATATAGATTAGGATAGTCATTATTTTTCCTTGTTGGCTAAGTGTGACAATTAGCTCTTCCACCATTTTATTTATCTTGTCATTTAATTTCTTGTCAATTTAAATACCTTGTCTTGCACCTTAAATTCATTTAATTTCAAGTAAGTTTTCATTTAATTATTGTCAATCTTTACTTTATCTTGTCAATATCTTATCTACCTTTCTTAATCTTTGATTTATGTGTTTAGGTTTATGTTCATGTTCATGCTTTTATTTTGATTCGAATGGTTTTTTAATTATTGTGATTAAATTTGTTTGTTTTGTTGATTTTAATTGTTTGTTTATGTTTATCTATTGATTCGTTACTGTTTAGTTTAAATCGTGTGTTTTTATTTTGATTAATTTGTTATTAGATCTGCTGTTACTGTATCCCCTTGTTCTTCGGGAGTGTTTGTTTTGTTTCTGATCTTTCCAGGAAATCTTCCAAACCAAGAAGGAGAGAAGGCTTCATTCGGAACTCCAAAGTTCCGAGTCAAGGGTTTCATCCGGAAGATTTTAGGCTCAGCAAAACTTCTGAGTCAAGCTTGTTCATCCGGAACATTCAAAGTTCCGGATCAAGGATAACTTTCGACTCAAGATTCATTCATTCGGAACTTAAAAGTTCCGAACCAGAAAAGCTTCATTCGGAACTCAAAAGTTCCGGGTCAAGCAATTCATTCGGAACTCCAAAACTTCCGGATCAGTGAGTGTTCATTCGGAAGTTTCCAAAGTTCCGGATCAAGGGTTTCATTCGGAACTTCTTAAAGTTCCGAACCAACTTCCGGATCAAGAGCAAGTTCCGAATCAGAGGGCTTCATTCGGAAGTTTGAAACTTCCGAATCAAGGATGCTTCATTCGGAATCTTCCGAATCAAGGGTGACCAAAAACTTCCGAATCAAGGCAAAATTTAGAAGTTCCGAATCAGTAAAGTTCCAAACGAAGGATTGTTTTGGATAAGTGACATATTCAGATCAATTTGTTCCGGATCAAGGATTTTGGTAATATTTCGAGCGAAGAAGAATCATTCCAACTGAAGGTGACATTCCGGACGAGTGATTGCTCCAAACGAAGGATTATTCCGAATGAGCTGTATTCAGGTTCTTATTAGCTTTTGTCTTTGATTTTTATTTTCAAGCTTTATTTTTCCTGCCTTTTATCTAATTGCACTTTAAGATTATTTGCCTTAGCTTTATTTTAGTTTTGCCTTAGTTTAAGTTTTAGTCGCGTTTTAAGTTTGCCTTAGTTAGATTTAAGTTTGCGTCATTCACTTTAGTGCCCTTTAATTTCAGTCACGTTTTTAAATACTTGCACCTTTATTTTAATTAGACTTAGATTTACTTTAAGAGCCCATTTACTTTAATTGTTTTGCACCCTTTATTTTAAACACTACAACGACACATCTTTCTTTTTTACCAAAAACAATAGAGTCACATAGAGAGCCTAGATCAATTCGATTAGACAGGAACAACGAATTTAACTTTAAAAATTTTAACTAGGGAAAATCTTAGTTATCAAACACACCCCCCCCACCCCACTTCTTATAACAATCAAAACATCAAGATATGTCCACAAATATGTACTTATCAACAATACAAAGAAAAATAAGTTGTTCTCTTATCAGATGCGGATTCTATACTAATAATCTTTCTACAATGAATCCTCACTACAAATCCTCAGTTAATACAAACTAATATCAGACTAAACTTTATCAAATGATTAAATAAACAACCAATTCTAGCAAACTCAAGAATTGAAAAACAACTTTGTGGGTGTGAATCGACAGAAGAATGAAAAGTGAGAAACCTTAGCTACACGAGGACCATATATACCAAGATAGATTAGGAAAATGCTAAATAAAGTCTACAAAATCAAACAAAAGTTATATAAAAAGAACAATTACAACAAAAGGCATCCAAATATAAGTTTGACCAAAAGTCAACGACATACTTTTAACATCCCTCCTCAAACTCATACTCTAAACCTATTCGTCATATTCAACATTAAGCATAATTGTTTATATTGTAAAACTCTTTTTAAAGGTATCAATAACATTGTTAGTTGAACTGTTATTTGTAGTGTTTATCACACCAGAAGTAACCTTCTATCTAATAAAATGTACATGAATCTAAAAGTGTTTGGTTTTCTCATAAAACACATGATTGATAGTAACTTGAATAACAGAAGTGATATCACAATATAGTGGAACTAGAAGTACACCATCCAATCCTAAATCTTTTAGCAAATGTGTGATCCAAATGATCTCACAAGTTCTAGATACCATGCATATATACTCAGGTTCAGCTAAGGATCTAAAGATGGTTACCTGCTTTTTACTCTTCTATGAAACACGATTACCAAAAAAGTAAACACAAAAACCAAACATAAATTTTCTAGTCATTAAAATTTTAGTCCAATCAGCATCAGAGCAAGCATGCATACCAACATTCTTACCATGATAAAACTGAATACCAACCTAGGTTTCTGTTTCAGATACCTCACAACTCTCAAAGATATAGTAAAATGAGACTACATAGGAAAATGTATATGTTGTGTGACAAACAATGAACAACATAAATTATATATGGTCTAGTGATAGACAAATATATCATCTTTCACACAAGCTATTGATATGAAGTTAAAATTTTAAGCTTTTTATTCTTAACAGTCTCATTATAGCTCAAACTCACATTATGCTACATAGGAGTAGCAGTATGTTTGCTAGCAAGTAGACCATATTTGCACAATAGCTCCACACAATACTTCCTTTGATTCCTTTGAGACAAGCATAATCCACGCTTGTTATGTAACACTTCAATACGAAGAAAATATTTTAAAACCCCCAAGTATTTATTTAAATTTGAAAGGTAAAAATATTTTAAGCATTTAATTCTCTTCCTTATTATGACTAAGTAATCATAAATTCATAATATCATCAACATATACTAAAAGAAACAAAAATAAACCTTGATCATTTTTAGAAAACAAGAAATAATCATTTACACTATGTCTAAATCCACCATGTTCCTTCAACACACTAGTCAATTACTTATTCCATTGCATAGGAAGCTTGCTTAAACCTATATAGAGACATAACACGCTTTTTTTGGTAAAGGATTTCTCGATAAATTTTATTATTTCAAAAAAACATTTAAGTACAAAAGATGTAGATGAATCATACATCTCCCCCCGTTATAGAGACATACAACTTTCTAAGTAGGAAGAAACACATAATATAAGATTACAAAGACACATAGAACATAAAGAATACTATAATTTCGAGCGTCACATACTCTGTTTCTAAGATCATCAGCTAGACAAGACATTGTCTGAAATATCTTGTCATAATACATATCATTATCATATGAGTCGTAATAATCATTAATATTCTTATAAAAGTCTTTTTATTATTCCCACAAACTATTAGTCTCATTTTTATATCAAATGTTTTAGCAACCATATTATTTAAGCAATAACGATTATTTCGTGTTTTCTTTTGTAGTCTCAACTCCTCGTAGTAGACTAAAAAAATGTAAGAAAAATAATAGCTCCACTTATACTTACAGTGTTCTTTAATTTTATTAGTAAATAAAAATAGAATAATACGAGGCAAAGATTCTCAGCTTAATATTGATAGAAAAAAAACACTGGTATATTCTCGTATTTGCGTAAATTTTATCCAAACAAAAGTTCAAATATGACAAAGATGACGTGTTTATTACTTTTACGGTGAAGTGGCATCATTTTGATGTCACCATACAAGTGACATGGTTCCTTTGACCTTTTCTTGAAACTTCGGGACTGCTCTCGTCGTTTTCTATCATTTTCTCGAAACTCATAGATTAGTCTTCTCTGACAATGCGCATATATAAGGCCTGACCATTCCTACGTAAGACTATCATATTCAATATCTTCTGATTCGATAAGCTAGCAAACCTTACATTCTAAATCTACCGAAAATGGCAATGTCAAAGCAGCATATGCTCATGCTATTACTAACAACAACAATGGCATGGATGATTATCATGTTACCCGCAAAAACCGAGGCTCTAATTCCATACAATAACAGACCTCTATGGGACATGATGATCCCATCTGAAGACCCATTCAAAATTCTCGAACAAAACCCATTCAATCTCGCTAAAAACCTCGAAACAATAAACTTGGCACGTGCAGACTGGAAGGAGACACCCATCCATCACGTGATATCATTAGATGTCCCCGGGATGAAGAGAGAAGACATAAAGATAGAGGTTGAGGAGAACAGAGTTTTGAAAGTGAGCGGAGAGAAGAAGGCCGAAGAGGAAGCAGACGGAGACAAATGGCACAGGGCCGAAAGAACAAGTGGCAAGTTTTGGAGACAATTTAAGTTACCTGAGAATTCGAATTTGGTGAATATAACAGCCCACCTTGAAGATGTGGTTCTGAAGATCAGGGTTCTAAAGATCACTACTAGAAAAAGGAGCAATAGCGACGGTGTTTTCCGTCGGAAATCCGTCAGTGTAGGTCCTTTCTGACGGATTTGCGACGAAAACGATGTGTCGCTAAATGCTTCCTAGCTAATCCCTATCAGCCGGAACTCTGTCGGAAATACCGATGAAAAAAGCGTGTCGGAATTCTGTTGGTATTAATTTCTCTCGGAAATCTGTCGGTAAAAATAAATACTATACCTGTCAGAAATTCGTCGGTAAAATGTCCCTCGTAAATCTGTCAGAAAATTTCTATCGGTAAGCAGTCACAAATCTGTCGCAATATAAAAAATTAATTTGCAGCTTAATGCTCAAATTTATGTAATCCGGTTTCTAAAATGGTTAAAAAAAATGGACAATTCACGACCAAATAGTTCAATTACCAAATCTCACTTTACATATAATAAAGATTACAGATTCAATTACAAAATCTCATTTCTAGAAATGGATAATTCAATATTAAACAACCGTTTGGGATTCAAATAACAAGTTATAGTCGAATTGAACGAGTTGAACGACTTAAATAAAACATTCAAAGTGAAACTAGTAACCCGTCTTAAAATGCTATAATGTTATCAAGCTAAGGAGGAGGGCGGGAATCCGCAAACTTTCTTAAAACCAAGTTAATGTCATCCATTTTTTGTTTCCATTCCCTCTCTCGGGCTTGTTCACGAGCATCTGCCTCTAGTTCCCGTTGTCGCATGTGCTCTATCACTTGATGCTCAACTTGACGTTGTACCTCATTCTCCATATCTCTTTGGGACTGTGCTCGAATTTCTGCGTTTTCCGAGGACAATATTTCCCCTCGGAAATTTGTCACAAATCTGTCGGAATATCTTCGCAAAATATTGACCAATGTATCAGTCGCTAAAGTGCTAGAACTCTGTCGGTAATTAGCGACAGAAATCACTCCGTCGGAAAATCCGTCGCTGAAAGTCCTTTTTCTAGTAGTGGATGGCTCATGAGAAGAAGCAGTCTAAGCTTATTGATATCATGGAGCATGGAACATTTGTTGAAGATATTAAAGCAACAAAGGCTGTTGCATAAACTAGCAAGTTTTGATATACCATATGCCACATATATTAATGTATTTTAATAACATTGTGGTTGTTTTATACTTTTATAGTACGATGGGTGGATGTAGAGTTTTGTGTGGTAATCGTATGTGCCTTGTAATAACGAAAGAAAACTTGCACTGCACATCTTATCTAAAAAAAACAAACAAACAAACATTTTAGTTATAAAATATTAGGATGAGGGCCGTGTTGGGACGGTTTTTAGCTAAAATCAAACATTGAACTGAAAATTTCGGCTTTTAAGAATCGTAAATCGTCCGGTTTTAGTTTTATTTTCGGTTATTTTTCCTTAAAATTTCTTCATTTGTTAACTTAAAATTATGATCATAACTATATCTGGTTTCCTCTATAATAAAACAAACAACTAATATTTTTATATTAATCTCAATAACATGTTTATCATTTAACATGTTCACTATGCAAATAAAAAACGTCTTCGTTCCTTTTGTTGCTAACCTGATCCTTATTGAGGATTTGAGATGTATAGCTAAAAAGATAAAAGATAATCAATTTATATATAAATAGAATATAAATGCCACAAGTAACAATCTTTAATGACAAATACTCCACTAATTTTATTGCTAGTAATAACAACTACGAGTTTAATAAATTAAAATAGAACACTGAGTTAAGATATTAGGCTACAAAATAGAATAAGTATCTCTGTTTTTCTAGTTTATATGCAAACATTTTAGACGTATATATAACAAACTTCTAACAATAGTGACGTAAACCATAGTTGGGTTAAGAAACAAAAAGTGATTATTAGTTTATTACATCCACATTCATGGTCACAATCCAATCATCTATTAATGAGAAAAAATACAAGTAATAACAAATTAGCTACTACTTGCATTACAATAAATCCAAGTAAACATAAAATCACTAATGAATTTATATATAAAATAAAAATATCAACAACATGTAATTGGTATATTTATTTTAATTAAACACTAATAAACTACCAGTAGGAAAAAATAAAATGTTCATGATTCATTGATCGAACATATAGTAATATTATTAATTTGTCAAAAAAGTATTTAGATGATATATTCAAATCTTTGGTATAAATAGTTTAACATTATTATTTTTTTATAAATATATAAATATTTTGTAAAATTTAAAAGATATTTAATCGTGGAGCGAGGCTGTTTTTTAGGTTTTTTTTGTATGCAACCCAAAGCCGCCCCAAACATTCGGTTTTTCTAAAACGCAAAACCGTTGACGTCGGTTTTTCAAATGGTTTGGTTTTTTCGGTGCGAGGTTTTTGATTTTTTCGGTTTCGATTCCGGTTATAGTCGAGACGGCCCTTAAGAAACCATGACTTAAGATACAAGTTATAATGTCTAAAGCTATGCTTGAGTTGGTAACTTATACCTTCTTGAAATTGTATTTGTGAACTTTTGGTAGTTTTTCATTGGATATATCTCCACCATCACTCTCTTTAATAATTCACTCTTATTTGTAACCGAACACTCTCATCGGTCAAATTTTTTTAAAAAATAATATTTTTATTAATTAATAATTAAAAACATTAGATTAAAAATTAAATTTAAAAACATTTCATTAAAAGTTACAAGCGTTACATTAAAAATACAAAACAAAACATCACGAGAAACGTGTTCGATTAAGTCTGCTTTAAGCCTTTGATGACTTGATGTACCTGATAATTATGTACCTTTGTTCATCCAATCGAATGAGATCATCGGATCGATTTTGTTCCTCTTCATACCATGTTGGACTTATTGCCACCATACGATCTTTGTTAATCATATTATGTAATATGATGCATGTATACATTACATACGGTAATTTGTCTTTGATATGAGCCTTTGCTGGCATGGCTAAAATAGACCATTACTTTTTAGGACACCAAAAGCATGTACTACATATTTCCTTGCCGCTTCATGGATTGCTTTATATCGTAACATTTTGTGGTCATCGTCGGCTAAATTTGTAACCGACTCAACAAATGGAACCCATTTATGATATATCACATCACAAAGATAGTATCCACATGGGTAAGTTAGATCATTTGCCACAAAGGAGGTCTCTGGTGCTTTTCCTATTTTGAGATCGTTGAGTAAATGAGATCGTTGTATAAACTCGATGTCGTTGTTTGATCCCGCAAATCCAAAATATGCAAGCATACCCATAAGTATTTTGATGCAACAGCCTCCAACAAAATGAATGGTTCCATCTCATGATCACATCTACGATATTGCACTTGTGTGCGATTAGACAACTAAACCATGCCCATGTAGAATCAAGACTTTCTAGCATTCATGGAAACCGTGTTTTTCTTCGTGAGACACATATAACTTTCAACCGCAGGGATAGTTGGTTTGCGCAAATACTCCGGTCTAAAAAATCTCCATTATGGCATCACACAAAAATAAACAAGTGATTTTAGAGAAGTGACGTGACCCATTTGAAAATATTCATCAAGGGCGTCTGTAACGGTGTTGTATGCTAATTTATGAATCATTGTGGTGCATTATAAAAACGATAAAATCCGTAGTTTTCTAGCATAATTTTCTTTCAAATGCAATTAATCAATATGAATCGTAACTTCGTCAACAATATTTGTGGAAAGCATTCAAATCATTTGGAATCTCTCCTCAAAACTTTCTGTCGGAAACATCTTATTGTTACTAAAGTAGGTAACAACTAGACGGTCATGAGCAGCATAGTAATTACGAGGTATGTTAGTTCTTTTTTGCTGCTTTCGTGTTGGTGTTGGTAAACAAACGAAAAACAACAATGCTCTGCATAAAAAATTCAAATCGCGTTAGATTGTTTCTTTTCTTTTATCAAATATTTCTTCACCTCTTGGGAAATCCACATGATTTGTGTGAAAACTAGAAGGGAGGGGGGGGGGGGGGGTGAATAGTTTATCAGTGACAATTACGGTTTCAAAATTATTTATTCGTAAAAGGTTAGATTCAAGATTATATCAATTTCACTTGCAACCAATCTGAATATGCAATAATTAAATCTAACTAATAATGTAAATGACAAGTATGAAGTAAGTGATATGAGGGAAAGAATACGTAAACCCCTACACCAAGATTTATAGTGGTTCGTCTATGAAGCTGCTCTTCGCCCAACTCCACTCACCGAGTACCTTACTCGAAATTTCACTATATAAAAAAGATCCCTTACTGCGGAGAAAACCGTATACACGTAGCTTACACCAATTACCGACACAAAGCTAGATGTCTAGTTTTAATCTTACCTAGAACCAATCTACACTCGTATTTCCTCTCATATGAAATACTAGAACGATCACTCGATCTATCAACTACACACTTATACACAATATCAAAGTGGATCATAAGTATTTCCACACCTTGGAAATACACTCACAAATATCAAAAATATATCTACACTACACGAGCTCTCAAGATCATACACACATATACAATAAATGGATGATATACAACAATCAACACTATAAATCAACACTTGATCTTTGAAGAAATCAAAAGTATTCTTCTCTTGTATAAAGTAGAGGTATGAGAACTGAATCACTTGTAAACAATTATACATACAAGTTATATGATCAAAAGAATAAAGAATTAAGAAGGGTTTAGACACTGAGTTTTATTTGTGCAAAGAGGTATTTGATCAATTAAAATAATGGTCTATTTATTATGAGAGACTCAACTGAGGAGCGTTTTCGGTGCACTAAGCAACACATCTGGTGCACTAAGCTAAGTGCACCAGCACCCTAGTCTAGCGTACCAGCTAGACTAGACGATCCTTTTTGTCTTTTATTGGTGAAGGTATTTTTTGGTGTAGGTCTTAATCCATTGGGAGGGAGAAAACTTGAAATTTTTATATTTTGATTAAAACATTTTATTTATATTAGAAAATACTTTGTAACATTTTATACAATTTGTGTATATTTTATAAAATGTTAGTTTTAAAAGACTTGAATTTCCTTTGACCATTTTGTAAGTATATAAATTGTGTGTGCATACCTTAACTGATATTATGCCGGAATAAATATTAAAGACTAAAAGTTTGCTTACTTTAATTTTATAGGTAACATTTTTGCACTTTTTAATTATCAAAACGTCGAGAAGTCATAAAATATAAATAACGTTTTTACGATATTATTTGTATTAACAATCTCTCGCTTTTTGATGATTACAAAATAATATACTCATTTTATATAAATTTATATTTAAGCAAATATTTAATGAGTTTATATTTATTTCCACGCCTTTTTGGAGAATAAAAAAGGCATCTTCGAATAGTAGAAGAAAGGAAATTGACGGTATAATTGCTCTCCTTGATGTAAGCTCCCCGTAAATCGGGACATCAAGGGATCGATCTATGGATGCTTGCTACAAAACAAATATTAAGAGTACAAACATATATATACACAACACTCACATGTTTAGCTTAAACAATTAACCATTTAAAGGTAAAGATTAGTAAGAATTGTCATACATAAGTTAAAGAGAGACATAAAAATATATAAAGAAATGATTGCAACAACTACAACCTACATCATAAAAAAACATTGAATAAAAAATACAAGTAAAATAAATCATAGAAACTACTACAACAACACAAGTATGTCAATAACTAACCACATGGTTTTAGCTTGAAGGTGGAACATTTCATGGTGCGAAAGATGATGGAGTTGTTTGTTGTGGAGTGTTGTCAATAAGAGGTTGAGAAAGCATGAAATCAATATAATGTAAGAAAACATGAGTTAGAGTTAATCTCCTAATCCAAACATGAGATTGCGGTTGTGTAAGCAACATAGACAACTAGTTTCATGTAGTCCAAGGTATTTGAACGGAACGAGGTTACCTATAATGGATGATGAAGGCACATGAGATGAAAGAGAAGGTGATAGAGATGAGTATGTAATGTCAAGAGGTGTTAGTGGTGATAGGCTAAGTGAAATATTCATAGAATCATTTTCACTTGTGGATGGTGGATGTGAGACTCTTGGTGGTGGTGAGTGTGAGCTTAAGTAGAGATTTGTGGAATGAGAAGAAAATAGTAAAGAGGAAGATGTGAGTCTTTTCAATGGGTGCATTTGGTGTTATAGAAGACTTAGGAGTTGTTGTGGGTGATGGAGTTTTCTCAAGAGTGAGATCAACTTGAAGCTCTTTAGGACGGATTATGGTGAATTTTGGTCTTTTGTTGGTGTTGGAGGATGATGCTTGTGATTAATCTATGGTAGAAAGGAGGGAGAATATGGTTGTATAAGATAGTGATGGTAGAGGTGAAGTGTTAGTGATTTATAATCAAGAAAAATGATAGAAATGGAAGTTTTGGTGTGTGTTTCTTGTAATTACAGAAAATGTATGCTTTTTTAGCCATTTGAATTTAGAATAGGGTTAGGAAATTTAGAAAGTTGAAGCCCATGCTAGTCACGGCTGCACAGTAGTTCCGGTGCACTAAGTTGTGTTGTGGGTTCACTTAAGTTAAGGGTGCCGGTTATACTATTTTAAGTGTACCGGTGGCCTAAACGGACAATATTTCCAAAACAGAGCCATTGTACATATACTGCATCAGAAAGGTGGGTTGGCTGTATTGTTTTTGCAGCTAATTCTTGACAAAGACAAAAATACAAGCAAGCAACTACTAGATAATGCACGAATCATATAACCAATTAAACATGTCATGTTCATAAAGAAAATAATTAAAGATTTAGGGTCATACTAAAGTTACCAACAAGTCTAAAGTCATACAAAAGTTACCCACAATTAATTCTAAAATATATTATCAACAAGTAAATTTAGACAAGATCAATCAAAACACCGTGTATGTTAAACAAAGTGAAATCATTCATTTAACAAAAATCTATACAAATTATTAACCGGTATTAACATATAATAAAAGACATGTAAAAACTCGTCCATGCACGAGTACTATGTTCTATATAAGTGTAAAATCTAGTATTATTTATTAAAAAAACCTTAAACATTACAAAAACATAGATTTATGATTATCACAATATTTAACTTCAAAACACCTAAGCCTTTCTATTTTTGGAAAAAGGGTTTCTCTGGTAAATTTTACAAGGCCAAAAAACATTTAAGTACAAAGGGATCCTACATCTCCTCCCTTTACATGGGCAATCAATTTCCTATCAGGAAGAAACACATAATATAATGAATCCGTCAACATTAAGTTTAGACATAACCACCACAATAATATCCTTCAACTTTGTATCAACATGAAGATCAATAATTGCTCTAGCATATCTTGACCTCCCCGTGATTGTTTACACATATTAGAATTATAAGACTCTAACGAGGGGGTGTAAAGTTTTGTAGCAATAGCACTTAAGCCATCCACATTAAATGCCGTCATATTACCAACATCCTTTTCAAGTATATTCATAACCGGGTCCTATTTTTGTAAGAATAATAGGGTTATTACAAATAAAACAAGGACCACTTTCAAGCATAGCATTTACACCCTCTAGAGAGTTAAATTGAAAGTAAAATAATACAGTAGACGAGTTACGCATTGATTTAGCCAATCCAAATTAACTCCAAGTGTTCCTAACATAATTAGAAATAACGGGGTATGCCACCCATTTATCCAAGAAAAAACCATACAACGAATTTGCATATTTTTCAGTAGTTACACGGGTAGAATCCAACAGGACCGTCACCTCATCCTCGTCTTTGGTTGGTGTTACTAACATACAAAATCTAGAATAATTATTACTCGGTTCACTAGTAAATAAGTTAGCAAATGATGTACCGTCTTTATGACCTTTATGCCCTGGAGTAACACACGACGTCTAATCCTTTTGAACACCCTCAACATTAGTCATACTAGTATTTAGATCAGTCGTAAGATCAGTTTTGTAACCTGTCGTGGTATCAAAACATGATCATCAACACTTGTAGGACTAGAAACCCTAACCAAAACAATGTTAGTATTCTTCCCCGCAACCTTATCACCCATCATAGAGCTCTTGTTTCCCCTTCTCCCGGATCCAAAGAACATGGTTTCATCCCCACCACTCACAATCCACATTAACCAAATCAAAAGAAAAAAAAACTAAAAGTTGCACAAGCACGTCTTGTCTAATAATTATAACTACACAAACCCACAAGGATTTGTGATCAAGTTAAACCCTTAGAACAAAATACCTAGTGAGTGAGTTGTAGAACAAAATTAGAGCAACGATAAAAAAGATAATAACCCTAAAAACCTTAGCAGCATTAACCATAAGACGAAACTCGAATAACAATTTGGAGAGAAAAAACCTTAAAAACATAAGAAAATAATGATCTAATGACAATATGCGATGAATAACTAACAAGGGCGTTAATTTTCAATATAGACCTGATAGGATTAGTGTATCAAATAGGGTAGAAACGATTTAAGGGTTTCAGAAAAGTCGCTAAAAGAATCGGCAATTAAGGTATCGGGGAGGTGTTTTTTACACTTAGGAGTTCTGATGAGTTTTTCCCTAGGTCTTATCTAGACACGTGACATGTTCGGTGGGAAATACCTTCGACTTCTCATTATTTTCAATACGACAGTTGATACTAATTGTAGTCTTCTCTCACTTGAAAATCATGGAAGATGTAACTACTGTCTTCTAATAAAGATTAATATTCACAAATAGAGATTGGTCAGTGACGTCCTTCCAACCCGCTATAATTAAGATATATGTGGAATTGACCTCTATTCAACCTTATGTCATGTATGTGAATGAAGAGATAGAAGCCTCTAGTTACCTATTCATTCATTTTCGATTGCTTCTCGGCTATGGAAATCGGTCCCGTCTTTGGGGGGCTTTCATGATTATCCTAAATCACATGAGCATATTCCGCCGATCTTAACAAAAAAACAGAGATTTGGTTTGATGTAGTTGTTTATCAACTGCTTGGATGTAGTTGAATGATAAGGATGTAGTCGAACCTCTGGATAACGATATGGAAATATTTCTGGCGGCTAAAACATCTGATATAAGATATGGGACTAATAGTTTGTGGGAACAATGTAAATACACTTACAATAATACTTATGATGATTATGACCTACATGGTGATGATATATATGATGATTATGATATTCCGGGGAGCTTCTAGTCTATAGCTGATAATTTTAGAATAAGAGCCCGTAGACATAAGAAATTTTAGTATTTATTATCTTTTATGTGACTTTGTAGTCATGTTTTATGTGTTTGAAATTGTTTGCCTTGTAATGGGCGAATATGTAAGATTCACCTACATCCTTTGTACTTCAATGATCTTTTAGAGTAATAATATTTACCGAAAAATGCTTTACCAAAAATCAATCAACTACATGGATCATATGGAGATAGAAACAAAATTTGTTTCGGTTTAAAATACTGCAAGCCTATTAGGCTAGGCACAACGCATGGGGGTCGCGACCTAGTTTTTTCGGCCGGCGACCTAGTGCGACCTATTTGCCACAACCCGGCGACCTAGTGCGACCTGATTTAAATTTTTTTTTTTTATTTTTAATAAAAATAACATTTTATATTCAATAAAAATAACATTTTATATTTAATAAAAATAACATTTTATTCCAAAAAAAAACATTTTATTCCATACAACACGCGTTATACTAAAAAAAAAACATTACATAAACTAAAAAACATTAGGAAACTTAAAAGTAAAGAGGGTATAATGCATTAGCTAAAACTAACTCCAAAAATTGTCAAATTAATATATGTTGTGAGGAATTAAAAAAAAACTCAATAAATTAAAATTTGGAATTTTTTTATAAAATTTATATAAATAAAACATGTTAAATTTAAAAAAAAAAGTTTTTTTTCTATAAAACACACAGACACAAACACAAACACAAACACAAAAGAGGTCGTGGGTAGGATCGAATTGTGCTCGACTGAAACCGGCGACCGAATCGCCGCAACGCGGCGACTCGGTCGCGACCGAGTTTTTTCCGGTGCGTTGTGCCTAGCCTTAAGAACCTCCCCTAAAAAAATCCTATCTATACCCCTCTGAATTGTACATTTTTTTTACTTTTTTTATTTTTTTTAATTTTTATAATTTTGGTTTTGTTATAAATTGTTATAAAAAGATAAAGTTTAACAAGTCAAAATTGTTAAACTGATAAAGATACGGAACAAAAACTGATAAATAAACTGTCTGGGAGAAAAAAGTATACAAATAGTATACTTTTTGTGCCTTTTCAAGTAGGTAGGGGTACCAATAGAGGGTAAAAACTGGAAATGGCGTACATATTTTAATGACTTGTGACCAACCTTAGCTTACTTTTTGCCAAATATCATAAAATCATGAGTATGACATATGGGTCTACAAGTGAAAATAAAGTGTCATCGTACATTCTATATTAACTACCATTTGATGACTCCTTGTCAATGTGGTACGAATGGCCCGAAACCGTGCATCGTGTTCAATACCATGTGGTCACTGTAAAAGTAGATCAGTAACGCTGTGTGATATATATTGGTCGAGACACAAACTTTATATGAGGATGGTAGGGGTCATGATGCGACGGATCTTATATTTATAGATAAAAACTATGTAAAATTCACCCTTGTCCTTGAATCTGCAGGTTGGTACTGTCTGAAATAACTAAAAGCTATCACAATTATTGTAATATGGTGGAGTACGTACACACAGCATATAATTCCATAGACATAAATTTGCAGGTAGGTGTTTCTGTTTATACAATCAATTTTGGCAGAAAGTTGCAAGTGGAAATGTTATTAGAAGAAATATGTACTAACTTGGTTTATATATATACTAATTTCGGTAGTGTCGATAGCAAGGTAATATACTGAGTATTGCATTTAAAACGAACATGCATCCTTCTTTCTGAAAGGTGAACACACACACCCTATGATACGCATGTGTCCCGAGTGAGACTTAAATTCTTGAATCCCTTAAGGGAAGAACATCTTCGAAAAGAAACCGGGATATATACCACTACGCTAGAAGGCCTTTGATAAAACAAGCATATGGAATATTCATTTGATCGTAAGAGAATAAGAATAACCATTCAACCACGATTTTGTATTTAAACATTTTATTCTTTTCATAATGGAAAGTGTACATATTCGATCTTGATTTCTGGCTTATTTTTCACTTTACATTACATACTACAGCAAAAAGATATACAACAGGCCACTTTCTGTCCTAGGATTGCCACTTACATATAGACACCAGATGGGCCAAAAGAATGCATGAAATACAAACCAATTGAACACTTGCAAAAAGAAAATCATACTATCAAGTTATATGGTGTGTTTTCAACACAAACTAAATTGAAATAATCAAAAGAATAAACAAATTAAATGCTAATTTACATTCTAATTTAGTGTTTCAATATATCCATTGATTAATGAAATTTAACCATTCTCAGGTATTCACATTTCCGCGGAGAAAAATTTGATGATCTACATAAGAAGAAAACTTGAGATATTGGGCCGTACATCTATACAAAGCCACCCTCCTTGGATTTAGATCGGCTTAGAGTGCTAGGTATAATCCATTTTATAGGTGTGTAATAGCAACCACGCACCTATGTCACGAGCACCAGTACGCATAGCCGCGCCATATACACTCTTTTTCCGCCTATTACAGTGGCCTATTACCACCCACATCGTGCACTCTTGTAGAACTTTAGGGATATTAGGCTACCCGCAATGGCGATATGACTGTTCGGTCGCGACCGAATTCGCAGTCAGTCGGCCCCTTGCGGCTATCGATTTGCATGTTTCAATCGCATCAACTCGGTCTTAGGAATGATCGAGTTTGTGTTGTGTTTGTTTGCTGCTAATCAACTTGCCACTACCAATATATAGTGAAAAGGAATTTTTTTATAGTGTGTTTATTTTTTTTATTAAACTTAATTAGTTTTAATTATGTTTTAATTATATAAAATTTGTATAAAATTTTCAAATTTTAATATATTGAGCATTGTTTAATTCCTCATAACATATATTAATTTAACCATTTTTAAAGTTACTTTTAATTAATTCATTTTATCATCTTTATCTCCAATTAATTCTTTTTCTAATTATTATTTTAATAATATTTAAATATAAATATTATTGTAATGTTTTTTTTTTATTTAGATAATTATTTGTAACAAAAATATATTTAAAAAATTGAACTTTGTCACACTGTCGCCTTAGGTGGCATAGGTCGTAGGAGAGAGAACGCTGACGTGTCAATGTCGCAATAGGTCCTTATTGCAGGTAGTCTTATTTATTTGGTTGACAAGTTTATTTGTTTATGTATGTGTCTACCTTCTTTATAGTTAAAAATCTCACAAAAGCATACTAAAAAAATTACCTAGACGGAATGAAATACAGAACTCCCTAAAATCCATTGTATAGCTAACGATCTTCTTGCAATAGAAAGAAACTATAACAGACTTGTAAAAGACTAAATGAGGTTTGAGCTTTTTTCATAACTTATGATAGATATTTCTAAATAAGAACCCTACTCAATAACAATACCAAAATATCAAAACTCAGTCTCCAGAAATAGATGCATTTTAATTGATCCTTTGATATAAAAACTCAGTTTTCTTTATGAACATTGGAATTTTATTAACAACACAAAACCGATAGCAAGAAGCTAGACAAAAAGAACAACAAGATGGATATGATGTCTTCAGTATTGAAAAATAACAAGAATATAATAACTTACAAACAAACACCAAGAATCCTCATGGTGAAAGCATTGGTACCATATAAGACAGTTCAGGTCAATATTATTGTACGGAATTTAATTAACCATTGATAACATCGCATTCTTCATAGATCCATTCGGTGTATACGATAGTCTTACAGTCTATTGATTTCTGATGCAGCATCATCAAGATTCTCATTCATTACCCTAAAGACAAAGAAATTGGGTATCCATGTGAATCTTGAAGATGCAGCATTAGTAAACAATGACAGTTTTGCCTTGGAGAATCTATTAATTTCAAATCTTTGCTGATGTGAACCTTGATATATAGATTAAGAAAACCCTAAATTCTTAATACAAATAAAGAAAATAGAATAAAAAGTATAAGATCAAAAGCAAATATGTGATTTCTATGAAAGATAAAATAAAAAAGTAAAAAAGAAGTTTTGATTCAAATTGATACATACATTCTGATGAATCATGAAGAATGTAAAGAATCCACAAAGAAAAAGAGGACAAATTAAACAAAGGAAAGTAGAGGTTTGGTGAAGAAAGGGTTAGGGTTGAGGTAGAAGATATATAGGAGTGAAGATGGATCCCATGTGAATCGGAATCCTATTTTCTGCGAATAAAATGGATCTAGGTATTTGGTTTATGAGGAATGACATATATACCCATAAAAAATCCAATAATTACATGTTTCCAACTCAGGTTTTCATTTTTGATTACCGGTTATTCGACGATTTTACGCACCGAAATGAATAATTCAAATAATGTAATTCGGGTTTTGTTTTCGGTTTTACCTATAAAATGCCGTAAACCATAGTTATCGGACCGATAAACACCCCTAGGGTTGGCCTTTAAATTTTATGGGAGAACATTAGATACAATGAACCCCAACACCCGAGGTCCCCAACCTGAACCCGAGTTTCCTGAACCGAATACAATTAATCATATTTGGATCACGTTATGCGGGTTAAAAAAACTTTGTTAAACTTTTATTTAGATATGGTTTTAACTTAACCCGAATAAGTTTCATAGGATATTTTTTTTCCAGTTTTGGTTCTATATGATACGCTGTTTTTTTTCAATTATTAATCGGTAAGGGTTGTAGTTGTGAAGTGAATCGTACCTTTGTGGAACCCTTGGGGGTTCCATATATAGGCGGCAGAGTGCCTGTTGGGCTTTACCGAATCTTGAGCCCTAGCATAGGATAATTACTATATAAGAATTGATCCTTATCTTTTAATTAATGATAGTGAATATCTGCTTACTTTTAGGCGAATCACAATCCCATTTAGGTTGTGATTTTGTCCAACTCACTCCGCGTACGGTATAGACGTGGTCCGCACTATACCGCGTATGACCATTACTATTCTGGGCCCGTAAGCCCAAAGTAACAATTATTCAGCCCACACTTATTGAGTCGGATACGGGTAGTACCCGTGGACCGCGTTGAAGACCGGACAAGGGACTATACGTCATCATGTCCCCCAGTCTAGTGGCTACAGCCGTTGGCGTGACCATTAGACTTATAAATACTAAACGGTCATGCTGCAAAAGAATGTAACTACTTCCAAGTAAATAGAATCCTCATGGACCGCAGTACAGCCAGAACCACTTAAATGAATATATTAAATGTAAGTCGTGTACGGCAGAACAATGTCCCACGTAAGAAACTGTTCCTCTAACTCACGCTGAAAAAGTGAGCCAAACAGGTATGACCCTCGAGCCACGCAAACCTATGCCTGATGTGACCACATGGGCCCCTCTGACGTTTTAACTGCTCATCGATCCTTAACCATTGGATATAGGTTGTGGATTACACGTGTCCAGCATCCATCGATACACCAAAACTGAGGCAACATTATATATATCTAAAGACATAACTTTACACACACATTTTCTCAAACATATATCTGTCATTGTTACTTTTTCATCCTCGCCTTCTTACATTCTTGCACGAATGCCCCGATTAACAGGTTAGATCATCGTGTCCTTCCCACATAGTTTGTAAAACATGATTAGGGATATTGCTACTATCACGACCGCCTTAAATGAGTTCTCTGGAGAGAAACTCTCCCATTTTTTCTCTAAATACTATATTCCATAGGACGTCCATCCTACCCTTCGTGGGGAAATAGACGTTATTACTGATAATCCTCCAGGGAAAATTGGTATTTACACTCATTTATTTGATACGGCTAACTACCTTATCCCCTTCACAAAGTTCCTTGTAAACCTTCTAGGCTACTATGATTTTCATATATCCCAACTCCACTGTATAGGTGCGTGTAAAATAAGACAATTCAAAATTAATTGTTGTTGCCTAAACATAGTTCCTTCTGTAAGTTTATTCAGGGTGTTCTACGTCCCCAACATGGTCAACAGATGGGTATCTTTTAAGAAACGCTCCCATTTGCACCCCAATGCTACGACAAACCCATGGATTCATTAAAACCATGAAATAATAGATACTTTTTTTGTAGATGCTTCCGTATTCCCACACACCTTTAAATTCAAACATAAAATAGGAATAGATCATCCTCCAGCCACAGGCACGTATAGCACTCGCGACGTAACAGCGCTAGATACACATAGAACCATGTTTAAGAAACTTCTAGATGCTTTTTTATGCCTACTAGGCATTAGTCGTAACTACTTCGGGAGTCCGGATCTCTATCCAGCCTTCGTGAACAGCCGAAACGAGGGTGGGTATATAAGAATTGTGAATATTTCTTAGGGTAATATACGGGCGGCCACAACTAACCAATATTTACATGTCGCATAGATGAATCTATTCGGCATGCTTCGCCAAAGTAACCCTATGGAAGTGAGGAAAACTACCCGCATGAGAAGAGAGAACGAACCCATTCTTCTTGAAACTACAAAAAAGTAACACCATCCCCTTTGTTGTTGAACCTGACCCTCAATCAGATGTCGGGGACTCACAAATACTGAAGACCCCCTTGGATTTTTCCAATGAACACGTAGATAACCTTCTACTGGAGAATAAGGCAACTTCAGCCACATCGAGAGCAACCACACAACCCTTTGAGGAAAACGTTGAGGAAAATATCGTAGAAGACGATGATGATGAAGAGGAAGAGGGAGTTGAGGGTCGTGATAAAGAGGTCGTGCCAGCAGCTCATCACTCAAGGAAGCGTAAGACCAGGAAGAGGAAGGTCCCCATCATGGAGTATGACCAGACTAACGCACCTTTGAAAAGACTGCGCAAAGACCACCCGCAATACCATGTTGGGAGCAGCACGACCATAGCCACAGATACAAGTGTGAGAAGACCAACCAACGTTTTGAATCATGCTCCCGTGTCTGACGTGCCACTTACATCATCTGAGCTCTCTAAGAGTAACACGTAAGCAACAGTTTTACCTTCATTTTTATTCATTCTGGTCTTGTGAATTCTAACATACTCCTTTTGGTTTGTAGGGATGACCAATCTTAAGCAGCCCCGAATGACGGCGGTACGGCTAGGGAGAAGTCGCCCGTAATCGAGACATACACACGGGTGCCTTCCCTTGCCTTCGAGGACATACCAGAGTCTCCCCCTCCCATAGTCCTTACTCAAGAGCCCATTATTGGTGAGCCACTAGAAAATACCTTTCGCCCAAAGTTGAATCTAACGGATACGGATAAGCTGGATACATCAGACTCTTGAAGAGATTTTATGGATCATGCGACCCCACCTACTTATGCGGCTGGCCAATATGAACTCTCCCATGATGATTTGGTGGAAGAGTTTAATGGTCAGCCACCTCACCAGGTCATGATTGGCGCAACTATGAGGAAGAGGTTTGAAGAAGCTCTCTGTCGGTTAGAAAGTGCTCAAATGAAAGTTGACAGGCGAAACAAGGTGATCCATGACCAAGATGAGAAGATAGCTCGCCTATCCACATCCGAGGCTACCCTACGTGCCCAATTGGATGTCATAGAGGCTACCATCTGCGAGCAAGCCAGTCATGCAACTACACGTGAAGCCCAACTTTCGGAGTTACAAGATGAGCTCCAATCTTTGAATGATAAGGTATTGTATATTATTTTCTCATCCCCTTTTTTATGAGCGCCATGTCTTCACACTAACACATATCAATCCTAAACCCTACTTACCCCTCCACAGGTAGTTGCGGCTGATGCGTCCGTCCATTCTTTAACCGTGGATGTAGTTGCTCTCACCCTTGCTCGTGACAAGCTTCAAATACTTGTGAAGGGCGAGGAAGGGATAATCGTAGACGTGTTTAAGAAAAGGGATAAGAAATACAAGTATGTGGATGATAAGCTAGAGGATCATGGCCTTCGTCTGGATGCATTAGCCATATATTTTGATGAAGAGTTGTACCCGCACATGTTGACGGCTATCGTTGGGCGTAGCTGGATGATTGGGCATGGGTTGCGGTTAGCCGTGATGAAGGTAGCTGAGTCCCCTGAAATGGTGAAGTCTTTTGTCGATGTCATATCTAATGGCATATATGGGGGCAAACATTAGGGTTTATTAGTTGGGGCCACTCTTGCTTATCAGAAGAAACCTATTCGAGATCATGCTTATTACAAGTCGGATGCCCAACAAGCGATGACTGCCTCCATGCTTGCTCTTAAGGATATCCAGTACAGTTTGATAGGCTAACTTGAGGCCCTCAAGGACGCCTCGATTGATGAGATCATGGAACGGCTTCATTTAGACACCGACTTTGGTGGTCAAAATGCTCCGGATTGGTGGGCGGATCTGCAACCAAGTCACCGACAGTTGCGGATCCCTGTGTATGCAGACCATCTTCCTCCCAACGACCCATGGGCTCTAAAGGGAGAAAAGTCCTTAGACGAAGCTATAAATGTCAACAAAGAAAGGGCAAGGAAAAAGAGGGAGGATAGACTTATATGCAGGATACCTACACTTGGATCTGCTCACTTACCCCGATCTGATGGGGTCGTCGTGTCATCCCCGACGCGAGTCGGTCTAGCCGTAGCTCTGGAAACCCAACCGGCGCCAAATGATCCCAGTCTGGCATCCATCAGTCAACAAAAGGAGGCTTTATCTTATCATGTACAATAGCTTCTTCCTCGTATTGTATTCAGACTTATGAACAGTTAATTTAATGTAATAGTTTGGCCACGGATGTCCGTGGCATTTTGTCTTTATGAATGTTCTATTGTATTAATAGATGAAGTACATTATTAAGCGTAACATGTCACGACTTATTATAGATAGACAAAATAATGGATGTTACTAGACGCGCACAGTGTGTCTTTATCATGTCTGTCACTTATCAGTGCGGTATGTTCAAACTTATTACAACGTCTTGAAAATAAGGTGTCTAGTAAGGATTCGTGATCCGTGGCCATTAGGGTTGCATCCCTCTTACACGACAAGTTGAATTAGTACGTTCACTCAATCCTCTAATTCCGCATGCGAAAAATAAGTACATGTACATCTGATGATAACATATAAACGACTAAAGAAAACTTAATAATTATAAGTGCATAGACAAATTAGTTAACAAAGAATGGGCCGCGGAGCTAGCTAGGTACTGCGGCAGTTTATTAATACTTGCAAGTTGGAAACACAAAAAGACTTATCACAAACATAAGAAAGACCTAACATGAACATAAAATCATAAAACAAGAATTAAAAAACAAAATTACATGGATATTTATTGGAGCTGAATACAGCTAAGGTTTATCCATGTAGCGGTTGTGGCCTGAAAGATAACACTTCTTTAGATTGCATATGTTCCATGTACGGCCTAGATTACGACCATCCATGTCACGTAACCTATACCCGCCTTTCGTCAGAGCTTCTGTCACTTCATATGGTCCTTCCCGCTTTGATCCAATCTTTCTTGTATTCTCCACATGACATGCCTTGTTGGCACGGTAAACGAAATCGCCTGGCTTAAAGGACACTCCCATGAACTTAACGTCGTAATAACCTTTCATTTTTTACTTAGCTTTGGCTTCATTGATCGCTGCCAACTCTCGCTTTTCCGCAAGCAAATCTAGATTAACTCTTAGTTCCTCGTCATTCGTGATGACGTTTACTTCCGACGTACGAGTGGTTGGCATACCTATTTCTGATGGAATTACTGCTTACGTATCATAGGCTAGCGCAAACGGAGTATCCCCATTTGTTGTCTTAATCATTGTCCTATGCGCCCATATGACATGGGATAATTCGTCTACCCATTTAGCACCCTTTTCGTCCAAGCGTGCTTTGATTCCTTCCACTGGGCTTCGATTAGCCCGTTCGACTAAGCCATTGGTCTGTAGATGCTTAACTGATGTGAACCGTTGTTTGATATTCAATACCGCACACCAATCTTAGAACGGATTATCAGCGAATTGCTTCCTATTGTCAGAGACTATATCCCTTGGTAACCCAAAACGACATACAATATTTTCCCAAACAAATGTTTTTACCTGCTTGCTTGTGATTGATTCTACCATTTCCACTTTAATCCATCGGGTGAAATAATCTATTGTTATGATCAAGAACTTTATGCCTCTAGTTGCTATGGGGAACGGGCCTGCAATGTCAATTCCCCACTTGTAGAATGGACATAGAGACGTAATAGGTGTGAGCTCTTGTTGTGGATGACGCAGTACTGGCATGTGAACTTGACAGTCATTGCACTAAAGGATCATGTTCCGTGCATCCTCGTGTATAGTTAGCCAATAATACCCAGTTCGCAGCACTCTTGCCACGACTGACCTAGGCCTCGCATGCATGCTACATGACCCTTCATGAATCTCGCTGAATACGTACTCGGCCTGTCGTGGTCCGGTGCAGCGTAACCAAGGTTGCAAGAAAGATCTCTTATAGAGAATGTTGATCCCAAACTTAGATCCATTTAGCTTTGTGTTATCGAGATTGAATCAAGTATAACACGTAGAGAAACTTTGTGTTTATAACAATCTAAGTGTTATGCGGAATTAACACTTAAACCAAAGAACAAAACAAAACACAAGGTATACCAAACTTTCACTTGTATTGATAAACGATGATGTACAATGAAAGTATTCAGAATGTGTATCAATACCAAACCCTAAGACATCCTTTTATAACATAAGGAGTCTTGAACAATAATCTATCTATCAACTATTCTAGGAAAAGATAAATATTAAGAATACAATGTAGAACATATCTTTTCCTAAGTATACAAACATGTTGACTAAGTAGTTGATAATAACTAGAATTTCCTTTGTCAGCGCTTGAATTTGTCTTGTCAGTGCTCATTCTGTCAGCGCCTTCATTACTCTTTTCAGCATCCAAAATCCTTTTGTCAGCGGTATAGTGACTTCGCTAATTTTATTCCCAACAGAGAATACCGTTGCGGAACTCAAATTGGTTTGACTTCCTCCTAATACGTCGCGCCTCTGTCTCATCGTCAGGGTGGATTTCATTGGTTAAGTAGTCGACGATTGGGGTCATCCACGTAGGTCCTTCTTCGTCTATGATTGCGTAGACTTCCTCGCCTAAGATTGATTTGTCTTTAAGGATATCTACCAATAATTGCTTTGATAAGTGAGCGAAGCTAGTAGATGTGATCTTACTTAGAGCATCTGCTTTTTTTCTCCTCTTGGGACTTGCCTGATGGTGAACTTATTGAACCCCGCGATTAATGACTTTACTTTCTCCAATTATTGAACCATGTTGTCCTCCTTAGCTTCATATTCTCCCAAGATATGGTTTGCGACCAAACGTGAGTCCATGTATGCCTCCAGGTTACGTACACTGATTCTAGCCGCTATCCTCAGGCCCGCTGAATTCAAAACACAAAGCATAGGTGAACTCCATACCTTCCGAGTTCATAAGTATGAGGCCAGCCCCCGATCCATCCGTGCATAAAGATCCATCCGTGAACAAGATCCACGGATCTTGTTGTATTTCTTCCTTTCAGGGAATCGGTAGCTTGTCTTCTGGCTTTTTGATTATGAAGTCCGTCAGGATTTGCCCTTTTACCGCCGTGTGCGTCCTATACGAGATATTATGTTCCCCTAACAGAACGCTCCACTTCTGCAGCCTTCCGGCCACATCGGGTTTGGAAATTACCTGTTTGGTTGGTTGATCCGTGATCACTACAATAGGGTGTACCTGTAAGTAACGGCGCAGAAGCTTTGCAGCGTACACCAATGCTAGGACCAGCTTTTCTATTGGGGTGTAATTTAATTCCGGCCCCTGCAGCGCTATGCTTACGAAGTAAACTGGTGTTTGGATTGAGTTCCTATTCGTCATTAGTACCGCGCTAATCACTCCGTGTGTAGCGGATAAGTAGACGATTAGCTCTTCTTTGGGCCGCAGTGCGACCAACATTGGGAGGGCTGCCAAGTGCTTCTTTATTTGTTCAAAAGCTTCCTCCACTTCCTTTGTCCAACGAAAGTCTCCCTTTTTATGCACTTCTTGAGTGTCTTAAATAAAAGAAGTGATTTTTCCGCCGACTTGGAAAGGAATCTGTTAAGCCCTGCCAATTTTCCATTTAGGGATTGAACCTCCTTCAGCGTCCAAGGAGAGGGTAGTTGAATCACCTCTTCTGTCTTACCTGGACACAGTTTAATGTCATTTGGATCTATCATGTATCCCAAGAACAACCCCTCAGTTGCCCCAAACGTATACTTCTTAGGGTTTAGCTTCATATTTATCCTTCGTAGTGTCCCGAAGGTTTCCTCAATATCCCTAATAATCTCTTCTTCCGTATGGATTTTAATAACCAGATCGTCGATGTAGACTTCCAGGTCGCGTCTGATTTGGCTGTCGAAAGCCTTATCGACAAACCGTTGGTAGGTAGCGCCTGTGTTTTTTAGACCGAACGACATCTTTGTGTAGCAATAAACACCTTGGCTTGTGTGGAACGCTGTTTTCTCCTCATCTTCTTCTGCCATCTAAATTTGGTGGACCTTTTATATGCGTCTAAAAAGCACTTGAAGGGATATCCACACGAAGGTTCGAATTTCCAATCAATTTCCGGCAGAGGATAGCAGTCCTGTGGATAAGCTTTGTTTAAGTCCATAAAGTCGACACACATACAGCAACTTCCATCGTGCTTTTTTACCATTATTGGGTTAGAAAGCCATTCGTGATAGTAGACCTCCCGTATGATGCCTACATCAACCAGCTTCTTTAACTGTTCGAGTATCACCTTGCTTCGTTCCGAGGTTTGCCTACGTTTTTTTGCTTCACAGGAGGATATCCGGTGCGGATCTATATCCTATGCTCCGCTACTGAGCGGGAGACGCCTATCATGTCTTTTGGCTCCCATGCGAACACATCGAGATTAGCCTTGAGGAGGGCGCACATAGCGTCTCTTCCCTTGATAGACAAAGTTCCCCTAATTGCCACTTCTTGTTCAGGGTAATTTGGGTGAATTGCTACTCTTAGGTTAGCCGGTGGTACCTCTTTTCCTTCGCTTATCCGTTGTGGTGGCGCGGCTATCGCATGGCATTCCCCTGGTGATACTATAGTGTTGAAGATGGTGACAATCCCTCCTTCCAAAGGGAACTTTAGCATGCCATGGGTTGTGGATGGTACGACTCGGATGGCCAGGATTACCGGTCTTCAGATTATGCCATTATATGGTAATGGTGATCGTATCATCATGAAATTCATCCATGCAGTGGTTAAATGGTCGTCATCTCCAATCGTCACCAAGAGCTGTAGTTGTCCTAGTGACCAAATTGTCTATCCGCTAAGCCCTATGAAAAGGCGACGTGGTCGGCATCAATTGGTTTTTCACTTCTGGTCGTAGCCGTATGAAACAATTCTCATATATAACTTCTGTTGATGATCCTCCGTCGATATACATGCGATGGACCATGTGTTCCCCTATGTTGATTTCTATTGTAAGGGGGCCCTTGGCTACATTGCTTTTCGTTATGGGAGGGAACAAAATCTCCTTTCCGCGGGAAAATTTTAGTTGACCTTTAGCTTAGTCCTGCGCTGCCACGATTATACCATGAATATGGTTGTGGGCTTATCTTCTGAATAGTCTTTTTTGTCGTTTCTCTTGTTATCTTTCCCATCCTTTCAATCTTTGATGAGGTGCTTGAATTTCCCCGACTTCACAATGTGCTTTCTCAGCTGAATGCATTCATCTGTTCCATGACCCTTGTCATTGTGGAACTCGCAAAAATGATTACCTTGACGCTAATCGAGTGGAGTTATCATCGAAGGTGGTCGTGGGAAGTTTGCTCCTTCAGACATCAATATCTCCCTCGGAGTCATCTTGAGAGGAGTGAACTTATCGTTCCCACGGCTCACTTTTGGCTGATTGCCATAATCCAGCTTACCACTACTTGTCTGGGCATTTCACTGCCGCCTGGGCTGGTCGTGCGCCTTATAGTTATGGTTTCATTTTCTTTTGTGTGCGACAGCAGTGTCTCCTTGAACGAAGGACGTAAGTCTGTTCATTAGTTCGTCGAAGGTTGCAGGGATCCTATCATTTAAGCGTCTGATTAACTCTTAGTCCGTTATTGCATGCATGCAATCGGATATTTTAGGACCTCCGGGCATGCTCTAATTTTTTTGCATTCATCTTTAAAGCGTTTCGTGAAATCTTTCGTGGATTCCCATGCATCTTCTTCAAGGTAGCGAGTGATACCGGATCTCAGTTATACTTCTTTCTCTGAGTATAATTTCTTCTAAACGTTTTCCTTAGTTGTTCGAAGCTGTCTATGCTCCGACGTGGGAGCTTTTCAAACCAGTCCCGAGCATTACCGATTAGCGTTGAGTTGAACATTTGGAACCATAAGGGCATCGACCATCTTTTAATTTTTGCTTGTGCCATGAAAACTTTCAGATAGTCATCCGAGTCGCCGAATCCATCGTAGGTCCTGACACATGCGGGCATCCTCTGCTTCTTGTCTTCCTACGACTTCTTTTTCTCGGCACCATGGGAGAGAGAGGTCTTCGTTCTCGCGTTGGGAACAGCGACGTGGGCATCTCTGGTGCTCCCTCTCATTTCCTGAGGATTCGGAAGAAGAGTATGTCGGCGTGCGACGTCTAGGGTGATGGTCATCGGAATCATATTCGGATGAATCATAGCTCGGTGAGCACCTACCCTGTCTCGATTGACTCAGATGAATCATCATACGAGGAGGAGGAGTTGAGTTCCTTCCGCCAACTGGCGGGCTGATCCTTTTGAAGACGATAGTCCTATGAGCATCCACTCTTGTCATTTCTTGGAGTCTGTGCCCCATAGATCCATCAGAGTGATCTGTATCTGCTTGGACCGCCTCTAGGTCTTCAAAATTCCTATCGCTGATTCATTCGAAAATATTTTGTGGTTGAGGTTGTTCCCCATCTTGAGGTCGTTCCTCTTTCGGACGCCTTTTTCGCCTCTTCCGAGGGCGTTGTGGCGTGTCTTCTGTATCATTATCAAAGCAGATCCTAAAGTGGAGGCTCCTTCTTAGATTCAACCTGGTCGTGATGGCTGGGACGATTGTTTCAAAGTTTTGCGTGACATAGCCTTCGATGTTCCCGTCCATGATTGTGGTGATCGTGTCACTGTTTGTCTCCGCCACAGGTTGTTTCTGTGTCCCTTTATCAGGTGGAGGAGGTGTTGACCCTAGGTTAGGGTTATTCACGACCAAGGTTGGTACAGGAGTACCGAACAACAGCCTAGTTGAATGATGGTTCGTCTTGTTTTGGTTGTTTTCTCCACCTATCATCCCTGTAGGTGACAGAGTGGAGGCATCGTGCATGTCTGATGCCTTCTTGCCGCCGTTCTTCTGGCCTCCGACCTACTGATTACCCTTCATCATTGGTAGAGTTTAGTATAGGTTCCCACGAATGGCGCCAACTTGTTGATTCAAAAGTTGGATAGACCTTATCTAACCCGAATTAGGCTTAATTCGAGTATTCGGAACTCTGGCTCTCATACCAAGTGAACTTCTAATCAAGACCCTGCATACTCAAAGAAAGCACGCAGCTAGACTTACCGTGAGAATGTTTCCCATGATTAGACTCCAGCGTGAGAGTAAATAATCGGTTTAGGGTTTAGTAATCGGTAAGGGTTGTACTTGTGAAGTGAATTATACCTTTGTGGAACCCTTGGGGTTCCTTATACAGGCGGCAGAGTCCCCGTTAGGCCTTACCGAATCTTGAGCCCTAAGCAAAGGATAATTACTATATAAGAACTTATCCTTATCTTTTAATTAAGGATAGTGAATATCCGATTACTTTTAGGCGAATCACAATCCCATTTATGTTGATTCTGTCCAACTCACTCCGCGTACGATATAGACGTGGTCTGTACTATACCACGTACGACCGTTACTATTCTCGGCTCGTAAGCCCAAAGTAACAATTACTCAGCCCACACGTGTTGGGTCGAATACGGATAGTACCCGTGGGCCGGGTTAAAGACCCAGGTAGGGACTATACGTCATCATGTGTTTATGTAAATTGTAAAATACTCATAAAGTTTATTTTTCTTCTTATAAGCTTATCAAGTTGAGCTTCTTACTATCTCTTTCTGAACACCATAATTATATCTAGTTGAGCTGTTGAGCGTTTCTAGATTTACATACTTATTTTATAAGCCTGCTATACACGTTAGGATAACAGTCCTTTAAACACATTCAATGCTCCTTTCTAAGCCTGAGTTAAGATCTATGTATACTATTAAATTAGCATACACATATTCAACCAATAATAATCACCAATTTTTTGAAAAACCTACTTCCCACCACTGTTTTAAAAATTAAATATCTCACAAACGGTAAATCGTCAAACGAAAAAAATGCACCATTGCAACAAGAATTAAATTATCTATCTATCGAGTGGCACATGTATATACTTTCGACGAACTTTTTTTCGACTTTTTTTTCTTAAGTCACATATGAGAGAATTATATATGATTCGTCACGAATCATATATGCTTTTCAGAAAATCATATATGATTCGTGATATGAATCATATATGATTTTCTGAAAATCATATATGTTTCGTGACGAATCATATATGATTATCTTAGATGTGAGTTAAGGAAAAAAATTCGTCGAAAGTATATACACGTGTCCATCGATAGACAAATGATTTAATTCTCGTCGCGATGATATGTTTTGTTTTACGTAACAATGAACGGTTTGTGAGATATTTAATTTTTAAAAAATGAGTTTTTTTTTAAATGATAAAAATGAATGGTTATGATTGGTTGATTGAGTATATGCTAAATTAAAAGTGTATGTTGAACTTTTTCCTCCTAAACCTACCTATGCAAACTATCTTTTGACAGATTTTTAGAGATTGGTATTTGGTATTGTGTTGTTTTCAAAAATACAAATTATTTAGAGACGTTGATGTGGGTAATGTTTTTTTTGGTAAAGTGATGTGGGTAATGTTGTTATTTCTGGAAACATAAATCTTTCTAAAATTGTTCACGGTGTATATCTGGTTGTGTTTTGGGCAATTTGGCTTTAGAGAAACAAGGTGTTTCAAGACGCTCCCAAAAAAGGGAATTCATCTATAGTCGATTTCATACCAAACCAAGAGCCGTGGAATTTTTGCTTTATTTTACTGTATTTATCTTTTGGGTCTCTTTAGTTTGTTCTATATTGCTGGCTGTTTATATTTGGGTTGCTCCTGATCGATCTGTATCTTCTTTTTGTTCCCTTTTAGAGCTGTTACAAAAAATTTTTGGAAAGAAAACTTCTGTGAGGTGTAGATAGTTCGACATGAACTGCCATAATAAGTGGTTCCGTACAAAGTCCAATTTTACTTTATTTCTTTTCTAATTCGTGGTTTTCAATTGTCACAGTTATTCATAGCTCGTGCCTCGAGCAATTTGTGGCAAATAACATCCACCTCTTCAAAACCCCACAATCACCTAAACTACTTTATATATTTTACTGTACATTTTAGGAAGAAATATATATAGAGTAGTAATATTTTTCTATAAGTCAAAGATAATGCAAAATAAAGCTCGATTTATATTTTCCCTTCCATTTTCAATTTCAGTTCCTTTGCCTAGTCCAGCAAGAATAAGAAATGGTCATCAAGAATGAAAGAAACTGCCATCTCAGTTTTACTAGGACCCATTGTGATAAAGACCGAATTATAGATGGTCAATCTCCCAAGAAATAGATTAAGAAGCGGAAGGATAAGGCCCTTAGAGCGGGCAAGACTCCAAAAAAACTAAAGAGAAACTAGAACACTTTTCTTTTCATTCCATACTTTCTGATTAAAATGAGTTACAAATATATATAAGAAAGAAACGTGAAGTTACTACTAAATAATAGGAAACATGCAAAACATGGATGCAGTTACATACATAACTAAGAAAGGACATGGGAGATATATGCTCTAAACATATGCATGAACTACTAAAACAAACCAACTGTTTGACCACTTCTTGTTAGACTCCCAATTCGTATCAATACTCCCGTCCTGAAAACGAGCCTTGTCCTCAAGGCTCATGGTGAAGCACCTCGCGTCTCGTGGCTCCCAAGGTGGTTGCAGTTCGACTCGGAGAAAAACAATCTTTGGTGGATACCATTGATGACCAGTGACGGAGCTACGTATTGAAGTGGGTTGGCCATAACCCACCCCAACCTTTCACGTTAGTGTATTTAGTTTTATAATGTTAGAATAAATTGATACACTAGAGATGAAACTGGCCCACCGTGAGTTTTGCAAAACAATAAAGCATATTGTAATTGAGATTGAAGATATGTGACATGAAAAAGTATAATTGAATATGTGATGTCACACTATTATACATAGTAGTAACTTACTGGTATCACTTTTGTTTTTATACAGATTTTAAATTGCTTATAACTTACTATGTTTAATATTAACAGTTTGTATGTGAAAAAATTTACGTTTTAAATGCTAAAGTTATGCTCTCGCATCTGTTAAATGTATGAAGACACATTGTATGTATAAGCAACTTGTTAATACAATTTGAAATGCAATTTAGTTGTGTAACTTTGAAACGCTAATGTCCAACAAGCCTGCTGAACCAAAACACAAACATAATCTTGAAACAGAAACAAAAAGACACAGCACGACCCAAGTGAAAGTTCTCAGCCTCCTTGGACCCAGACTCTCACCACACAAACGCCAATCAAAACGGCAAACTTGCTTTTCAATGCTTGTGTTTTATTAGGAAACTGATACACTTACATACTGTGAAACCTAGTGCCCTATTTGTAGACTAAAATGCACATAACTTGCATAGAAGGAACGTGGGTATACACACTCCCATGTTCTCCTTAATAATAGGTCAGCCATGAACTAGTAAAACCAACTATGTAAAATATCCACTAGGTAACTATCAAGATTATCCAACAATCACCCCCATAATCTTGATGATCTCCACCTGCGCCTCTTCCACGATTGTCTTTCTCAGTCAAATCAAAACCATCTCGGTGTAAGCTTCCAACACAACAATGCTCACTGCTCACTAGCTTGTTCTCCAGCACCCCTTTGAGACAAAACTCGATTTGTGTGTTTTCTTGCTCCTGCTACTCGTCTTTAATCTACATGGTGTCTTTCTCGTTCTTGCTACATGCTAATTGATTCTTGCTAGTCGACCCTTGCTTGTCGACCCTTGCTAGTCGACCCTTGCTTGTCGACCCTTGCTTGTCGGCTCTTGCTTGCCGACCCTTGCTTGTCGACTCTTGCTTATCGACTCTTGCTTGTCGATCCTTGCTTATCGACCCTTGCTTGTCGATCCTTGCTTATCGACCCTTGCTTGTCGATCCTTGCTTATCGACCCTTGCCTGTCGATTATTTTCTTGCTTGCTACTTGCTACAAACAGAAAACTTTCTATGGTTATCTTGCCTGCTACTTGCTACAGGCTATGTGACAACCTACTTGCTTGCTAACTTGCTGCTCCTTTCTTGCTTTTGATCACCAATTGATCAACCTTGCTCCTTTCTTTCTTTCCGTTTTTTTTTCTCTTTCTTTCTCGTTCTTGTCATTGTGATTCCTTTCTACTTTTGGTGCCTTCCAAGAAACATAGTTCTGGCTACCATTCTTGGTGCGTTCTCTTGCTATCTTTTTCTTGTCTTCTTGTTGTCATCTTGCTTGCTATGTTGATGCGTTCTTTTGGTCACCCGTTGTGATCAAAAGTTGATGCATGCTTTCGTCTTTCTTGTTTGCTACCATTAGACAGCGTGCTGCTTCTTTCTTCCTCTCAACCTGATTGCATAGGGTTTGCAATCGGCCCTTTCTATTTCTGCCCTGCAGCCAAGGGATACACCCTTTTTCTTGAACCGACTTTCAAACCCACCTTTGATCGACCAGCTCTGATACCACGTGTAGGATTCAGTCCCCTTGAACTCGGACTCACACCCACAAACACCTATCAAAACAGCAAGATTGATTTAGAACGTTTGTATATTACTGACGGGAAACTGAATTCTATACTCAATGCACTTCTTCATTAGAGTAATATGAGGCTTTTTATAGCCTTGTGAGTACACATAACGTGGGTACACATGACTCCTAAAGAATAGGCACTACTATGACCTAATCTCCATAACATTCGGTCAAATCCTAGACTAAGTTATACCATGATTCAAACTACTTTATGTAATCCAAATACCAACATACTAAAATACTGATAATACTAGCTAACAAGACCCGACCCATCAAGATTAAACCAACACCAAGTGGATCCAAATCCACATGCACCAGTAGTAACAGAGAGAGAGTAGAGACACTAAAACTCTAAAAAAGAACCAAACACACTGCATATTTCTGCACACTTAAAACTCATACCAAACATAGAACAAAGCCCAAACAGAAACAGCAAGCCCAAAATAAACACCTACTGACGTGCAACAACAATCTCAAAGGTTTTGACGGCACTTCCATTGATCTTGCAGCCACATTTGCCAGTCAATAAATTTAAATTTCGATCTTCTCGTAATCCACTCAAAACTTTTAACTTTTATCTCTTGAACAATTTTATTCACACGTGAAACTTTCGTTTTAAACACTCGATTGTTCCTTTCTTTCCATATGAAATACCCGGAGGACCAAAGAACAGCTTGCCAAATAATCTCGAGCGATTAGGAAGATTAACACACCTGTTAAGCGAGAATATATCCCTAATAGAAAAAGTGTTAATCCCCTAATAGAAAAGGCGCTATTATTTAATTGCTAACCAATATTTGGCCCACCCACATGTTAAATCCTGGCTTCGTCACTGTTGATGACCCAAAAAAATTGTCTTCACGTAATGGAAAATGGGTAACATGTACTTGATGACCGGGTGAAGAGGAAATCGAGTATGTGTGTCGACATCATGTTGCACTTTCGTAATAAATAAAGCGGAAGCGTTTAGCGATTTAACCATGGATGACATGCCTTCGATGAGAGTGGCAAGAGAACTAGTGTGATGAAGCGTTGTGGAATGGAAGACTACTATCTCTTGTTGGACTTTTGATGATTCCTGAATCACGTCATGAGGCTTCCAAGGAGGGTCAAGAAAAATAAAGGCTGTTGGTTTGAACTCCTGTCCTGCGAAGTCATTTAACACACAACAAGGGCTGTTAAAAGGAACTCTAAATTATGTGACGGTATCATGTTTCATTTTTACTACAGAAAAAGCAAATGTTTTGAGTGACTTAGCCATGGGTTTGTCGGGTTTAGGGGGTTAATTTTCAACACATTGTTGGTCGGTGGTTGTGTTATAATTGGTTGTGTGTCCGGTGGTGTTCTAGTGACGGTTTTGTCGATCTTTGTGATGGCTGTTGTAACGGTAGTGGTGTTGAAGCTGTGATTGTTAGGTTCATTCTTAGGGATGGTGGTTTGGACAGTGGGTTTTTGTGAGATGGTTCTGAAGCGGGCTTGAAGAAGGGTCGTGATGTCATCAAGCTTCGCGTTTAGAGAAGATAATTGATCTTGGATGTTTGTGGGTGGTGTAGATGTTGGAGGCATCGAGTAAGGCGATGAAAGCACCATTGATAAAGACCGAATTATAGATGGTCAATCTCCCAAGAAATAGATTAAGAAGCGGAAGGATAAGGCCCTTAGAGCGGGCAAGACTCCAAAGAAACTAAAGAGAAACTAGAACACTTTTCTTTTCATTTCATACTTTCTGATTAAAATGAGTTACAAATATATATATAAGAAAGAAACGTGAAGTTACTACTAAATAATAGGAAACATGCAAAACATGGATGCAGTTACATACATAACTAATAAAGGACGTGGGAGATATATGCTCTAAACATATGCATGAACTACTAAAACAAACCAACTGTTTGACCACTTCTTGTTAGACTCCCAATTCGTATCACATTGTATCTGGCAATATCTGCACAATATGACGATACCACAAAGAAAATATCAGCAGTATAAGAGCTTTAGGTACCATGCGCCAAGCTCGGCTTTTTCCCCCAAAGCGCCACTAGAGGGCGTTAGCAATGTTTTGAAACCCGGTTTTCAACCCGGGTCTGAAAACATTGGGCGTCAGCCACAGACAGGATCTCACGTTTTCCCATCTCGCGTCGTCGTTATCAGCCCAAATGATCCATGATCCTGATGCGTGCTTTGTTACCAAGTTTTAAAATTATAAACAAGGTTTTCTTATCTTATTAGCAATGCATACAAACAAGTATACTCATCCATTACTAGCATGATGTAATATGGTAAGCCAATGTCGTCCGCGAGGATGTGTGTGAATATGTAAAAGACATCTAAAATCTAAGGCAATTGGTCTTTCGATTGTGCACGAAAATAAGAGTAAATAAATAGTAGCAATTATGATGATAATTCAAATGATAAAAACTACACTTTCTTGGACTATTCAGACACTTAAAATTGCTTGATTGTGACAAGGATTCTTTACAAGTTGATTGTGATAATTTGATGGTGTTCTAATTTATTTTTCTTAAGACCCTCCATCCTCGTCAAGATCCTAAAATGATATAAAGAAGCATTAAGCTTGACCAGCTAATTCAAGACCCATAGAATCTTAATTAGCTCTATTTGTGGTTCGTTTCGCAAGTCTATCAACAATCACAAAACGTTTCTTGTTTGATCAAATTACTAAGAAAAAGGTAGTCAATCATAGAAAAGAGGCTATCTTCGATTAAGAAACAATGACCCTTTCGACTTATGACACTATTACCAAACAGTGGCTTTAATATATAAGTATGATTGGTTCTTAATACTAGCTTGAAATCAACTTAAAACATATTGTCACAATGTAGCAAATCATCATATCAAAAACATCATAGCAAACAAAGACATAGATTCAGAAAGTTTGGTATTAGAAAACATGATTTAACACTAAAAAAAGTTGGTTTTCTCACACTTTTTTTACACACTCCTAATATTTTGAGTTTATTAATATACTAGCTTAAAGACCCGTGGAATCACGGGGTGTTTCAAAGAAATATGTTAGTAAGAATTTATATATGCGAATAAAGTAAGTAAAACAATGTCTAGTCACATGTTCAAGTAATTATTAAAAGAGGAATAATGAGTTAATAAGTCAATTATTCAACAAAAAATTGAGTTTCTAACAATTAAAATAATAAGCGTCCACGCATTATCGCTTCAAAATTTGATGGTCTTCAATAGCAAATGACATTGGTGAACGTTGATCAAGTTAATAGCCAAGCTTCATTGGATGAACACCTAATAGTCTACACAATTTTTTAGCTAAAATAGGTTGTGACTGATAATATATTGATATTTAAAATATTGCATAAAACATGCCATATGTATATTGCACATACATCGTGAACGTTAATCATCAATCGTAAAGTATAATTACTATATGAAAGAAATAATCGACATGTTTTGTTAATACATGAATTAAATAATCAAAAAAATATGTGAATTATCCAATAAACATTTGAGTTTGTAAGAGTTATAATAATAAGTCTATGCATTTTGGTTTTCAACTTTAAATGATCTTAAATAGCAAATGATGTACATGAGCGCTAATCACGTCAATAACCAACGTCTATCCAACGAACACCTAAGAGTCGAATGAAAACATAACTAAAAGAGATTGTAATCAATAACTCATTTGAATTTAACATATGATAGAACTTACCGCAACTAAAAAAAGACTTGTATAAATGGTAAGAGGAACTTAAAAGGACAAGTTGATCCATAATCATATGAATTCTTTTGTCGCGGTTCAAGAAAGAGTAATATTAGATCAAAATAGATATTAAGATCGAAATTTTAATATCTACTATTTCGTTACCCGTTGGAAGTAAAAGAGTAAAATAGAAGTATAAATATGTCACCTTTTAGTGAACACATGATCAAGCAGCGTCTTCATAGTAGAATAAGTATGAAACATAAGAAAACATTTTTCAGAACTCATGTTAAAAAATATGAGTGAAACCAATAAAACTAAAAAATTAAAAAATAATAAATATGCATTCTCATTGCATTATCATCGTTTGTATACTCAATCTTTGAATGCATTGAAAGTAATAAAGAAAATACAACATTGTGCGTTCTTTAACCCATCTAACCGTTTCCTTAAATGCTACTATTTCGTTACCCGTTAAAAGTAAAAGAGTAAAAGTAAAAGCTCAATCGACCCATTCTATTTTAGTCCATTCAAACAACTTTTTTTTGCTTCACCTGGCCCATATTGATGCAATTTCTCACGTGTCACACAAAATACCTATATCTCAGCTAAACCAACTACTCTTATTAAATACACAAAAGCTATAGTAACTGAAACACAAAACCAAATTCATCTAGTAGCATTGCAACTTAAAACATGAGCAACACTATTAAAAACACGATACAAAGAAATTAAGAGTCCTATCCATCATAATATGGGAACTTAATTACAAACTTGTTTTGGTTTCTCTTTTATTAGACCAGCAAACACAGGTTCAAGAACTTGCACATGACGTCTTTTTGACTACTTATGAGAGTTTTTTTAGTGAATCATGTTCACCACCGATTTTGACAAAATAAAGCTCACATAAGCACCACACTTACCAAAATATTAATGCATGAACCAACCACAAATCACATCATTACTTTAACGCCAATATCACACCTAACAAAGGTGAATACTCAAACCTGCAACATAAACCAATGAATACAATTTTAGTTTAGAGAGAATAGATGAGTATATGTTAACTTATACCCTTTTTTGATCAAATATCTTTATTGATGGTATATATTTTAATAGACTAAATGAATCTCGAGACGATAAAAAAACCCTCTACGCGGGATCTATTTTTAGTAATAAATAGATGTACTTAATTAACCAAAAGAAAATCTAACAATCTTACTAACTAAACTCGGTCTTTCCCTTTTATTTTATGTTCTGAAATTATACAAATGTTTAGAATAGTCAACATGAAAAGCACATGGTAGCTATGTGACTTAATAAGGCAATACGTTCTTTTACGGTAACCATGGGGACACCATTTTAAAGGAATAGAGTAATATTAAGGTTCTAAATTGCTTCTTTTTGAATCAAAATTGCTTCATTTAAAATCCATTACCATTTAACAAACTTGACCTGTAGGGCATAATAATGTCTAACACGTACAGTCTTAGTGAACGCTTTAAGGTTCTTGCCCAAAAATTACCTCCCAACAGAATTCTTGCTCCAATAAAAAGTGCAGCAAGTGTAGTTGTAACATGTTACAGGCAAAAGAAACCAACAAAAAGAGTATGTACTATAGAAAGTTTAACACATTTAGTTTAACCAACACAATAGCAGTGAGTTACAAAAGTCTAAGATTTTTTAGTCTATAGTCACACATGTTTCATACTTGCTTTTGAATTGCTAAAAGTCTTTTGAATTGCTAAAAATAAGTATCTAATAGTAGTGCATCTAACTATCCAACTATTTAAGACTTCCCGCTATTCTAGTATTCCATCATAGCATGATTAGTGCAAATAAGTTTTTTAGTAAAGTTAGTTAATGATGTTAACTTTCTTTTTAGGCTATTTCTAGGTTATGACTTCTGATTTAGTCAAATCAGCCAAACACCCTTTGTTATTGTAATAAAACAACCCTTATTTTCAAAAGGGGCAATGTACCTCTTAGTGGAACATATTACGCCGAAAAAGTTGTAGTTTTTTTAACTATTGCGAGACTGATTCTCATTCTACTATAAAATGCTAATGCACTGATTCTAGATATAACTATAATAATACGAATAGCTTCATTTGAGATCATATGTGTCCAAATATAATAACTAAACAAAATATTAAGAGACTTACCATTGAAATGAAACTACAATTTGAGAGTTTGGGATGAACCTCTTAAGATTAATATAAAACGATTTCAAATGCAACCTGCAAAATATCAAGAAACTTATAAGAAAAAATAAATCACTTTTAGTGTGATTACAATGCGTCATGTGAAACTGATGTCACTATTGGAGCAAAGTCGAGACTTTTATTAAGCTACAAAACTATTTAAAAATCATACAAACTTAAAGAAAGACACATACCTCAATCATATAATCTTTTAATCTCATATTTGTAAATTCTAGTTCTTATTTAATCAATTTAGTCAAAACAAATAAAGTATAAACACATGCTTATCAAAGAAAAACACAATTCAATTACGATATCAATCAGAATATCTAAAATAAATTAAAATTAAAACATACAGAACCACGTCTTGTAAAATACATTAACATGAGAAGGGGCGCAACTTTTTAAAGTGGAACACAAAGTTGTAACTGCACTACTTATAAGTCAAACATTTCATCAAACACATTATATGCTTAGCTCCCCATTCACAAATAGTGTAAATTAGCTCTTAATACCACATATAATATAATCATCATGAACAATAAAAGATATAAAAAACTTACCAGATACACAAGAATAACACAATTAATGGTGAATGCAACATCAATATTATTCATGACAGGAGTAAGCACATCTGCACAAACACACCAGTCCTATTAACCCTTATATAAGTATACAAATATAAAAGTAGGATATAAAAGAAAGATACCATATAATTTGAACCAAAACAAAGAAAATCATATATCTATTCTCGAACAATGAAAGCTCCAGGTTCTTGTTTGTACACCAAAAAAGAAAAAAAAAATCAACAATTAATTAAAACTGATGTAATAAAATCATTACTAAATTATTCAAATAAGGTGAAACATTAAAGAAAGCATCAAGGTGGTGAATGAATGATGAAACAAATTTGAATTTATATTGGAGAATTGAACTGAAACTGATTTGTACTTGAATTGAATAGTTGAAGCGTGAATACAAAAATAAAGCAAAAATGTCGGATTATTAAAATGATACAGATCCTTTGTACTTAATTAAGGTAATGATTCAAATTTCAAAAAAACTCATTAACATCCTTTCAATAATACGTTTTTCAATTACTTTTGACTTTCTAAAATTAAATAGATAATAATAATTGTTATGACTATTTAAAATTAAATAATTGTAAATCTATAAACTTTTTAACAAAAAATTCTTGATATTCTTTTTTATATAACTTTCATTCGTCTTCTTATAACCCTTAAACGTTTAAAGGAACAAAAGTGTTTAAATAATGATTTATTTACAAAATTATTTTAACCTTTAAACGTTTAAATTTTATTTTATAACAAAATATAAATTTATAACAAAATATTAACAAAATTAGTTTTTAGATTTATTTTATATGAAACACATTAGAAAATATACGGTTTTGTAAAAGATTAAAAATTATACATAAAAAGTGCATATTAAACTGATTTAGAAGATATATCTTTTTATGACATTCAATGTCATTGAAAGTCCATATTCAACTGTTTTAGAGGGCAAGCTTACAATGGATGTTGGGTTTTCATTTTTGTACAAAGTTTCACTATATTGTTGCAATATTATTTATGTTTCTTTAGTTTTTTAAAATAACGTTTTATTCTCAATAACAAACTTTCCAGAATTATTATATTAATATTTTTTATTCATAAAAGGATTTTAAAAAGTTGTTTGTTGAAGGTTTAGTACACATTTACAAACCAAAATGTTGGGCTTTATACAAAATTCGGCAACCCAATAATGGTTCAAAACAGTTTTAGCAAAAGTTTGTGGCATTGAAGTGTTGTACTTAAATTTATTTATAGAAACTAATTTAATTCTTGCATTTAATTTTTGTGCTTTAAAGAGATGTAATATATTTTGTTTTATTATATAAAATAGATATAAATGTGTAAAAGAATAATCACATAAATAAGTGTGAACAAATTATAAAACATCATACTTATATGTGTTGCAAATTAAAGTCCATACTTATTAGTGGGAAAAATTCATAACTGCATATTTTTAAGTGTGAACCCTATTTTGTTAGACTTATATTTCTCACACTCTTATTTTTTTGGAAGTGTGGGGAATATAAGTGTAACAAAATGGGGATCACACTTAAAGATGTGTGGAGTAGTTATAAATTTTTCACATTAATAAGTGTGAACTTTTATTTGAAACACATATATAAGTGTAGTGTTTTAAAATTTGTTTATACTTATTTACGTTATCATTATTTTACACATTTATATATGTTTAAAAAAAATAAACTCTAAATATTTTTTCACATTATTTAGGAGTTTATAAAAAAAGTGTGAGAAAAACAACTTTTTTTTTGTTTTGTAGTGTAAGGTCTTAAAGTTGTAATAAAGATTACAAATAATAAGTCTTTGATGCCTCAAAGATCGGTGATGATTCCTTGATGATTTGACTTTCATTCTCTCCTAGACTTTTGCGTTTTTCTAGTGGAATAAAGGCTCGGAATTGGCTTTGAGAGAGAGAGAGAGAGAGTAGTGACTTGACCGTACCCTCAACCACATTTACCTCAGGTGTAATACGAGTACGAAAATTCGAACTTTTCTTAGTTAGCACGTAGACCCCGACCTATTTGGATCAGGTGTGGATCCCATTTAGCGATGTGTGCTACATGTTCAGTGATATGGTTTGAGAGATGTTCAATGTTTAGGTTATATGATAACAGAGGATCATGAGCAGGGATAGATTGATGAAGATCATAATATGTGGATCCTTGCTTGATGTGTTCATCAAGCAGGGAAAGTGGAAGGGAATTAACCGGGGTGTTTGGCTAAACCAGAATAGAACCCAAATAATACCACGCTTGACTGCCATGTCAGATTATAATTGTCATGTCACACTTCCATGTCATCATTTAAAACAATCTCTTATATAGATTGAGACTACCTATGAGAAACTACTACTGTATTGAACAATCTGAAAGAAAAAAAAACGCCTGTAATCTTTTATTGTAAAATTTGTACAAGGGAAGCAAGGTAAAATCTAAACATTGAACAAGGTAAAAATTGGAAATGCCCCATATTTATCAACAACTACCTAGACTGAGGAGAGAGTATCATTGATGACTTGATGTGGTCCAGAATACAGTAACAGATATAAGCAGAGAAAAGCAGCTCTTATTAGATTTCTTTTTGCCAAATATCGTAGAAACATGAGTAGGACATATACGTGGTAATGTAGCTATAATAAGTGAAAATAAAGTCTCATCGTACAGTGCATACTAACTTCCATTTGATTACTCCTTGTCAATGTGGTACGAATGGCCCGAAACCATGCATCGTGTTGAATATCATGTGGTCACAGTAAAAGTAGATCAGCAATGACGTGTGTGGTATATTGGTCGAAATACAAGCTGATGCGACCAATCTTATATTTTGTTGATAAAAACTATGTGAAATTCTGCAGGTTGGTACTGTCAAAATTAACTAGAAGCTATCATCGTTATTTGTATAAAGATGGTGTACACACAACATATAATTCCATATTCATAAACTTGCAGGCAGATGTTCGTCTTTATACAATCAATTTCGGCAGAAAGTTTCAAGAGACTTTTATCATGCTATGGATTAATTCAATATTTCAGTCGAATTGTCATTAGAAGAAAAAATTGTTTTTGTTAAAGATATTCGGCTCTCACCCGAAAGACCCGGGTTCAAGTCCCGAAAATGGATCGGAAGAAAAAATAAATGTTTTCAAAAGGATTAGGTTTGCAAAAAAAAAATTAACGGTGCAACTTGTTGCTCATTTGTCTCCCACCACTATGTGAATAATAAGTTATTATAACAAAAATTCCATTGAATTAGTTTAAGATACCATTGTATGTAATGCATCATAAATCAAAAGAGAAACACGAATGCTAAGCAGACAATGAAAGATCCTCAATGGCTATTTTTCACCAAGTTTATTTATATTTAATTTTCATAAAAGGAAATTAATAAGAAGCTAGATATATTTTTTAGGTACCTTGTTAACCAACTAGTAGTGTACTTAGATCCCAAATGAGCTGAGACGACAGTACGTGACTTTGTCGTTTAAGATGAACAATTTGGGAGTTACATTTGGAACTTGCTCTAATTAGCCAGCAGATGTTCTGATGTGATTCTACGCAACCAAAACTATTACCCACACAATCAAACAAGACATAAGTTATATCCATGGTCATCATAACTATATAGCCAATAAAACAATGTCTTTTGGTGTCAAAAGGAAAGACTTAACGGAAATCGTCAGCTGGCTTGGTCCGACCAAGACAGTCGTAATTAGAATATTTGCTTAGGCTCCTTAAATATCTTGAGACGACCCTCGAAGAATTTATTTTGGTAAAATAGCAAGACTTAAACCTTCAATCCCTTAAAGGGAAGAATATCTTCAAAATAAACCGGGATATCACTACGCTAAAAGGCCTTTAGTAAAACAAGCATAAACATTCAACCACGATTTTGTATATGGGAATTTTATTCTTTTTTTAATAATTGAACAATATTCCATCTTCGATCTGGTTTATTTTTCCCTTTACGTTCATAAATCACTTTCAGACCGCCACTTATATATAGATACCAGATGGACCAAAAGAATACATAGAATATACATTTATATACTAACGACCGACCAGTTTAGAGTATTGGCAGTACTGGGAGTCATGGATGTTACATATGTGTTGTAGCACCCTCCAAGTTATGTTTTGTCCTATAACAAAAAAGAGATCAATAAAACACCATCCCTCGTAACATTCTCATAACATACATCGGAAAAAAAAAAAGAGTTACTAAACCCTATAACACTCGTGCTTGGTGATGTCGATGTGATGAGCACCGGCCAGTGACCAGAGCGGCTCCATAGGCACCCCCCCCTTTCTGCTAATAAGGGCCACCCACACCGTGCACTATTATAGAACTCTAGGACTATTATTTATTTTCTTGGAAAGTTTATTCGTTTATGTATGTTTTTACCTTCTTTTATACTAAAAAAAACCCAACAAAAGCGTACAAAAAAGTTATCTAGAAAGAATATAAAAACTTACAAACAGCAGGTGAAAGCATTAGCTCCAAATAAGACGGTTAAGATCGATATTATTGGATGGAATCTAACTAACCATCGATAGCATAGCATTCTTTTCGTAGATCCATTCTGTATAGTCTTACAGTCTATTGATTTCTGATGCAGCATCATCAGGATTCTCATTCATTACCCTCAACAGTCAAGACTAAAATTGGGTATCCATGTGAATCTTGAAGATGCCGCATTAGTAAACAATGACTCTTTTCGCCTCTGAGAATCTATTAATTTCTGCATATTTGCTGATGTGAATCTTGCTAGATAGATTAAGAAAACCCTAGTTTCTTAATACGAATAAAGAAAGAAAAGTACATACACACATGCAAATAAATAAAAAAGTATACATATGTTTGTGATGCTTTCACATGCCATTAATTATTAAAAGCAATGATCTCTGGTTTCTATGGAAGATGAAATAAATTGGTAGAAAAGAACACCACTGACTGAATAACTTTTTTAAAGTCTAATTGATACTGACATTCTTGATGAATGATGAAGAATGAAAAGCCCACCAAGAAAAAAAGAACTCTAAAGAGATCGAGGAAAGTAGAGGTTTGGTGAAGAAAGGTTAGGGATGAGGTAGAAGATATATAGGAGCGGAGAGTGGATCCCATTTGAATCGGAATCCTATTTTGTGCGAATAAATCGGATCTAGGTATTTGGTTTATAAGAAATGACCTATGTACCCATCAAAACTTCAATGATTACATATTTTTCAACACAAATTTTCAATGCCATGTAAATATTATTATTCGCTAGACTTGTATGAGTTGAGATCAACATAGACCTTCTTTCTAGCATAGACCATATCAACCAATCACATTCATTTAAATTAACTTTCCACCTTTTTCTTAAAAATTAAATAACTCACAAACGGTAAATCGTCAAGTGGCAAAAAATACACCATTACAACGAAAATTAAATCATCTTTCTATCGAGGGGCACATGTATATACTTTCGACGAATTTTTTTTCGACTTTTTTTCTTAAGTCACGTCTGAGAGAATCATATATGTTTCGTCACGAAACATATATGATTCGTCACGAATCATATATGATTCGTCACGAAACATATATGATTCGTCACGAATCATATATGATTCGTCACGAATCATATATGATTCGTCAAGAATCATATATGATTTTCAGAAAATCATATATGATTCGGGATATGAATCATATATGATTTTTTGAAAATCATATATGTTTCGTGACGAATCATATATGTTTCGTGACGAATCATATATGTTTCGTGACGAATCATATATGATTCTCTCAGACGTGACTTAAGAAAAAAAGTCGAAAAAAAAGTTTGTCGAAAGTATATACATGTGCCCCTCGTTTGAAAGATGATTTAATTCTAGTCACGATGGTATGTTTCGTTTTGCGTAACGGTTAACGGTTTGTGAGATATTGAATTTTTAAAAAATATATTTTTGTTGTTAGATGAAAAAAATGGGCGGTTGTGATTGGTTGATTGAGTCTATGCTAAAGAAAGGGTCTATGTAGAACTTCTTCCTGTATGAGAGTATAAGAGCGAAAATTGATTATCAGCAAATTGTTAATGATATGCTAATTGATTCAATGGTCGAACTGGTAACCTGGTGAGTCGGTTGGGTTGACTGGTGGTTGAACCAGTGATCTGGTGACTCGCCCAGGTTGACCCATTGGTCGATCCTGTGTCACGGTGACTCGACCAGGTTGACCCGGTGGTCAAACCCGTTACCCAGTGGTCAATCCCATGATTCAGTGACTCAATCGGGTTGACCTGGTGTTTGATCTCGTGACCCAGTGATCAAACTCGTGATCCGGTAATGACGGGTTAGAGAAAAGATGGAATTGCTAACAACATTCATAAGAGTTATAAAGCATCCAACTTGTCACTTTTTTCTTACTGTAAGCATTCAACTTTTAAATTCTTCAAAAAGTTAAATAATTTTCCTATTGTAGCTGTATATAACGAGGGGGCTTTGACATGCCATTTGTTAATCAATTAGATGTTTATTAAGTGTGGTCAATTGTTCATTTTACTTTTTTCATCTTGCTTACTAGAGAATTTTCATCAACCCCTCGCCCACCAACATAAAAAAATCAAGAAGTATCATAATTAAATTTCATATAACGAGCATCAAACGAAAAGTTGATCCACTACAACAATAATATTACTACATTTCACGCATTTTCATAAGTACCACAAACACCTAAAAACATTTCATTTCCCATATTAAAAACAACAACATTTCCTTTCCTTTCAAGAACAAAAAACCAAATGAGAAAGTGGTTCATACCAACCACAAACACCTATTTCATTTCCATCACACTCCCCAAACACTATTTTCCCCCATTGCAACCACCCTTCTTTCCCATCACAAAACCTCCCACTTTCAAACAAATTAGGGTGGGTTTTGAAGAACGTAATTTGAACGTAATATACTAAACACCACGACTTATGTTCTTCACCAATCACCTGCGACCACCATCGCTGACTTCTATAACCATAATTTTCGATTACCTCTTTGGCGAAAAAAAGTAACCCTAACTACCCACCGAAATCCTAAATCAATTCCTACTCAATCTTCCTTTAATTTGTTCGATTGGATTATTTTATTCTAAGTTTTATAATTTGGCCAAATCGCTATCAAACATTTTCTTTTCTAGTTTGATCTTACTTACGTGGTGTTGATCTCATTGCTATGTTCTGTTTTAATAATCATTTGGTGAGTGTGTAGGTTGTGCTTGTATTATGATGATAACTTGTTTCTTATCGTTACGATTTGCAAGATCCTTTGGGGTTTGTGGGCAGAGGTGGTAAAATAGGCGGGTTGGGCAGGAGGCAAAACGGGCAACGGGCTAAACAGACGACGGGTTAAACGGGCGACAGGTTAAACGAGCGCGGGCCAAATGGACGCGGTTACACAACGCAGCTAACAAGGGGAAAACATATAAAAACATAAAAATAAAAAAGTAATAATACTTGTTTAAAAGTCGGGAAAAAGTATTAACTGTAAAATATTTGTCGAGTGACCAACTTGGTGTTTTACATACGCATATTAAAACCCACCTAGTGTCTTACATATGCCCATTGAGCCTATCAGTAATGATGGATGGGCAAACATTTCCCCTACTTTTTAAATATAGGCTAAAAACGGCCATAATTTACAAAATAGGCAAGATTTGTTACCTCTATGTGTGATCTGATATAACAATACTTACTTGTTTGATTTGTATTTGGTTACTGATTGCATGTGTTGAGTATGAAAAGGAGGGTTTCTTGATCCGGGAAGGGGTGGTAAGAAGAGAAATAAGCAAGTTAAACAATTGGATTGGGAAAAGAATAGTTTTGGTTCTTGTTTTCTACTATTAGTTGATGATAATGGTATTGTTCATGTCCAAGATGTGAATACAGTTACTGGGAGCAAGTAATACTGGGCCGATCTCGGTTACTAATTTTTTATCGAAAAAGGGAAATATTTGTTAATGCTACTTTTTTATTAGTGAACCGGTTTAAAATTCTTCTTTAAATTTCTCATCTTACACTCATACGCTTAGTCCTACGTAATTGACAAAGGCTAACCCTCTAAACCTTGATGTTGATGTGCCTAATGAAGCCGATTATGATATTTGGCTACATTTGGCATCGGTTCATGAGGTAACTCATAGAATGAAAAAATCACTTTACGGTAGCTTTATAGGAAAAAATGCTTGATTTTATTCGTGGAGTGATTAGATCTAATAAATGGGAAATATGGCTTAATTTCTTCTTGTTTCATTTCTCTTCTAATCAAGGTGTTGATTCAGTGTTTAGAGATGCTTTGTAAAGCTCCTATATTTATCAATAAATGGTCTGCATCCGTGAGTCTCCTTAGGGAGGATTTGTCTTGTATTCTCGTTTAGTGGAGTTTCATGATATCCTGATAGTTTATACATCATTTGGGTTAAGCTTGATCGTCTTAAAATTGGTACCCTAATGATGATTCACTCATATACTAATTCCATGTGTCTGGAATAATGGTGTAGGAGCAGTTATACAAGAATTTTAATTTAAATTCATACTTGTAATGATGTTTGCAGGAATATGGTTATGGTTGTTCTTGAGGTGGAAGGACCTGGATACACAAAAGAAACTATTCATGTTAAATGTGAGTGGAAATCTCCTCGTTGTGGCATGTTCTTATTGCTTTTTACTCGGGTGATGATTGTCCAAAACCTTCTAAATGAGTGGTGAACAGGGTGGATAAAGGTAAAGGTGGATCTTCTGGGTATGGCTTTATTGAAATGAAAAATAAGAAATCATGTGGCAATAATAGAGGCATCAAAAACATAAATCGGTATCGTTCAAACTAAAAACTACATTTTTCCCCAAGGTAAATCAATCGACTCTTGAGATGAGTCCTAAGACGGCCCTGTCTATTGGTAAGAAGAATGTGTCGACATCATACAACTCAATAAAGACGGCTAGTAAGATTACCATTTTTACATGAGGTAATCGTTCTACTTCAATTAGTTTCTTGTTTGATGCTTTAAATGATAATAACCTGGTTACTATGGAATTCGAATTAAATAGTAAGGCTTCTACGTCTGGTATACATGTGCAAGGGATAAGTTCAGCCCATGTAGTTGAAAAGATTAATCAGATTACCAAACATTTGATGGAGGGGAAATGTGTGCTTCTAGATAATGATGATAAATCTTGGAAAAAAGTTGATTCTCTGGGTGATCATGATAGTGAGGTTGAAGTTAAATCTGTATATAATGACATGGCAAGATATTTGGCTTTAAAATGGTACAAAGATTGTTGTAACAATGAAATGACTCATATGGTAGTGCTGACTACGGCTATGTATATGATCATAAAGATAATGATATATAGAAGGCCAAGAAATTTTCTTGAGAATCTTATGCTATATGCGATGATCTGAATATCAAGGTTCGAGTTTGAGATATGAAATGCATATACATGAATAATACTTCCACTTCTTAATGGAAGCAGGCCACATGCATCAAACAATCGATTGCGTAAGCCAAATCCAAGTATATACCACATAGCACGTAATTTGTTAAACAATTTCAGTTGACTTCAAGTTACGGCAGAGTATAACTAAGGTCTTCCCCAGCATTAGCTCAAAACTACAAACTTGTAGATCTATGAGTCGTGGACCTCCCACAAAATTTATAAAATTTCGGACAAAGTATGAATTTATTATGAGTTTTTTTAGTAACATTTGTCAAAACAAACCTTCTTAAATACAAAATATTTTTGTCAAGATTCATCTTTCCATCATTTAAGCATGTGGAACCATTAACAATTAATCAATGGCCATATATCTAATATCAAAACTATAATCCATGGTAAACTTAAATGATTCTCATGGATCTATCATATTAATGATTTATTAAAGCAATAAATAATGACAATTGACAACATATTTATCATTACAAATTGCATATAACTTATGGTTTGTTTAATTTATTTTATTAACCCTAATAAGGATTATTAAAAATCAAACATCAAATAAAATAATTTAACAACAGTTATCAAGTTTATACAATTTAGTTCATTCATTATCTAAGGTGATTAAAAGCTAAAAATGTCTCGTGATGCCACTGTTTGAATCATGAAAACACTTACCCATATTAACATGTTAATAATCACGAGTAGACAACGGAATATATACAAGATCATGTATATACAATTAATTAACAGAACCTAAAGAAATCGTACATTTTAGCAATAGATTAAAGCGCCTTTATGGAATAACCAGATAACCAAAACCCACTTAAGATCAAACAATGATCTCTCTAAGTACACGCACAGTACCTTA